>CM048854.1:17107729-17512729 GCA_026545225.1 Cornus controversa | reverse complement strand
TACGATTTCCTAGTTCTCATTTTCTTGATTGAATCAGCATCTTGAAAATCCTATTCCAATTAGGATGTTTTTTTTTCCTTGTCCAAGTAGAATTAGAGTCTTGAGAATCCTTTCATAGATATAATGTTGTTGACTATATATATGTGACTCACGCATCAAACCTACGGCATCAATCTCTACATTTAGAAGATACACCACGTTCTGTCGTATACTTTCCATCGATTGAAATTGATGAACAGTTAAAGGAAATCTAACTTCTCGTCCTCTTTCATCTTATTCCCACATCTTAAAAAGTAAGCAAATTTCCTTCATTTTTTTCCTTTCTTTATTGTTTCTTTTCATTACTTTGATTAATTTATCATATACCTATATAACAGCCTAACAGGAACTTTAACATGTTTACATGTATGTGCCAGCAAACACACAAATTTTCATAAACCAATTTTCTGCTCATCTATTTCTCTTATATAGAGGTCCTCTAGGGTGTTCTCCAAGTAAAAGAAGATAATAGAAAAGTACTGAGAAGAAAATCTGTCAGAATATTTCCTCTGAATTGAAATTCAATTTTGACATTGAATAAATGTGATTTATGATTTTTTTATAAAATACAAATATTTTGGGCTTCAAGTTAGCTTTTCAAAGCCGCTAAGTTTGCTCAATTCCAATATCCGAGTCAAGAGATACAGTCAAATTACCATAGCTGCTGTAATGTTTGTGCATAATAGTTTGACTATTTTGACACATGATTTTTACCCCTTAAATGTTAGAATTAGGGTTTCTTCATGAAATACAAATCTGTTTCCCTATGAATAAGTTTTCTAAAATCTCTAGGCTTGCATTAATCCAATACTTGAGTTGAAAGTTATAGCCCAAATAAAAAGACTGCACAGAAAAGTCGTGGACTTTATATTTGTTAAATTTGGACCTTTTCCACAAATATCACCATAAACCCAGATTGTATCTGTCTTCTCTGCCTTGGCCTCCACTTTTTTCTCATTTTCTTTTTTTCAATGATAACTTTGCAGCGAGCAAAATTTCTATTTTTTTTTTCATTAGCAACTTTATCTTCTTTGATCGCCGTTAACTAATTTTGTTTTTTTTTCTTTTCTAGATCAACTTCTACTTGTAGGCTCTGCTCGATTTTTGTGTTTCCTCTGGAACAATGTATAGATCCATTGAACTCATCAAGGAAGATAACTTTACTTGAGTCATTTAATTACAAGTTTCAATTTCTTTGTTAATTCTTGTAGGTTTCCATTCCTTTTTCAATGAGGGATAACTTTTCAAAATATTTCAAATTAGTCATTTTCTTCTTTCAGAATATGGAGTTCCGAACACCATTCATTTGTCCATTTGGGGTCACCTAATTCTGTTAGAACACTTTATCGTCCCTTCGGGGTCACTTAGTTCTTTCAGAACACTTTTCATCCCTTTAGGGTCATGAAATACCCCCCAGAAAATTTCGCGCATGAGGTGGCCAGTCTCATACACAAAACCTGAGGAATATTAATCACTGATAGCAACAAGCATAGATGCAAAGGACAGAAATAGAAAAATTGCTAAAAGCTGAACAGCAATCCCATTGAATTAAAATAAATTGATAAATAAATCATTAAATTCTGGTAATACAATTTGGAAGTCCCGTAACCCAAGGACCCCTTAACCAGAAAGAAATAAAAGTTCAACACTTAAATTAAAATCCAAAACCAAAACCTCTAAATGAGTTCATAGTTTTATTCCTGAAGAAAATGTAAATTCCTACCCTGAGGCTGGTGAGAGTAGATGTCTGTCACAGCCCAACCCTAGTACTCTATCCTCGCGGGGGAAACTGCTTGGGACCTGAAATATCAACAAAGTGGGTTAAACCCACGAGCAAGTTCTATCTACTACATCCCAATCAGAGAATTAATATACATACCCTCAATGTGAGGGACACAATAGATAAATATACTTTCAACCCCTCAGTTTATTCCTTATTTAGTTCATACTTTTAAAGATACAAATCATCTCATATATTTCCTCAACAACCCTTACAATGTAAAAATGATCCCCTTCTTTATGTTCACAAATCAAGATACACATGTATGTATTTTATGAAATCTATGCAATCATGATATGTCGATTATGATGCATGTATACATTAATAGGGATGGGCGATCCTGACACGCCGGGCAATCCTTACATGCCAAATAAAATATAGATACCTTATTAGGTATGGGCGATCCTGACACGCCGGGCAATCCTTACATGCCAAATAAAAATATAGATACCTTATTAGGTATGGGCGATCCTGACACGCCGGGCAATCCTTACATGCCAAATAAAATTACAAATGCATTCCCAATATGAAATAATAAATAAACAAGATGTATTATGACTTTTAATTTTGCACAGACTATCCATTTGAACTATCAGCTATGCAATTATCCCCATATAACAAATCATTCACAAGTGAACCTAAATCAAGTATCCCATGAGCATTTATATATATAATAAGCACAATTGATGTGCTCCAAACAACTTAACTCCCATTAGAGGAAACCATTACTCAAACCAACCTCCAATGCACTCAAATCTCCGAGGGGATCTAAACATACTTTTACCTAGGTTTCTGGGCCTATTTCACTTCTAAGAACACTAAGAAAATATTCTGGAATTTTCTGTAATTTAAAAATATTTTTAATAAACCAAAGAAGGTGAAAAACCAACTTTTAGGCACTTTAAAAATTAATTGAACATCAAGGGAAGCTCAAGTCGAGGTGAAAATTTAAACCCAAGGTCATTTAATCTCTAAACAGTTACAGAAAAATTTAGGGAATTTTTGGAATTTCAGAAGTATTTTCTAAAATTACAAAAAGGGAAAAACCCAGCTTTTTGACACTTTAAAATTCAATTGAGCAACAAGGAAAGATCATTTTGAGTTGAAACTTTAAACCCAAGTGTATTTAACCTCCAGAGAGTTACAGTAAAAATTTGGGAATTTTTGGAGTTGTAAGAGTATTTTCTAAAATTACAAAACAGGAAAAAGACAGCTTTTGGGTACTTTTAAAAATTAATTGGTCAACAAGGGAAAAGTGTTTTGAGTTGAAAATTTAAAATTAAGTGTATTTAATCTCCAATATCATACAGTAAAATTTTCAGAATTTTTGGAACCATGAAAGTATTTTTAAAAAAATGATTTTTCAAATTTTCAAGTTTTTCCAAAAATTTCAAAAATTCAAAAAAAATATCAAAATATATCGGAATGGGCCCAAAGTGGACCCAGGGGTGGGCCCCCGCGAGTGGGGCCCAAATATATTTTTCCCGGCGCCGGCCCCACGCCCCGGCACGCGCCGGCCAGGCGCGTGGGGAAGCCCCTGCGCTGGGGCTTCTTCCCCAGCGCGCCCAGCAGCGCGCACAGCGCGCTCCCGGCGACTTCCCGGCGACGTTCCGGCCTCCTCCGGCCACCGTTCGCCTCCATTTTTGCGCCATTCTTCTCCTCTCGACGCCGTCTACGTATTGGTGCAAAAAGCCCCATCCGAAACAACCCGAATCAAAAACCCCCAATTCACAAGTTCTAGGGTTCTTCGCAAAATTCAAAAATTTAAAACCCAATAAATTCACGATCTGTTTTCCTAAGGATTTAGAGTTGTTTACAAATTTAATTCCAACACAGTAGGTTCACAACTAAACAATTATTTCATACAAATTGCATAAATAAATGATTTCTTCCTTAACACAATATACATATACATGAACACATATGCATATAACCTTACATGAAACAAAATCAATTAAATATACATACAATCATCATAGTTAATCTCACGAAATTTATCAATAGCAGAAAAATATAAACATGCAATTAATTACAAATTTTTAATATAAATATATGCTCAAACCTAGACTATGCATACGAATTCAAGGGAGAAGAGAAGAATTAAACTTGCCTTTTTCCTGACGAATTAACTGGTTCACCCGATCGTCACTCCCTTCTCTCTTTCGTTTTCTCTCTTTTAGTTCTGTGCGTAACACAACGGCAGACCCTAATTTCTTCTTCTTTTCTTTTCCTTTTTATTTTAATTATTCATTTATTGTTTTTCCTAAAACTAATAAAAATCAAATTAATAATAAAAATAAATATAGCAAAAGCAATATTATTATAACCCTAGGCCCATCATTTTAAACATAACCTTAGCCCACTCATCCTAGCCCAAATTCCTCCATAGCCCAACCCAAAACATTTAAATAAAAATAATACACAATTTATACCAATTCACATAAAATGACAATATGCATGTATAAAAGACCAACAACTCACATACAATGATAATCTATATAAAACAAAAAAAACATTTCACATGAATTAATAAAATAAAGTAATAATGCAAAGAGATTAAATTGACACCTAAATTTTCCGGGGTATTACAGGTCAATTTGTTCATTTGGAACACTTTATCATCCCTTCGGGGTCACTTAGTTCCTTTGGAACACTTTTCGTCCCTTCGGGATCACTTAGTTCCTTGGGACCACTTTATCATCCCTTCGGGGGTGATTTAGTTCTGTTGAAACACTTTTTATACCTTCGGGGTCATTTAGTTCCGTTGAAACACTTTTTGTCCCTTCAGGGTCACTTAATTCTGTTGGAACAAATTTGTTAGTCCTTTTTTGACACTTTTTTTTTTAAGTGTTAAAATTTCTCTCACACTTTTTTTTTTGTCAGGTAAAAAACCTTAATCCACAGGGTATTTTTTCTTTTACTTCAAGGTGTATTGATTAGCCAAATTCTTCTAACTTTATGGAGGTCTATGTACATACACATTTAACCTGCTTTACTTGTTCAGTGCTTATTCATGCACTGATGTAATTAGACTGACCTTGCTTTGGGATTAGAAAGACATCTTGCTTTGAACATGGTTGCCAATACCATCTACGGATCATGTTAAGTCTTTATTTTCGCTTGCCAAGTTGTTCTATCACCGTTGCATTACAAGCTTATGACGATCATTCATATTTGATGATGCATATATTCAGTCTAGTTGGTGTATGCGATGAATGCCGTTGATTTTAGTTGATCATGTGAAACGTTCATTCTCAAATCATAGTTCGGAATAAGTTAATGCCTTCTCCATGAGCCAAATTAACACAGTGCAGCGAGTGTTTTCAACATCTTAGCAACAAGTTAAGTTACCACAGTGCAGCAGACATCTTCAATATCATGGTGAAATGCCAATTTTTTTTTGGGTCAAATGAACTTACTCTAAGTTGCCTACGTACTATACCAGGGATCAAGTCATCATGTAGTTCACTTGTCATGCCCCAAATCCCCGTACTCAAAATGATACGAGAGCTCAAGGGTGAGAATATGGAACATCAGCACACTATATCCTTTATCATACTTTGATACCATTTCTGTCATGCCCCAATTTCCAATACCCAAGTCGATACGAAAAAATTAAGGTGAATAATTCTTACTTCATCATATGTCATCGCAAAATATCAAAGTCGTCACACACTAACCTTATTAACAACCCAAAACCATAGTGTCACATTCATATGTCTACTATTAAGCCCCTCACAGAGCATTCATCCCAAACTAACAATCAATTCGACTCAATAGAACCTTAATTGCTATAATTAATCGAATGAGGACTTGGTGATTAATCACACTTTGTGCGAAACTTCCATCGGAACACACAGGTTTTGGAACTCAAAACCATATAATTTAGGCTGCGATTAATCAATGATTTGATTAATCGAAATCTTGGTCTCGATTAATTGTAGGCCTATCATTAATTAAGGTCAGACTTCGATTACTCGAATACCTTATTTCGATTGATCGAAGGTCCTTCCGCAAGTGTCCTTATTCCATCGTCCTTAAGTCTTTAAATACCAATTCAATTTCATCAATCTTCCCACAACCTAGCATTCATCTACACAAGTTTATACACTACCAATTACATGCATAAACATTGTCCAAAAACATAAGGAAGATTTCATACATAAACATACACCATAAATACATGTGCCACTTCTTCGCCTAAATGGTAGCATTCAATGTGCAAATGCCCATATACAACATATCAAAAACAAATCTCCTTATACAATTCTAAATGCACTAAGTCCACATCTTGAACGTGCATAACATTAAAATAACCAAAAAGTGAACTTAAATCTCTATGCCCTACTCATGGTTGTTCACCATCAACAACCTCATTGCCATGTCCTGAAATTGTTAATGTAAAGGGATGAACAAAGTTCAACGGCTCAAAGTAATGTGTTGTGCAATCCAACCAAGTTCACATTTCATATCAATGCATAACAAAATCTAACATGCATAGCATAGGTACGTGTTATGCTTCTTTGCGTTCTAGTCAAACATCAAAGCTTTCATTTCACATAGCATATACATCAATATACTTGACAACCACAATGTTCAACAAAATGTGCTTCAACGCACAACTTTATCATATCTATAACATATGACACAAATGAAATTGAATATAAAATCCACTTAACTCACATAACTCACATTGTTACACTTAAGACTCATATCGCTCTCAGAATTGGACTCACACTCGCACATTTAATCCGAATACGTGCCAAAGCCCCATACCCCAAGTTCATAGTTATTCTTGGGCTACTAACCCTCTGGTAACCAACTCTCTTGTGCAAGTTTGAGAACTTTCAACCCCAGAGGATATGTTCCCCATCTACTTTGTACATGAGCTACTTTTGAGATAACACCCCACTCACACAAAACATGTCACGTTTTGCATAGGCATAAACAATTCTCAATACATTACACCCATTTCATGTCCTATATTCATTTCTAGCATGTCACATAAGAAGTCATATTGATACATGCATACATTTACCTTTTTAACAAAATCTTTATTGAAACTTGAGTTCCAATACATCACCAAAATCCCATATATGCAAGACATGTCACATAAAACATACATTGACAATTCTTGTACTCTAAATCATATATCATGCATTTTCCAACCAAGAAGAACATGTATACAACAAATTTCAAATCAAGAATTTCATCCTGAGAGTTCATAAATTCATATATAACATGAAAACATCCATTTTATGCTTATAACATGAAATTTAACTTGTATTGAAATACACAACACACACCCCCTATCTCAAGAGTTATAATATCAATCTATCCCTCAATTTTTGTCCAAACCTAACTTTTTTAGTTCCAAGCAACGCCCTTGCCACGTAGAACAAGTTTTTCTTCTTTGGCACCTTCCAAATCAAGTCTCAAGGCCTCCAAAACTTAGAGAGAAGATAGAAAACTTGTTTGGGAATAGAGAAGAGTGATTTACAACTTTTTAAACAGATAAAATGGCTATAAATATTGTGCTTTAGAATGACCAAAACGCCCTAGTTCACTTAACGTACCTTCTCGACCTCCGTTTTTGAATTCAAAAGTAGTTATGGCCTCGAAATCAACTCTAAGTATCTTCTAATATTCTAATTAGTCTATAACCAAAAATAACATTTTTTAGAAAAATATTCAGATTCGCAGGCCCAAGCAACCCTCGTCCAAGGTCCTGACAACCCAAAATTTTAAAATAAGCTGAATGACTCACAAAACTCTCTGGGCCTCTCAGCAAGTCCCCATATATGTAAATTAAAATTAAAACATATGAAAATCTATTTATAATCATATTTCAGAAAATAAATAAATAAATAAATAATTCGGATCTCTACAACCTCCCCACCTTAAGAGATTTCGTTCTTAAAATCAGATATACCTTGTGAATGAAACAAGTCCTGGTACTTGGAGCGTACTTCTTATTCTTGTTTCCAAGTGACCTCTTCTAGTCCGTGGTATCTCCACAAAACCTTGACCAATGGAATGGTCTTACCTCTTAACACTTGATCTCTAGTATCAAGAACTTCCATCGATTGCTCCTTATACAACACATCTTCCTTAGCCTCAATGTCTGTCCAACCCAAATATGTGATGAGTCCGATTCATATCTCCTCAACATGGAAACATGAAAGACATTGTGAACACCTTCCAATTGTGGTGACAAATCTAACTAATAGGCAGCTTCACCAATGAACTTCAAAATTTCAAAGGGTCCAATCAACCATGGCAATAACTTACCACTCTTTCCAAATTTCATCAACCCTTTGCATGGAGAAACCTTAAGAAACACATTGTCTCTGTAACAACCCGCTCCATGTGATGGTATAATATTGTCTGCTTTAGGCATAGCCTACACGATTTTGCTCTTGAATTTTACCCTAAAAAGGTTCATACCGTTTGGAGAGAACACACTACATATAAGTACATCCCCTTCTCCATAATCAAGCAATATGGGATAGAGCACCCTATAGCCTACCAGTATGGTAGTTCATCCAGTGTCTCTCGCACCCGCCCACAAGGGTCACCACAATCCACCCCCCAGGAGGCCCGACGTCCTCGTCGACACTCTTCCGATTGGGTTTGGCTTTGATACCATCTATAATAGCCCGGTCCACTTAATTATATGATATTATTCGGTTTAGGCTTAGCTCGCACGATTTTGCTCTTGGGTTTTACCCCAAAGGCCTCATACCATTTGGAGAGAACACACTATATATAAGCATATCCCTTTCTCCACACCTTGGTAATGTAGGATTGAGCACCCTATAGCTTGCCAGTATAGTAGCTCACCTAGTGTCTCTAGCACCAGCCCATATCACACCTGCCCACAAGGGTCACCACAGTCTCCCACCTCAAATGACAAAGGTCTCCTCATTCGACTGGCATAGCTCCTCTGTATACTTTGTGCCATGATTAACAGTTGTCAAATCATTTTGATCTTCTTCGTAGTCTCGTGGACTATATCCAATCCCAAGGCAGTTGTCTCCCCTACCTCGGTTCAGTAAATTGGTGACCTATACAGCCTACCATACAATTTCTCAAAAGGAGTCTTCCCAATGCTAACTTGGTAGCTATTATTGTAGGCAAACTCCACCAATGGCGAATGATCTTTCCAATTTCCTCTGAAATCTAGGATACAAGTTCTCAACATATCCTCCAATATCTAAATGGTACGCTTCGACTAACCATCAGTCTGAGGATGAAAAGTTGCACTGAAGTACAACCCCGTATTAAGGGCTAACTGAAAATTCTATCAAAATTATGAAGTAAACCTAAGATCCCTATCTGAAATAATAAACATTGGAACACCGTTAAGCTTCATAATCTGCTCCATACATAACTTACTGAGCTTCTCTGTACTATCCATGATTCAAATAGGCAGAAAGTGAACGGTCTTAGTCAACCTATCGACTATGACCCAAACGACATCATGTCACGCCCCGGAACCCGGACTGCCGGGACTCCCCCGGGCAAACCCGAATCTCGAGGTGTGAACCCGTGAGATCACCGTCACGATATAACCATCACCTGATCATACAATCTCAATTTTCTATTATTTTTACGAAAATTGGGCATGACCCATTCTAATAAATCAGATCCTGATATGTCATTCCTGCTTTAAATCCAAATGGACACTTATGGGCACATGTCCCCCCCAGTATTTATATCTAACAATCAAAATGGACACTTCTGGGCACGTGTCCCCCCAGCATTTCTACAACATACATAATCATGACATCTAGAATAATCATCAAGTGAACACCTTTATCATCATCCATAATTGTTCTAATCTGAAAACCAACATTTAGAGCATAATATCCATAAAAAATATCTCAAAATAGAAGTCTCTTTATACATGTATAAGCGCATCATGTCCACATCCTAGACGCGCATAACACAAAATGTCAAAAATGAGAGATCTTTCTAACTCTAAGTCCAACTCACGATTGCACACCGCCAACCATCTCCTTGTCATATCCTGAAAGTGTTAATGTAGGGGGATGATAAATTTTCAACGAGCTCAAGGTAATACGTTGTGCAATCCATCCAAATTCATATCTCATATCAACGCATAAACACAATCAGCACACACCGCTTAACTACGTGTCATGCTTCCTAGCATTCTAGTCCAAAGATCAAAACATTCACTTCACATGGCATAGACATCAAGATACTTGACTACCACAAAATTTTTAATCTAAACATGTAATAATGCACAGTCTCATCATATCTATAACATATGACCAAATGGGATCTAAACACAAGTTTAACGGAATTATCATAAAACTCACATTTCTACTCATTTCTTTCAAATCATGGCATATGCATCAAATGTAAATGGACAACCACATAATTTTACAACATACTTCATTGCACAATCCATCATATCTATAATATATGATACATACGAATTTATCAACAAATCCACTTACTTCATATAAGTCACGTCACGTCACGTAGTTCAACACAAAAATCACATTATACTCGAAATTGAGCTCACACGCACACCACACACATGATATGTACCGGAGTCCTACATCTTAATTATTTTGGCTATTTCGGGCTACTAACCCTTCCGGTCACCACCCACTTGCGCAAGATAGAGGACTTTCAACCCCAAGAGGATCCCTTCCTCTATAATTTTCTATGAGTTATTCCCGAGTATTCATCACAAGCACAAAATACTTAACATTTCTGCATATACATTCGCACATTGGATGCATTGCACTCAATACATGCCCCATATCCATTCTAGCATGTTATTCAACAATTCACAATGCCACAAGAACAAGCTCATTTCCCAAAATTCAGTTTTCATCATTTTTTCCAAAATTCTACACATGCCATACATATACCATTTTGCATATATAATCAATTCATGCATTTTAACACATAGACCAATCTTTTCAACACAAAAGAAACTCATTCATCTTCCTGAAAAATGCAAATTCTAAACCAAGAGTCCATATATGCAATACATGCCAAAAAAAGGCATATACAACCATTCATGTGATTAAAATCATACACCAATTTAAATCAAGGGTTATATCTCAAATTTCATTTAATCATAAATAACATAAAAACATCTATTTTATGTCATTAACATGAAATTAAACTTGGAATGAAAAACACAACGCACACCCCCTACCTCAATTTGGAGTGAGAACTACAAAAAATCTCCAACTTCCTCCATAGAGTATCTGCCAATCTCGTTATCACAATATTTCCTGCCAAGTCCAATTCACCATTATTGCCAGTCCAATTAAATTGTTGTCCCTGACTTTGACCCAAATTAAATACCAAGCCCAATGCTTATTACCAAAAACCCGACCCGTGGCTAAACCAACACCAATCCTTAAAACCCAATTTATCCAACTAAGGCTCAACCAAACACAAAGTTAGCCCAATTAAATTGGAAGCCAACCCAAACCAATTTCAGCCCAATTATTTGCTCCATTACTTAATCATACACCAAACCAAAATTTTCCAATTCAATTAAGCAACACTACCAAACAAGGTACTCCAAAACCAACAATCTAAATACCCAGCCAAACAGCCCATCTATGGTCCATGTGTGCCCCCAAACCGTGAGCATCGCTATCTCAAACCATGCCTACAAAGACCCACCAAGGACCATCCTCACGGCAGCCCATGTACCACAATACCTAGCCGCCACCACTGCCGAGTTCCCATGGAACCACCATCCAAACAGCCCTCACCGTGAGCCCATCCCAAACCTCCACTCCTAAGCGTGAATTACCATTGAAGGCTCCACTGTGTACAACCAAAACCATGGTTTCCAACCATGAGATGACCACATGACATTACACCACTCACGACATCGTCGACAATAACCAGCCCACTCAACTGAAACCCCTTTTTCACCACCACCATAGAACCGTATATAGTTGTCCAAACAACCGCACCGCCGAACTATCAGCCTCCAACCGAGCCACCATGGCAGCCAAGACCGAGCCCACCAGCTACCACAAATACCCACCAACAGAAGCCACCTCCGTGACTAAATTTAGCTTGAGCCGCTACTACCAAACTCGTCAAAACAGACCTGCGAGTTCCACCCGAAACCAGCCACGAGGCCAGCACCTAAAGCCGAGCCAATCCCACTGGAAGAGGACCCAAAATAATCTATATGGCCAGCTGGACCTCCATGATCGGACCACCCAGGAAGGCCATCCCAGAACCAGCCGTGCACACCGTCATGAACCACCATCAGCCTCTTCCTCTCTCTCAGTTTCTCTTATTTCTCTCTCTAGAATCAAGCTCTCTCTCTCTCTACACTTCTCTTATTTCTCTCTCTATCTCTCGGGTTCTTCCTCTCCTCTCATTTTCCCTCTCTAGATTTTCTCTCTCTACTGGTTCTCTTTCTTTCTTTCTCTCTCTCTCTCGGTTTCTCTTTCTAGCTTTCTCTTCTTCCTTCCTCTTTCTTTCTTTTCTTTTCTTTTTCTTCTCTTTCTTTTTCCTCTCAACTGAACCACTCCTCTTCTCCTCTTTATTGTCTACCACATGTTCCCCCAAATCACTCTTGTCCACATACATATATGTATATTATATATATATACACCTAACCCACATATTATTATTGTATATATGTATATAACACATATATATAATACTACATATTTTTAATACACTTACTTATACATACTGTAATACATTTGCACATTACACCTCATATGTATACACATATGTATACAACTACACATGCCCTTCCACATATATATAAAAGTAAATATGTGTTCCTTACCTTTATAATTAAATAAAATAAAATAAAAATTCCAACCATATATATGTATATACATACATATGTCTACATATATATGTATATATCTCCTCCAACTATATAATCCCATATATATATATATATATCCTCCATCTCTACATATATATATATATGTCCACCCCTTTTCGGAATTAATTAATTTGAAAAAAAAAATCTGATCCAAAATAATTCGAAACCGGTCAAAAATAAACCGGTCCTTACACATCATGTCCCTTCTGTGACCTTGGAAAACCAGTCACGAAATCTATAGTGATATGCTCCCATTTTCACTCCGCTAATGGCAATGGTTATAACAAACCATTCGATCTTTGATGTTTGGCCTTAACTTGTTGGCAAATAAGACACTTAGCCACAAATTAATCCACATCATTTTTCATTCCCTTGCACCAATATTAGCACCTCAAGTTGTGAAACATTTTCATCCCACTAGCATGTATCGCAAGTTGAGAATAATAAAATTCCCGAAGAATACCCTCCCTATAAGGGATAGGCACATACATCTTCTCCTTGAATTGTAAACCTCTAACCGAATGTAAAGTCCAACCTTCTACAACTTCACCACTCGAAATCTGATTGTGAACAACCTTCGTCTCCTCATCTTGCCCTTGTGCCTCAATTATCCCACTGACTTGAGTTGGTTAAACAACAAGACTAAGCATGGTAGTCGATTCACTATCACCACTGAAGTATAAGCTCAAATCTGCTATGTCCTCCATCATTTTCGATTCTCAAATGGAAATGTTAGCCAAAGTCCCATGTGATTTTTTACTCAAAGTATCGGCCACTACATTGGCCTTTCTCGAGTGATACTGAAGATCAAAATCATAATCCTCTATATACTCTATCCATCTCCATTGCCTAGAGTTCAAATCTTTTTGAAAGAAGAGATATTTGAGACTCTTGTGATTGGAAAAGACTTCAAAAATTTTTTCGTACAAGTAGTGTCTCCACCCCTTCAAAGCAAAGATAACCGTTGCCAATTCCAAATCATAAGTTGATAGTTTTGCTCATGAGTCTTTAATTATCGTGACTTATAACAATAACTCTCACCATTTTTATCAACACATAACCCAATCTATCACGAGAAATATCACAATATATTACATACTCCAACCTACGCTCTAGAATCACTAAAACTAGAGCAGTAGTCAACCTCTTCTTCAATTCCCAAAAGGTAAGCTCACAAGCTTCATTCCACGTGAATTTGACTCCCTTACGGGTGAGTGAGTCTTGTCATAGGCTGGTGCCTCTAACCGAAAGAAATCCTCTACAAATCTTCGATAATAGTTGGATAATCCCAAGAAACTCTAAATTTCAAACACATTATTCGACGTTCCCAATCCATTATGATATCAATCTTGGAGGGAACTATGAAAACTCCTCCTAAAACCACATGTCCAAGAAATTTCACTTTCAGTAGCTAAAATTCACATTTCTCATACTTGGCATACAGTCGGTTCTCCTTTAGAATTTGCAACACCATTCTCAAGTGATTTTCATGTTCCTCCCTTGATGAAGAGTACACAAGAATGTTATCAACAAACACCATGACGTAACGGTCAAGGAATGCGCTAAACATACGGTTCATTAAGTCCATAAATGTCACTAGAGCATTCGTTAGCCCAAATGGCATCATAAGGAACTCGTAATGATCATATTATGTACGAAAAGCAGTTTTTGAAACATGTTCCTTCTTAACTCTCAACTGATAATACCCTGAACTTAAGTCTATTTTGGAGAACTATTTTGCTCCCTTAAGTTGATCAAACAAATCATCTATCATTGGCAAGGGATATTTGTTCTTGATCATCGTACGGTTTATCTTCTGATAGTTAATACACAACCGTAGTGACCCATCCTTCTTCTTGCCAAAAGGACAAGTGGTCCCCAACGTGAAACACTAGGGCGTATTAAACCTTTCGCCCTCAAGTCCTCTAATTATTCTTTTAACTTTTTCAATTTCGCCAGTGCCATACGATATGGTGCCATTGAAATGGGTGTTGTACCGAGTATGACGTCAATGATAAACTCTACATCCCATCTAGGAGGCAATTCTGTTAACTCTCTCAGAAATACATCCTCAAAATCACAAATCACTTCAGGAAAGTTTTCAAAGTTTTCCCCTTCTTCTTCGGTCACAAGACTAGCTTGGAAAAAGCCATAATTGCTTCGATCCTATAATCTATAAAGTGACAAAGAATGAATTTCACTCCGTTCTCCCACGAAGCAAAAATAATCTCCTTCGGGTGTACACACTCACACTCTTCCTTGGTAGCAATCTATGTTGGCTCAAAAAGTAGAAAACCAATCCATTCTGAGAATGACATCAAAGCTCGTCATCTCTAGGAGAACGAAATCAAATACCAATTGCCGATTTGTTATCTCTACTTTGCATGCTCGATACACCATATCTAGGATCACTCTACCCCCAACTGGCATATCAATACATAAGGTTCTATCCAAGGTCGATACCTCTAACCCCAAAGTATATGTAAAAGCAATTGACATAAATAAATGGAATACACTCAATTCGATTAAAACTCTAGCCCATGAGCTAGATACAAAAAAGATACCTCAAACTACCAAAGAACCCGCTGAAGTCTTAGTTAGAGTAATCGCATAGGCACGACCCTATACACCCCGTCCTAATTGACCACTTCCCTGATGGTCAAACTACTGAGTAGAGGCACTAGGAGTTGCTCCCTCGCCTATTGTGAATTTTGAATATATTGTGGAGGTTATAGTAGTTAAGGAACTTTGAATCCCAACTATACCCCAAAAGCCTGTGAATAATGTTGTTGTGACCCTGCAGCACCATAAGTACCACTCTTATTTTGTAGGCAATCCCTCACCATATAACCTGCCTAACCACACCTATAACATCTCCTCGAATCCTCCTCGGATGTAGGTTGTAACTGTGGGCACTTTGACTTGTAATGTCCTATCTGTTGACACTGACAACATTTCCCTTTATCCTGAGAGGATCCTATAGGCATAGAAAATATAGAGAACAACTGTGTTTGTTGTGGTCCTCAAGAGTATGAACTAACCCCCTTGTGCTTCTTCTTTGGATTTGCTTCTAAATGAGAGACCACATTTCGAGACTGATTCCTTAAGTATCGTATCCTTTGAATAAAAAGAGCAGGTATGTCAACCTATAAGTTTAGTTTAAATAAAAAAAAAGTGTAACTAAAATTCTGTTCGAATAGTTTCTCACAGCATACTACTCACAACTTCACAAATTCACCATAAATCACATGCTCAGCCTTTTACTCTGAAATTCTCAAGATTCATTCTAAAATAAGTCTATGCTCAAACCCAATTTTAATTAAGTCAAAATTCCACTCATAAGTCGAGTTATTATTAAAACAATCCCAAGTGTGACAAATTTTGCAGGGTCGTGAAAATTGGCTCTACAACACTCATGTTTTAGCCGAGACTGAACTCTAAAATTTTTTAAAACTTTGGGACTTGTTTCCTTTTAATTTTTAACTTTTTAAAAAGAAAAATTAGGGTTTTTAATCTCTATAAAAACCTCATATGGTTTCTCTCTCATTACGCTTTCATTAGACAAGAAATCCATATTTTAGAGAGAGAAAGTATTAAGATATTTTTTTAACAAAGAATTTTTTCTCAATTATTTGTTTATATTTTTGAGAGCACACACATATTCACTGAGTGATTTAGGGTGTCTCTATTTTCTTGATCAATTATTCGAAGACTGCTTTAAAGATTTTTTCTTGATCAATTTATTGGATTGCTTTCTTCTACAACTGTTCGTTGGTGAGGAAGGAGAAGAAGATCGTGCTACGAAGGGAATATAATACTTGCTGAGTGTTCATGTTCTTTTAGTTACCATTCTGCAAAGATTGTGACGTTAGGCAGGAGTCTGTAGCAATTGGACGAGGGAGTCACAATAGTAAGCCTGAGGTGTTCCGCATCAAGTTCTTGTCAGAGTGGAGTGGGTGTGAGTCTGGGACAGACTTTGTTATAGTTTGCTTCGACAATAGTGGATTTGGTTCTTTGGGGCTACAAAGCCTCACTCGTGGCTATTTCCCGATCTGGATTTTTCACGTATATCTAGTGCATTCATTATCATACCCCAAAATCTGGACTACCGAGACTCCCCTGGTCCAAGCCCGAAGTCCGAGTAATGAGGTGTTATGATCGCCCAATCGTCACCCTACGACCCGGACAACCATGGCAAATGCCATTTCTCACTTTCAATTTCGATCTGATCCATCAAAATCATATTCGTCGTTGAAGCCTTTTCACTCTTATCATATCAATTCCCAAACTAGAATGTCGCATAAGATCAATCAATCTAAGTCATATTCTCATAATATAGTGGAAGCATTATCTTATATGTCAATATCATCATATTCAAAAGTCACTCTCACTATAGGACCCCACAATGTTCACCATGCACATCCATTCACTCCTTTCAGCATCAGGGAATAACGATGCATTGTAACCCAGGTTATGATCCATCTTAATCCTACGATGCATTGCCCAAATATAGTAATAAGCTGCATAATGCACTGGATTCGATAACAAAAATACTTCAATTATACGATACATTGTAAGGCATTTTGTGATTGATCTTCATATTACGATACATCGTAATGTTAATTACGATGCATCGTAATGCATGTTACGATCCATCGTAATTGTGCGGGTAGCTGTTCCTCTACACATAATACATGGTCCATTTAGTCATTTCCCAACTCAATCATTCCCATAATTATCATACATGCATACTTGGACATAAATAGAAATATAAGATCATCATTCACATCGTTTAACATGCATTCATCCCAAAACCTTACATATAAATGTGTGTAATCATAAATCATAACCATAAGCATGTTCTCAAAACATTAAAGGTCATATACATAACTGACATATGCATATAGTCCACATCCCAGACATGCATTAAAATATAATAAATATCTTTAAGAGAAAGCTAGCTACACTCCACATCAACTCATGATTGGGGAGACTCCACTACCTCATTGTCATTTCCTGAAAAAAGTTAATACTCATAGGATGAGCTCCAACATGCTCAATAGAAATAAAAACGATTAATTCTCATGGGATGAGGTCCAACATGCTCAGTAGAAATGTCTAAAACACAACTCCGCAAGTTCTGTGAATACCACATAAACATACGTTTCCATTTAATCATGTTATGCACAAAATTGCATTTCTAAACTATATCATGAATCACATGTAATGCAACATGATATGCACCTTTCCTACATTCTTCCTCCGAACAACTATTGGACTCCAATAATAGGGCCATCCAATTGTGCTCACATCCACCCTCACCATATGTGTGCCACACATAGATATAGATTTCACATGCTCATGCTAATACATGTATGAAACATATAAGATAACATTGTAATCACTTAGCATGTTTGTACATTCTTATATAAGTCTCACATGCATATACATTTGAACATATATCACATTTCCACATTTCAAGCATATATTTATTCACGTAAATTATACTTTATAGAAATCACACTCATTAGGGCAATTAATCAAACACGTAGATGCCACGTTCGCATATATTCATAGAACATGTATAATTCTTCCACATTTCTCACACAACATGCTATATAATCACATATGACAATTCAAAACACCCTACTACATCAATTCATGGTATAATTCATTCAATTTCAAGATATAACATGCTTTAACTTTGAGAAGTACATAATTATACTCAATTAATCAATTAGTTGCTATAGAGAACCAATATATTTACGCAAACCCCGTATTTCATGGGTTATGCATCCCTAACTCAATTTGGAGTGAAAACTCCAAAACCTCCGATTGTTTAAAATATCATAATCGATAATCAACTCCGTAGGAATTCAAATTTTTTGCCCAAACAAAATAAAATTTTCAGCAGATACATACTGTAGGAACAAAATTCTCATTTAGTCCACTGGACTAAATTGATACACAAACAAACCAGGTCTAAGTTTAGCCCAAGTATTAGCAGAAGTCCCAAAGGACTGGGTCGAGAGAATTAAAGGGCCAAGTCACCCCACTTAAAGGCTAAAACAACCCAGCCCAAACGCAAGGTCCAAACTCAAAAAGAAATTCAAATCCTTGAGAGAAAATATAACTGCAAATAAGAAAATTAGAGTCCTAGAAGGATGCTAATTCCAACTTGTATAAATATCCAAGGAAATATGAATGAAAGAGATCCTATGCAGCCAAACGTCTAGGATCTATTGGTGTGCCCAAACGCCCAAAATTCGCTGGCGCACCCAAATGTTCAGTAATTAACCCAGCAGAATGATGCTCTACGTCAACAGATCGTTGATCTTCAAGCAATGGTAGAGTGTGCTGAAAGTGTAAGAAACCCTGGACGATAACGGAATGAGAGGACCAGATCGAGTAACCACTCGTTGAGTTCCTTGTATCATAACTAGCTCGCTGGCAAACAGCCTCACCTTGGCTGACCCGATGAAGATCAGATCAGTCTCGTGCAATAAACTAACAAATTGTATGTCTCTAGAACATAATAATCTCTGAGTAAGCATGCCCTCTCCAAAATAACATCTGGCATAACATTAATATTATCGTGTTCCTCAGCCATGACGTCAATGGTCTATTCCACCTGCGCAATAGGGTCACTAGGAGCACTCTTGAGCTATTTAAGAATACGCTCAAACTCGAGATCGTGAGGTATCAATGGGTTAGACAAAGAGCAGTGACTCAGCATATGGTGGCTGAAGTACCTAAAAGAAAATAAAATAAAATCAATTAGTGACAAAATATAAAAATTTCTAAATTAAAAATCTAATTAGAACTAATTCTTAAAATTCAAATAACGTACTAAAAATAGTACCAGGCAACGGCGCCAAAAATTTATCGTGATTAATTAGTTACCAATTAAAATTACCACTCGCAATAGTAAGAATCTTAGTAGGATAGGGTCAAAATGAGGGTGTCAAACCATAGAGACTGAGTATTACGTTTATATTGAATTTGTAAAATTAATTCTAATTAAATTTTAAAGAAAAGGATTACTGATTTTTATTTCTAGGTAACTAAATAAAAGCAAGTAAACTAGAAGAGAGAAAATCTATTAAGTGAAGATAAGATGAGATGAAACTAGGGTTTTTGACTTCACCACTAACCTCACAATTATTGGTTAATTAAACTAATTATGAAAAATTATATCATATATAAGTTTCAGTGGCTACAAGCTCACTTTCAACAGTCAAGAAAGATAATATATAATCAAAACTCAGTATAAACTATCTCAATTAGCATGCATTATCTACCTATCTACTATACTCTAGGGTGTACAATGATTCATCTTCTTTAAGTATAATTTATCAAAACTTTAACCATACATTCAATTAATACCATTGTGTAATAATCACTCTCAAAATCACAAAAAATAAGAGGGATTGAGTTCAATCACAATAACTAAATATCTAAGACAAGATAAGAAATCATTGAAACTAAATATAAACTTTATTGCCCAATTCTCAATAGAATTCTCTAAATTACACAATCTATGCATGAATATAAGAATCCTCAATACTTAGAACAATCAAACCATTGATACTTAGTTAGAGTTACATCAAAACCCTAGTGGAAGAACTAGACGCTCATGGTGGAAGAAGACATCTCAACGGTTGAGGAAGAAGATATTGAAGTAGTGTTAACACTAGTTCTTCAATATTTCTTCACTCTATAAGGTTTTCAAAACTCCAGCAAAAGTGTTGAACCAAGGTTTCTAACCAACGTTATCTCAATTATTTTGATGATAACAAAACATTGTGAGTGTTAGATTTAATGTCTACTTGAGTTGGTGCTTAAACAAGTTACGTTCTAACAAGACTTAAAGTAAGACAAGAGGATCAATGGCACCTTGCAAAGGTATCCAAAGCTCACATTGATCATGCCCATTTATGTTCAAAAGCTCATAACAAGGACATGAGAAAATGATGAAGACAATAACATCAAAGAAAGAAGACATCACCCAATGCACATAAAGACCAATGAAGATATTAAATATTGAGTAATTTAGTCTTGGTGAGTGTATAGGTAATCTTTGTAAAGTTACTTTGATGTTCTCACTTGAAAGCTCTAGGACAAATACATTTCATGCATATCATTCATAAGTCCTTAGACCATAAACAATAGTCCATGTACTTCATTTATATCATTTAGAATGGTCTCTAAGAATTAGAGAAATAAGGCTTTGAACTTATATGTTTAAATCATGAAAAGCCTTAAGTAATATTGAGAGGATCTCCAATTAAAAATATCTTTAATTCTCAATATTTTCAGTTAGTGAAGTATGAAGTCAAGGACCTTGGATCAAATTGATTTATTTTATAAGGCCATAGTTGACTTTGAGGAGGTTCAAGTTTGTCAAAATATTCAAAGAACCTACCTCGTAACTTAGTTGACTCTAGGACCCAATGCAACTCATGCATATCATTTTAATGGTCTCTAGACATGTAAAAATAGGACTTGATCTTATTTGAATCATATCTTAAAAGTCCTTGATGGTTTAGGCTTTGTTTGGATGTCAAAACTCTGTTTTTCAATGTTGAGCATTTATTAGTCGACTTATACAATCCTATCAGTCGACTAATATAGACTGTGAGTTTTTGACACTCCCAGAGGGACATATCAGTCGACTTATGAAAATGCATAAGTCGACTTATGCCTTGAAATAATTTTTTAAGAAAGTTTCCCTCAGTCAACTAAGCATCGTCTAACCTGGACAGAACTTTTTAGCCATTTATAGAGAGGCAAATTAGTCGACTTATAGAATTCCATCAGTCGACTAATATTGGTTCAAAACTCATTTTTGCTTTGAAAAATTGAATCAGTCGACTATTCCTAAATGACCAGTCAACTTATCAGTTGACTAACCAATCGACTAATATTACAGGAACAGATCTGAAACGGCTAGTTTTTGCATTTAATGATTCCCAACCACTTCCAAACAGCTAGATTTTGTTCTTGGGTTATAAATACACATTGTATATGTATTATACAAGAGAGAGAGACCACCAAACATATAGTTGATCATCCATTGTTGGTTAAATCTATCATTGAGCTTAGAATTCATATTCTATAGAGATAGTCACCACAATTGACCATATTCTTCCAAAGATCAATCTATTTATGGTTTTTATTCATCATTCTAGAGTTAAGCTTTCTTATTGACTCATCAATTGTAACTCTAGATTTGAGAGAGCTTTGAATTTATATATCTTGTCTATTTGAGAGACACTCATTGCACACACATTTCTTATTCTTGAGAGAAGAAGACCAAGAGGTTCTCTTGGCATGGGTAGCTTGAATAAGATTTGTAAGGGTTTTTCTCCAAGCCCGAAAAAGAGAAAGGTTCATTCTTTATCTTAAAAGGAGAAGGATTGGGTAGCGCTCTCCACCCTTTAGAGTGAGCAATGGTTATCTCTTAACCGTCAAAAGAGGGAGGAAGCCCAAGTCATGAGCTTGGCAAAGAAGTCTTGGTGAGATTTTCATTGAGTAGCCCAAGTGAGCTTGACAAATAATTCTTGGTGAGGTTGTCATTGAGCAAGGAAGCCTAAGTAATTCACTTACCAATTGTACGATTTACTTTCCACCTTTAAGGAAGGCTTTATAATGGATACCTCAAGATGAGCTCTTGAGGCATGGACGTAGGCCGGAGTTGCCGAACCATGTAAATATCGTGGTGTTACTTGGTTTGCATTTCTCTAACCCTTAACTCCTTTACTTAATAGCATTTTATATACTTAATATCATTATGCTTTATAGATGAATGCTTGGAGTAATTTATATACCATGTGTTTGATAAAATGTCTATATGAGCTTTAATTCTATTTTAGCATTGATAGACATATATTTAATTAGCTCATTTCATTCTTTATCCAATGAACCATTTTATGAATGAATGAATAATACTCTAAATGTTTGATTAATTGCCTATGCAAACTTTACTCTTTACATCATATCCATAGATAGTTGCTCAAGTACCATTTTGATAGGTTTACTCTTTTATTTTGATAGCATTTATTTTATAATTATTTATTTAATGAATGTTGTTTAAATGCTTCATATGAGGAGGATGGGATGTATGCTTGGAGTATATTGGTTGAGTTATGAAATTGATTATTTTGTAAATTAATTGAGTATATATTTGATTATCTTTTTGTCAATCAATTTGCATATCATGTGTTTTATAAAATGCGCAACCAACATTTTCACACACTTCAAGCATGATATGTTGCACTTATATGAACACTTCATTTGTTGTATCCACTAGATCATTTAAGTGCATCATAAATAGAGCATTCTCATTCCCACTTGTTGAATACATAAGCTCACAAAGTGTTTGACAAAAGTCCAAACAAGCCTACTTTTGTTAAAATGAGTTGAACCGAAAAAAATTTATCATTTGCCTATTGTCCCTATTCACCCCCCTCCCCCTCTAGGGACAATTCTTGGGTAACAAAAAGTTCTCTCAAAACATCCCCAATTCGTCACTTTTTATTTGTCAAGAGAAACATGAAGTGTCTCAACCAAATTAAGAGACATTAGGGTTTTCTCGCATCCCCTAATTAGGTGGATTTTCTTACTGAACTTCACCCAATGTTTGACACCTTAAAATTTCGATTCATGAAATTTTTGTGAAATACAAAAACATCCAGAATCGAATTTCATTTTACCCCTATGCGATTTGGGCAGTTTTGATAGTTGAAAACAGGAGTTATAAGCAGATTACCAAAATGGGTTCAGAACTTTATTTTGCACAGAATTGGATTTCAGCTTGCAATCTCTGTAAGCAATTACACTTCTCTTAGGCCTCTTTATTGGGTTGTTTTGAGTTGAAATATTGAATTGACTTGGTACCATTGATGTAAGATTCTTTTAACCTTCTTGAATGTCATCTTTGAAAGACCAAAAATTACGATTTGAGTGAAATTACTATTAAGGACTTGAAAATAAGAAAAATACTAAAATAGAGTAAAATCATAAATAATTTATTACTAAGAGAATAAAATATGCAAATTAAGAGACTAGAATGCTACACATTCTAGCCTATCATTACTTTCCAGTTAAATTAAAATTCATTTAATTTCCTTGCATTTACAGTCTTTCATTTAGTTTTTCGCGCTTATAGTCTTTTATTTACTTTCTCGCATTTATAGTCTTTCATTTACTACTTCTAGTTTTTCAATACTTTAATTTAAAGTAATGTCTTTCAATTCAACATGTCTATAGCACTATAAAACCCTTTACCATTGACAAACCCTATGATTAATATTCGTCTGACAATCAATGTCAATAATGGGAGAGTCACAAAGCACTTGTTAGGAAGATATTTTGACATTTTATCTAGAAAAGACACACAAACCTTTTGACACCTGATAGTGATGTCACTGTTTGACTATCACGCTCTCAGGTGATATTCAGTCATTAGCTGAAAGCACAGTTACTATGCTTCAACTTTAGCAGAGCCATAAAAGGCTGAAGTGAATGAACCTTTGAGAAAGTTATTCATGCTCTCCACAATCCCACAACGGCCGTGGAAAACTTAGGAATTTTACTTGGTTTAAAAGTAACTCAGTCAAACACGATTAATATCATCAAGGTCGAAATAAGGCATAGTTTAATCCTACACATACACACACGAAAAAACACATTTTGGAATAGACATCCTGGCACGCCTAACAACTGAGACCCATAATCATCCATATGAACGATCAATTTTATAAAAACCTCCTAGGGACGAGAATGTCTCCCACCATGCAAGATAGCCTCGAGGTACACATTTGAGCTGAACATCTTTTTCGCACGACCGGTGGGATACTTGTTAAAAAGTCAAAGTGAGTGGCTTATGCCAATTTTGACTAGAGCTTAAAGACTAAGGCTAGACTGACTTAACCAAGCTCATAACATGGTTGCAAAAGAGCACCCTTAGCTTGAGGGTATTGAAGTCCCTGTTAATCAGGAACAAAATGATTAAAGGAATGAGTAGTTCAACTACTTGGTTAATATAATGTCTAGGGTCGATGGTAACTTGACAACTATTTTAGACGTTTTTGCTTCACTTACACAGCATTGTATAGTTAAATGAAATCATGAACACTTACATGCATGAGAACAATCATGGCCATGTTGTTCTGGAAGGCATTCCTGCACAAGACAATGTAAGGCCGATGACACTTAAAGCGCCACCGTCTCCAAAGGTTTAAGCGATCAAATGACAAATTCCTCAACCATACCCTAGGTGTAATGGTATCTAATATGTCCAGACTGCTCAAAACTTGCATCAAATGAACATTATTCTTTTTTCATTGGTTCCTATCGTTCAAATAAACAATGGCAGTGGCACCCAGGTACTCCAAAATCACCAAATAAATGGCAGAATAATACCATAAAGACCTCTGGTTGATAACCAATGGCACATCAACCAACAAAATAATAAAAATAACGGGAATAATGGTAATGTATGATAGTCCCTCACACGCGAGGCATTCACCTCAAGCACCGATTCAGGTCGGTAACACTAGTATTTATCAACAACTCAGAGTTCAAATACTTGAGAGTTAGGTGCCCCCTACCCAAGTTCAAAATCAAATGCCACCCCCAAACTATAATGTCAGCAATGATAATCAAGGGATGTATTACCAAGATTTTGGTTTTATGAACAAGGTCAAATGCTTCTATAAATCCTCAAGTTATGTTTCCTTAATATAGAACATTTAGTCAAATAAATTTAGAAATAATGTGGTTTGTAAAGGGTAAATAAACCTGAGTTTGCAAAGCCATACCTAGAATGGGTAAATGACATCACTTTGCCAAGGGGTTATGGAAACCCTCATTTTACCACTGTTCGATGAGGGACGATAATCGAGTGTAGAGCACATTGGCGAGGCAGCAAAATATGAATGGTTAAAACTTAAGCTTTTTCTCAATTTGCTAATATATCATGCATTCACCTTGTTTGTCAATTTATTGAGAAACTCCATTCAAAACTAGGCCCAAATGGAAAGAAAAATCCATAAACAATTCCATCGATCTGAACCTGATGTTTGCATATCGAACCTGGCTCAACTCTTTCAAGAGAACCACGAGTCAGTCAAGATGTATATTTCTCATTTTAAATTTGAAAAGAATAGGTGTCGAGCTCACCTGCCTGAGCATGAATGCATCAAAATGGCCATAAATGGCCTAAACATTAACTTTAGCGGGAAGTTTATTGGAAGACATTATTTAGATTTATTCCATTTATCATCCAAGGTAATGTAATACGAGTGAGTAATCGAGGAAGTACAAGGTAAGAAGAATGTCTCCGTAGGAACTTACTACAAATGTCCTAATAAAAAAATGAACTACAAGTTCCCTTCATTTGAGGTTAATACAGTAAAAGCAGTAGAGTGTATAAATGGTTTAGAGCAAAATTTCAATGTCACCGCATTCAATTTTTTTTTTCTAAAAAAATCATACGAGCACCCGGACTTAGTCTATGTCCTGGGACCACCACCTCCCCCTATAGCCAATTAAGCAAAAGCCTTTACTAGACTCCCTTCCAAAATTCCTTTGACATAACCAAGATCAAGTAAATATTTGACCATTTTTTTAAAGTCATTTATAGGGTAATTTTGTTCATGTGGCTTAAGCTATCTAGAGGCATATGCCACCACCTTACCTTCTTGCATTAGAACATACCTAAGACCCTGATATGATGCATCTGTGTATATAACAAATTCCTCACTACTGACAGGAATGGTAAGAAGTGGTGTTAAAGTCAATCTAGTCTTCAACTCCTCAAATGCCTATTCGCAATGGTGATTCCAAACAAACTTCACATCCTTCAGGGTCAAATGAGCCAAAGGTGCATCAATCTTGGAGAAAACCTCAATAAAGTGCCTATAATATCTTACCAGTCCCAAGAAGCTATGAAGCTCAGTGATAGTATTAGGCCGTTTCTAACTCAATATGACCTCCACCTTGGTAGAATCCACTGAGACTCCATCCCTAGAGATCACATGTCCCCAAAACTTTATATGCTCTTGCCAAAACTCACATTTCTCAAACTTAGCATAGAGTTAATGCTCATGCAAAGTCTAAAGTGTAATGCTCAAATGTCGCTCATGCTCTTCTTTACTCTTGGAATATATCAGAATGTCATCCACAAATACCATGACAAATTGATCCAAATAGGGTCTAAACACCCAATTCATTAGATCCATAAAGGTTGCTGGAGCATTAATCAACCCAAAAGGCATGACTAAAAATTCATAGAGACCGTAATGAGTCCTGAAGGTAATCTTAGAAATATCTTCCTCTGTAATCATCAACTGATGATAATCAGTCTTCAAATCAATCTTAGAGAACAATTGTGCCCCTCTAAGCTAATCAAATAAATCATCAATACGTGGCAAAAGGTACTTATTCTTGATTGTCACCTTATTTAGCGCACAATAATCAACACATATGCAGAGTGACCAATCCCTTTTCTTGACAAATAGAATATGTGCTCCCTAAGGTGATGTATTAGGCTAAATAAACCCTCGATCTTGCAAATCTTGGATCTAATTTGGTCATAGTACTCTCAAACTCTCCACATCTAAACTGATAAGGTAACTGTCTTAAAAGTGGGAAGATAATTATCTTCTTATGGTAGTTAAACTAGGCATGATATCTCGCCAACCAATCCATACCCAATATAACATCAAACTCCCTCATCTGCACTACAATCAAATCAATAGAAAACTCCAACTCTCCAATCTTAATAGGGCAAGCATGACACACCCTATCAAGTATTGTCGCGCTTCCAAGTGGAGTCCTAATAGGTAATATATCACTCATAAGTTCAGGTTCTAATCCAAATGTATTCACAAATGACAAGGTGATTAAAGAATATGAAAAACCTGAATCAAGCAACACTCTAGCTATATTGCCATAAATAGTAAGTTTAGGTTCCACTGTGGGTTCTGCAGCATCCTGCCTAGCCTCTCAAGCAACAACATAAACTCTCACGCCTCTATATTGTTGTGGTACTTAAACCTCTACTGGCCTTCTCTACGTGGTTTGGTATAGTAACGAGCCATGTGTCCCCTCTCTTGAAAATTGTAGCACTGCCCAAGAAACTGACGCGACTGAGTATCTTGAGGTGTAGCTGGCACTAAAGTCGTGGACTGCTCACCTCCACTAACTCTATGTTATTTTCCTGCTTGCCAATCCTACCTACTTCTTTGCCATATCTAACTTTGCCTATCTCTTAAAGGCTGCTGCTGCTGCCGTCCCCTCTGATTTAGCTAATAATTAGAGATAATTTTTCCCTTGCCTTTTTTGTTCCGTCTTCTGCTCCCTCTATCTCTAATACTCTATATTATGTTCCTTGTTTCTCATGGCACATTGTACGACATTTGAGTATCTTGTCAATCCCTGACTGATAAACATCCTCCTGATGTTAGAAACTAAACCCCACACAAACTTTGAAAGCTTGTCATCCTCATTTACAACCATATAGGAAGAAAATCGTGAGAGTTCGATGAACTTGGCCTCATACTAAATAACTGTCATGGTGCCCTGCCTCAAATGTATGAACTCAATAACCTTCCTCTCCCTTAATGCTCGTGAAAAATATTTGTCGTTGAACCGATTCTTGAACTCATCCTAGTTCATCTCTGTGATGTCAATATCTCGGGTCACGAACTGCCACCACTGATATACCTCACCAAATATGAGAAAGGTTGCAACTTCTGCACCTCATTGCACTCCATAATCTCAAAACATTTCTCTATATTCTCAATCCATCTTTTGGCATCTAGTGGATCAACAGCACTTGTAAAGTCAACAACACCTAATCTCCTTATCACTTTGACAAGAAGATCTGTGACCCTGCCCCGCTTTGGGATTTGGCATCTGTAATGCCTCCTCCATCTGAGTAACTCCACGTCCTGCTCCACTATGATCGACACCACTACGATCAACGCCACTGTATCCACCACGTTCCATGCCTCTACCAGCTCCACATCCTATTTTTAGTAATGAATAACATTATCATTAATCCAATGATTAATCATACTTAAAACTGGAGTAAGGTAAGAAAACAAATAATTTATCCTTTAGCCAGGTAATCTTAAACTTAAGCTCTGAAACCAAACTATCACGCCCCTAAATTTAAATAATAGAAACTCTGATTCCATACTTAAATATAGTGCATAAATTACAACAACATCCACATCAAACACAATAGTATAAACTCTCCCATCAAGAATTTTATTAAATAATAAATAACTACAGAACAAATGTAGCACCATCTAATACAATCCATAAAAATCCTTAACCTTATTACATAAATTCAAATCAAATTTATTGAACTAAATAGATTAAGAAAACCACTAGATCATCTTCATCTCCCTCACATGTCGCCATCATGTTCCTATCAATGTGTACCTCAAATTTGTTAAGGAGTGAGCTCACAAGCCCAGCAAAGAATTGATGACCACATTTACTGCTCAGCAAATCGACTCACCTTATATTTCCATATATAAAAACAACTCATGAAAATACATTAATCATGTATATTTATCTGAAGTCATAAATTTTCATATATTCTAATCACCAAAAACATAATACAAATCACAATTTCTACAATTACAAATCATATACCAGTTAACCCTCTTGATTAACTTTAACCAAATTTCACTTATCTCACATGAGCCTCGGGCTCCCCTCTAGTAGGTGGTGCGCATTGCATAGTCCCGAATTACCAAAAACACACATGTGGCTAAATTTGTACATCTACTCACCCAGATGGCCCCGGACCACGTCTAAATAATAAGGGCATGTTAAGCCTAATGGGCATAATAAAAGGATAGTGCACTCCTAATAGACAGGTCTCTGACTATGCCTAACAAATTCATTGCAAGAATAGTCCCGGACTACCCCTCTGACTACTCACAATTATTCATTACTTTCTAAGTATTAAATGTATTTTAACATATAAAACATTTTATCTCATAACAAACATGTTCACAGAAAATACTCTAAATTAGATTTATGACTCTTTAAACCCAAACAACGAGAGTACTAAATTCGTGAATATTTCTCAATGTAAAATATAGATCTTGGTAAAATTTCAGAACCTAATTCCTCACCGTTTTTACGTACTCTCCGATTTCGTGTCTTACATCAATTTTTTCAGGTTTAAACAATTCCACCATTTAACTCACATAATTCAGCAAATTAAAGTTAATTATACTGAAAAATGTTATTCTGAAATATTTCATAATTTTTAAAATACTATTACTATTTTTCTCTAATATTAAATTAATTAAAAGATTAATAATAAATAATGGAATTTGCATGGAAGAACCCATAACGGTTTTCCTCCTCAAAATCCCAATCTGTTGCATTCATAAGGTAATCCTAAACATGATAAAAAAAGTGTCATACACTCCAATTAAAGCCTTATCTAACCCTTAGTACTAATTATAGAAGTCCAAATTAACAAGTAAACATACCTTTGTCACAAACCAAGCCAAAGCACGATTCCTGAAGTTTTTAATTTACTAATACATGTTATCAAAGTGTACACACACACACACAAATATATATATATATATATATATATATATATATATATCATATATGTACATAACACATCCAATTATAAAGTTATCTTTCAATGTACACAAAGTATAAAGATACTAGATACATCAAGGTATCACGGTAAATATCATAAATATGTCAAGGTATATACATATAGATCAAGGTTGTCAGGATCGAGATTCTACATAGGATTAGTGGGGGTTCCGTAAAATCAGAATCGTAAAATCAGATCGTGAATCGTAAGATTCTACAAAACTAGTAGAAAAAAATTTAAACTAACTTTTTAAACAATAATATTTCTAACATATAACAACAATAATCATAAAACACAAAAATATATAAAAGTGCCACTCCAAATATAGTTAGGGATAAATTCAAACATATATATAAGAGAATTTAGCTTAAATTTTCTTTGTAACCATCCCTTACAACCAACACTTAAATATTGATTCAATCATGTAAGGATCCATCTTTGTATCTCATTATTATTTTGTTGTAATATTTGAAAGATATATTGCTCTTAAAGCACTCAATTTGTGATTAAGTTTTGAAATCCAAGGAATATATATCATCAATATTAATGTGCGACTTATTTGTTTAGAGCAATACATGTTTCATTGTCAGCGCTGGACTTAACAGACAATAATCAACTATTTGGATGAAAAATAAAAAACATTAAAAATTTGTACTCCTTCAGAATAATTAAGCCAATGGATATACAAGAATCAATGAAAATTAAACATGGTAAAAATATTATACAAATTGGAATACACCGTTGATTAATTCTATTCTTACTTCTTACATTGCACCATTCACGACTCATACACATTGACACAGTGAGTGACACTTTTTTCATTGCTTATAATTTCTTTTTAAAGCATAATTGAGTGTTAGGTTATTGGTTAAGAAGAGAGAGATGAGAAAACATAGAGTAATAGATAGAGTCTAGAGAAGATGTATATCTTTGACTTAGAAGAGAAGCTTGTCAGAGAAATTGGTGGCTGAAGCTAACCAAAGAGACTTGACGAGGTTACACTGGTTGACTGTTGGAGTTTGGTAGAGCTGTAGAAGGCAAAGAGAGAGAAAGTGAAGAAGAGAAGAAGCTTCGAGCTCTAGAATCCTAGATCATATTTTATTTTTAGTACTTTAGTAACTTTACTTTTAAAATGTTTTCATTTATTTTTTTGTTTGTTCTAAGTAAATTGGGCCCAAAATGGTTGGGTTTCCTAACTTATTTAAGTTGTGGCCCAAGTAACTACACAAAACCTAAATAACTTATTTAAGTTTTTGGCCCAAATTGCTTATTGTGTGGAATCGGTAGAATCGCAAAGAATTGAAGGATTCTACGATTTTACTAGGGATTTTACTGATTCTACTGGGAGTCTACTCCAAAAAAGATTTAGGTGCGATTTGGATAATTTTGTTGATTTTGGATTGTAGAATCGTAGGATTCTACAATTTTACTCAAGATTTTGACAAGCATGATATAGATGTTACATCAAATCAATTCCATTTACATCGAAACTCTACATCTCCATACACATTAACACTGTGAAAGTTTTCGGTTAATTATATGCAAACTAACGCATGATTTCAAGACTCCTTTTCATGTGCATTCTATTTTTATTTACAAAAAAATCATTAAACAAACTATCCAATCATATATTTAGCATTCCAAGTACAATAATGCTTTTTGCTATCAATGTCAACGTAAATTAGCAAATAAATTAAATTTAATCTTAAAGTATCAGCATGATGAACTATTCTAAACCTATTATAATTAAAACACAAGTTTTAGTTATATACAAATATATAAAATGAATCAACTTGCCTGATATTGCTATTCAAATCAATGTATCTCTCTACGCAACTTTTCGATTACCGTCTCTCCTTCTAGCTACTGCAGAGGTTTAACGTATATAGGTGATCTATTTATTTCAAAAAATATTATATATATAAAAATACAATATTATATCAAACTTGTATAGAGAGACATATATCATATGGTTGAGAGATATAAGGAGTCTTTTTTAAATTTCAAGGATTTCTATTTTATCTCTATCACCTACTATTTCAAATTGAAATAATATAGCTATATACGTACATTATGTACTATATAATTTCCTTTTTTTTCTAGGATATTAAAGATTCGGTCATACCACTCAATCATTTTCAAGTCTCATTTTCATCTATTTCAAACTAGGTTTGACCTGATTCCCACCGTAGCTGGATATGTAGGCAACCCTAAGTTTGGTCATACCATCTAAACATCTCCAATTCCAATCCACCCTTATTGAACTATGTTTGACTTGATTCTCATAATGACATACATGATTGAGATAAGTAGGCAACTCGAAAAACTTTGGGTTCAGTCACATCACACCTTCATCCACAATGCCAAAGTTAAAAATATCCTCTTTTATGTAAAAACTCCTATCTCTTCTGAAGACTAATGAATCGTCAAATTCATGCCAAATAGGGAATTAGATCTCATCATTTATGTATTTGATCTAGTCCCTAAGGTAACATCAAACTAGGTATGTAAAGTACTTCATCCCCTAATCCTCATAAGCAACATGAAAGATTAAGTAGATAACTGTGCTTGGCACAGATGTTATGGGGTGCCTAATACCTTTCCCATACATAATCAAACTTCCGAATCCATTAATTCCATTTTTCAAAGACCACATGGCAGTCAAACACCGTAGGCCCCACACTTGTCCAATCTACATCCACCTATCCAATTATTGGTGACCTAACATACCACAACTCAATGTTAGGTGAAGACTCCATACAAACACACATAAGGCCCTAGCACCTCTAAGATCACACCCCCGTTGCATTTTAGGCTCTTCGATTGCCGCGAGCTGGACCTACACTCGAGGACCCGTTTTCCAGGGCGCGGCAATCATTACCTTTGTTTTAAAAAATTAAAACCATTTTTTCCAAAACAAATTGCAACTATTTGTGAAATTTTAAACGATAAAGACACGGGAATATTTTTTTACGATGTGATAATTGCAATATTTTGTGGATCCTTCAAGGGTGCCTAACACCTTCTCCTAATGCAATCGAACATCTGATCTCATGAATTTCAAATTCTCAGTGAACGTTGACTTACATGGAGACACTATAAAAAATGGTCTTTTCAAATTTTATTTTGAGAAAAATCGTATTTTGTGAAAAATCTGTTTTTAAGACGAATTTACATACATAAAACTCAATGTTAAATGACAACTCCATAAATTTCTATACAAGTCCCTGTATCAAACCATTTTGTTTCATTAAGTCAACATTTCTATTCACGTTGTTCTGTTTTAAACTCTCATTTTCTAAATCACCTCCTCGGAACAATGCAAGTTGAAATATAGGCGCAACAAGACTCTTGCTGAATAATTGCTCCTTGTATTTCAATTTTCTAAAAACATATAGAAGAATCTAAAAACAATCTGAATGATTGGGTGCTTATAGTTTTATTTGATAAGGAAAGGCCGGAGGTGTTACTCTTTACTGAATTCCATTGTTTTGTTTTATGTCCAAAGATAGGATGTTCAATCTAGAGAATCATTTTCAAAATAAAATTATTTTCTAGAATTTAAAAATAATGACCCATGCAATCCAATGGGAGAATGAAAATATTTTTATAAATTATGTGGACCAAAAATGCTTTAATACTTCTAAAATAATGATGATATGGTACCAACGGATTAAATGCTGACACGTAGTGATATGATTCACTAAAATAAATGCATTTTTGTTTATGTGGCAGGATATAATTAGTTGATGATATTGATAACATGGAATCGCGGGTGCACTGAAACTCCTTCTCTGGACTAGTATGGTCATTATATTTTAGTTCAAAAATGAACTATATTCCAACAGTTAGAAAGTATAAAAAGTTGTGATTGTTAAATTTTTATTTCTTTCTGAGAAGGTGATTGCTAAATTTTATCAAGTTTGGTGCATCCTAGTTATACTAAATCGTGCAAGATTAGTATAAGATTTCTTAATAATTGTAGACCTTTTGTGGTAATATGTACGACTGGTTATTACCCTCAACTCAATTAATATGAGCTGCACTCTTCCCCATTCAAGACTTTCTCCCACCAACGATATATATATATATATATATATATATATATATATATATATAAACTTACAAATTAATGATATGATTAGCAATACCTAAGCCATGAATTTGTTTCATGTCCATATTCAACAACATAAAATAAATTCTCTCTTAAACTAACATACTTATTTAAGAATTTAAATTATAATGTAAAGAATCAACCAACGGATAAAATTCTTGATCATAATCAAGCCAACAATCAAACTCACTAGGTTTACTCGTGACATACATTTTTTTTCGACCAAATCCATCGTTTAGGATTTCCTTTTTAAATTTATTCAATATCATAATTTTCGTTAGTAGTCGAATCAAACTTGAATTTAGCTGATTTTTTTGTAATTAACTTATTTTAGTGATTATGATCTTATTCTTATTTTTTTTGGTAATTTTTAGAATAGTGCAAAATAAGGTTATTTTTAGGATTCCCAAATTAATTTTTTTATTAATTTATATAAACGTACTATTACGTCGATTTACATTGATATTAATAATAATTTTAGTTTTCGCTCAAATTTGTAATTGTAAATTGCTTAACATAATTCTCAATTTAGCTTTTCCTTCATCAATAATACTAAACAATTCACTTACGAGGGTTTTCTATTTTGCATCCGCACAAATGTTTGAGTCCTAGCTAAATTCCAAAAATCCTTAACCCATCCACTCTCAATGAATTTAGACCTATTTCATGCTACAACACTATCTATAAGTGCAATTCTAAGATAATATCCAACAATCTGAAATCAGTTCTTCCATGTATTGTTGATCTTTCCCAAGCTACATTTGTTAGTGGTAGAAGGATAGTAGACAACATTTGCACAAGAATTACTCAATGGGTACCACTAGGGGTACACAAAAATCCGTCCAAGCCGAAAAACCAAACCAAACCTGATCAGATAGTTCAGTTCAATTTTTTTACGTCTGGTTTGGTCACAGCCAAGGTTCCAAAATATTAAAACCGTGAATTATCCGTTTGGCTCCAGTTTCATGCCCATGAGAATTGGACCGGACTTTCCTCCTACCACTAACAAATAATATATATATATATATATATATTAGAGGTGAACTGTAGAACCGAACCGAATCAAACCAAACCGGTTCTTTACGGTTGGATCCCCTCTCCCCAATTATCTTTCTTATGGTAATGCAAGTATTTTCATCAGTAGCTAACCATTTTATATATAGAAACCCTTCATTCAAATTTCATTGGAAATGCAAAAAATTACCTCTCTTACATCATCTTTGCAAATGATCTTTTGTTGCTGCCTCATGTTGACCTAAACTCAATTTTTACTCTAAAAATAGCTCTGAACCATTTTGGCCTCTGTTAACGAGTCAAAAAACCATATTTTCTTCTTTGCCTTACCCTCGAACCTAGAGCAAGACATCCTACCCTTACCAGGGTTTTAAAGGGGTTCTCTTCCTATAAAGCATTTGGGAGTCCTCCTTACCTCAACAAGGCAAAAAGCTTTAGATTGCAAGTTGCTCATTGACAAAAATCACTGATAGAATTAGAGATCAGCCAAAGAAAGCCCTATCATATGATATGATGGTCGCATGCACCTATAAGCCTATAGTATTTAGTGTGCAAATGTACTAGTCTTGCTTATTCATTCTTCCGAAAATCATATTTACAGAGCTTATTAGAACATTCTTGTGGAAAGGATATTCTAAAGTCGGTCAGTCCAAGATATGTTCACCTTAATCTGTGGGTGGCCTAAGCATTCCAAACTGATATGCTTGGAACAAAATTGCAGTAATGAGACAATTATGATGCTATATGTCAGATGGGTTGAACTTGAATCATACTCATACCTGCGTTGTGAAGTTGCCGGGTATTCAGCAACTCTCCATCATCAGTTGTATTTCTGACTCCTTCCAACAGCAGACGTGTTGCATCCGATTAGGAGCTCCCCCTCTTCTGTTCTTCGTCCTTCTCCAAAGCCTCTAGATTGAGTTCTATGTTCGGCTGTTCCAACTGATTTTTTCTTACCAGAGTAGATAGCCGTTGCTGCCATCAGGACTCTAATTTGACCTATAACTCACAGAGTTTTAGCTTGTGCTTCAGCTTCAGCTTCCATAGCTGTTCTGCAGGGCCTTGTGAACTCATACTTCCCTCTAAATTTGGGCCCGTACAGTTCTTGTATCAATACAATTTCATTTTACCTTGCGGAAAAGGAAAATAATAGACTAAAATGGTGAAACAAAACAGGAGAGTAGAACTAGCTGCTTGACAATCAAACAAAATATACATTCACAAACTCATCCATATCTAAGAAGCTGTTCGTCTCTCAGCTACAGTAGTAGCCAACACCCAAGGCACCATGTCTAAAAAGACCAAACTGTTAAATAGCACAGATAAGTCATAACCTAAGTTCCCACCGACATTTATTCAAGGAGTCTTGGGATGTTGAACTAACAATATTCCAACTGTACCACCATAAAGAATATTCATGCTAACTACAACGTCACTCAATATGACCTGTTGGGTTTCGGAGATGAAGACTTGGATTTTGCAAAATCAACCAAATCTTTGAAGAGTGCATCTTCTGATTTCTCCTTTCTGGTAGGAGTAGATGAATTAAGAGAGAGAGACTGAGTCTGCCCAACTAAGCTGTCATAAGAGGAACCAGATCCGCTACTTGAATCAGATGGACCACCAGAAAAAGCTTGCTTTTGCTCAAAGAACTGCTGTCTCTGGTTATACTTGGAAGGTGGTGGCGGAAGGAAGCCAGGAGAAGGATTGTCCCAAGGAGCTGGAGGCAGATGATCGGCAGATTTTGACATTGGAGCTGGCTCATCATAGGTAGTCTGCCCAGTGAACATGGAAGCCGTGGGGTTTATGAAATCAGATGGAGGGGATGATGAAGAGTGTGTTGGACTTGATGGTGCAAAGGTGTTTGTGTGGTTTGAATGAGTTGGGACTGGAATAGGAGTGGATCCTGATTCTCTGGAAGATCTTTCAGATTCATAGAGATCGCCACTTAGATAATCAATCATCCCAGCATCTTTAGCAGTAGGCTTCTTTGATGCAGGTGGAGGAGGAAGAAGGGGGCTGATTCGCACAGGTTCATTCTTAGCACTGACTGGTTTTCGTCCCTGTCCCTGTGAAGTATCCCTTGATGACCTGCATTGGTACATGAATTGTTAGTATCTAATACTTCACAAATAATGCCCAATGGAAATGTACTAGAGGCATAGTTCTATCTATGGTGATAAAGTTGCCGACAATATTGAAGGGTTAAAATTTTGGACCATGAATGGAGGTGCTTAACATCACCGGATTTTGTCTTAATGTGAAACAGGATAATGGAGATGACTCACTGAGGCCTGAAATATGTTTTTAACCTTCATTGTGTTTGGAGCAAAAAATGTAGAATGCATGTGTTTTCATGTAGCCTTGGAACATTTGGAAGGAAAACATGCAGACAAGTACAAATGCAATTCAACTTCCAATAGGCTACTGACACAGAGCCAAAGCTCTTATGCGGCGAAGTGGTTTCAAAAAGGGAGGGGTCCAGTTAAGGGTTCAGTACTTGTTTTTTTTTTTTAGCTACTAACACAGAAAAAATAAATAATATATATATATATATATACATAGCAACGAAACCATTCAATTCTTTTTAAAGTATGTATACCTAGTTTCTTGTATTTATGCCCCAAGAACATATATATTCTTCTTAACTAATTACAATCAAAATAAATAAATAAATGCACTGGGAAGTGTATGTCCCACCTACAGATGGTGCTGGGGCATGGGAAACAAAGATTAGAGACAAACCTACACAAAGTGATCACATTCTAAGACTCAGAACTTATGTCCTCATGCCTGTTAGCTTCAGTTACTACCACTGAAGATAACATACATGAGGACATAAGTTCCCAAGCAACAACCCCACAATTAAAATTATTATTTTGGTTTTAAATTTCTAAATAAAATAAAATACTTTTAAGGACTTGTTTACACTTGATATATATACATGTGTGTGTGTTACAGCAAAGTTGGAATTTAAAATTGTCCTACAGCTTCCACAATACAATTCTATATTGGGAAACAAGGATACAAGCATGGGAATGGGTGTCTAAAGCAAACTGAAGGCATCTGATGTGGAATACTAATAACATGACATATTATCATAGAGAAACTGCCGCAGAACATATATAATGAGAAGCAGATGGCAATTTCAACAGTTTCTTTCATGGCTAAACATTTCTGAGCAGTCACATAACTTTGCATTTGACCTCCCCTGAGGTTTGGCCTTTGCACCCACATATTAAACTTTAGTCAAAATTGTGGTCAACCTCCCCTTAGATTTGGCCAAAATTACAATTAGCCTCCTCTATGTTAAATGTCCATTAGTACTGTTAAAATTTATACATTAGATGACGAAAATACCTTTAGATGGAGAAAAATTACATAGTCATCACTCTAATCCTTTTTAATGACCAATTTACCATATAGTTTACAACAACCACCATCACCAAGCCTTTTTTCCAACTACTTGGGGTCGGCTACATGAATCCTATGTTTTCATTCCGCTCTATTTAAGACCATAGCCTCAGTCAATCCACACGCTGTCATATCCTTCTTTACCAATTCAATTTACGATATAGTTTATTATACATTAATTGCCACTCTAAATATAATTAAAAATTACAATAAATATTTAACATGCAATTAATTTCCAAGCTCTAAAATCTGGAAAAGAATTGTAAATTACATAAAGATAAAGAATAAATTAAAGTATAAAAATATTGCAAAATGATCTAAGAACTAACACAACCCAAGCACTCCACAATTAATTAGTCAGTGCCCTGAACTAAATCAGAGAAGGATCTGACGGTGGTGCTAACCTAGTCATCAGAGGACAAAGAGAGAGATGTGGTGACTATTGTAGGTAGTGAGTGAGTTCATCCGACGTGGTAGAAACCCTAACTAAAGCGAATTCCTTCAATACTACCACTTGTCCTGCTCCCAATTTCCTTCATTTAATCCTCCATTGATGTGGTCTATCATAGCTTATCATATTGAGTTATGGATACATCCACCATGGCATAATTTAATATATATCCAAATTTCCCTAATTTAAGGAATTCTCCAGCCACTTGATTGAAATGATCTATTATAATTATTATTAATATTAAATTACACCATGGTGGATGTATCCATAACTCAATATGATAAAGCTATGATAAACCACATCAATGGAGGATTAAACAAAGGAAATGAAGGAAATTGGGAGCAGGACAAGTGGTAGTATTGAAGGAATTCGTTCTAGTTGGGGTTTCTACCACGTCGGATGAACGCACTCACTACCTACAATAGTCACCACATCTCTCTCTTTGTCCTCTGGTGACTAGGTTAGCACCACCATCAGATCCTTCTTTGATTTAGTTCAGGGCACTGACTAATTAATTGGAGTGCTTGGTTGTGTTAGTTCTTGGATGGGTTTGATGGCGTTGATGATGCTGGCGGCGGATGTAGGCTTTAAAGGGGTACATTGATGGACTCAGATGGGAAAATAGGCGGTTGTTAACATGCGGCAGTGGCTTGGAGGTTGGCATTCAGTGTAATTATGTGGTGATGGTGGTGTACCCAGGGGTGTTGACAACGAATATATGGCTTAAGATAATAGTAAGGGAGGAACAGACTATTTTAGTGGTGTGGTGAATGAAGGGCTTAAGGATTGTGTTTCCGGTGACGGATCTACACTTTTTTCATCAGAAGTAATGGTTGGAATAGGTTCAGATAGGTGAAGAGAGAGAGAGAGAGAAAGAGGAGGAGGAGGAGGAGGAGGAGGTGACAGATGCATCAACAAGTCTGATATTTTAGGTGTATAACTAAGAGGGTAATTTTGTCATTTTGCAACTCACGTTTGACGCCATACGACTTCTAACTCTGACAAGGGATGTCGAGTAATTTTTGCAAAAATATAATCTACAGTGCAAAGGGCCAAACCTCAGGAAAGATCGGAGTGACTTGCCTGAAATTTAACGTATCTACTCACTACATTAAGTCTAGCATTAGAAGTCATCAATCATCATCTAGAATAATCCCTTAACAAAATTTTAAGGCATGAAATGCAACTTATTGTATAAACTAAATATTAGAATTTCACAAAAATAGTCTAATAAAGCCATTTAAAATTTAAATGTTATTACACAGTGTGATCCCCGTTAATCGTGTTACTTGGAAGAGCAACGTGGTTATAGATCTACATTTGGCATTATTTGCAAAAAGTGATTGCATTCATACTTGAAATCGCATTCTCACACTTGTTAGCCTGAGCTTTTACCATATCACCAAGAACAAGTCATTTCAATTTTCGTTTTCACATTTGTTCTATCAGCTGCCAAATTATGTAATGGCCAAAACTTATAATGATAGATTTTACAACATCAGTCAATTCCAATTCAAAGGGGAGTCCAAGACCGCACTAACCCATACTTCAGTTCACCTTTTCCAAAAAATCTACTTTCCCTTGTACACCCTGCAATTTGTAACAAGCATTTTGCCTCCTGCCATCAGTCTCATTGCACCACCAAAAGAAAAAAAAAATAATCATCCAATCAATGAACTATTTCATCACCTTAAGGGGCAATCCCTCGTCTTCACATTAAAATGTTCCTTTCCTGATTTTATACCTATTTATGTCTTGACACCTCTCCTCCAAATTAATACCCGCCTGACCTGATATTCTGATCCACAAAGCATGACCATTCCTCCTTTTAAAAAAACAAACTTCATTGTTTTCTGCATACACCCGCAACATCTACACCAGAAACACATATTCCTTCCAACAAATGAAGACAAAAGGTATAAGCAACATCCTTGTCAATCTACTAATTGCAACTACAAGGAGATAGAAAACACTGTCACTCTAGTCAACAATTACCATAACAAACATCTATGCTTATACTTAATAACATTACCCCATTGCTCTTCTTGAGTTTATCTGAAACCCACTCAAATGCATCACTTAATCTCCCTGTTTATCAATGAACTCTCTCTACAAGCTAAAATCATTTTGTTCGGTATAAGAGGTACAAGGGTCAAACCCTTGCAACTTTACTCATGAAATTCTTGTAACATCATGTGTACCATGAGGGCACACACAAACAGACAGAGAATCAATTATTAAAATGGAATCCCAAAAAAAAAAAAACACACACACACACACACACTAATTGAGGTCGTATACCGAAATAGTTCTAACCTCCAAATCCAGTTTACATGGATTTAAGTTCCCTCACAATCCTGGAATGAATACCATGAATAATTAATCGAAGGAAAATCCCAATTCAGGATTTTCATACCCAAAGGATCATCCACAATGTCATATTTCATCTGCTATCTTTCATTCAGAACTTGCATATGGTAGCAGCAGTATTCATCCCACGAATATGAGCTTGACAGAAACAAAATATAAGAGGTGAGGTAATAGTGTCACCTGTGTGCTAACTGGGCAAAATCATCTTCTGGCTCATCATCCTCATGATTCACATACACAAGAGGTCTAACTGAAGTCGCTATTGTTCCAACTCCCACACTAGGGGTTCCTTCCTCAATGTCATCATGCCGGCGAAGAACACGCTGCAAGTTATCATTCAACGCCAATCCCTTGCATAGAAGGTCCTCATCTCTGAAAGGCAGGCAACCAGTACCATCAGTAATTAATCTTAGATGACCAAGTTTTACCAAAAATAAAGACCATATCCTTACACAGTACTGTTTACAAGTATCACAGCACGCTTTTGGTAAGAACGGCACTGATCAACAAGGTCAACAATCACCTCTTGCTTTACACCCTGTCACGAAATCAGAATAATAAGAAAATAGTGCGACTGAACAAATGGCGTCCATAATTTTTTTGTAACAACCAAGAGTGTTATATTGAAAAGCACATAAAAAGGTCAAAATATTTATAAATACCTGCATAAAGCTCACAATATCATTAATGCAAATACATATTTAAGTCATATAAATTATTTTAATCCCATGGCAGATGATCTAGTATGGACTTTCTCGATCTATGAGTAATGGCATTCTAGAAGACACAGACCAAAATGCGGATCCTTCCAACAATAGTAGGACTACATTTTAATTTCCTTATCCATTTCTTCTGTTTTGTATCTTTTACCCCTCATTTTATTCTGAAGAAATAACTTTTTAAGAACTTTAAATAGATTCTCTCCATCAACAATTTTTTAATCAGGACGCTTCCCTCTGATCTTGCTACCAAGCCTTTGTCCTTCATCAAATATTATGATATCAATATTTAGGAACCTCAATAATAGCAGCCACTAGCCAACAAAAATGTTATGGCTTGTTTTATCTTACAAAATACCATAAAGAATGGGTTGACTGAAGTATACGTGTGGTAAGTATAGAATGACATGGATTAACCTAATTATACGTTTTAATAAAAATAGAATGACATAACACTCCATTCACCTCAAGTTTAGCACAAATTCCAGCTTCACGTCTTATCAGAACAAATGAAGGTAGTTAAGTTTAACAGGGATTCAAGAAACATAAAAACTAAAATGAGTAGAAGTAACTTCTACTTTGCAAAAAAAAAAAAAATAATAATAAAAGTAAAACATGAAAATGTAGCGTGCGTGTGCGTGTGTTTTCTTGTACATGCGTAAACACAATTACCACTGTAGGCTTTCTAAGAAACTAATAATGCAACAGTCACAAGGCTCAAGACCGTTTCAGACATTCTCGGGGCCTCATGAATCTCCAGGATAGGGGTGGAAAGCACTTGCATCTTATCAATGTGAATCTTGTGGTACACGCAGATGCTGAAATGCTATTGACAAACCCTAATATCTTCCTAAAGGTTTTCCTTTACAACCTTCCTCCAATTAACTTGACATGGACAAGGAATACTTCATTCTTGCAATTCTGACAAGTTTTTGTTGATAGTTGAACATGCCATGACAGTTTTTAAGATATCACTCTCATTCATAAATCTTTGTACAAGGTGGCTGTAGAAGATATAGATCAGTGACATTGAAAAAGAATTTGGCTGTTGATCATATATTGAATTTGAAGATTAACAAGGTGGTTCTCAAAATTACAGTTCACATGGGAAGAAGGTGCTTTGCAAAATATCCAAAGGGAAATTAGAAGATTAAAAGAATAAGTCCAGAGCCAAAGTAGGATCTTCTTCTCTCTTCCTTCTTGTTTTCTCTTGAACTCTTTACATGGCCTGCCATGGCCTGTGCTTGGTTGGACTGTTCATGATGATCCCACATCCTCAGATGTGAAGGGTAATTTTCACTCTCACAAGGATGATCAAACCTATGCAAGCCACTACATCTTACGGTTTAGTGAACCCTTGCGCTTTTCTTCAGTGCACTGTCTACCTAAGATGAATAAGTCATCCTGACTAGGGATTATTTCTGTACATGAAATGCAGCAGTTGTGCCCATGATAGATAGATTATGATCAATTAAGGAGACTAAGGAGAATAATAACCATAGTTCACATCATCTACCCATTAACTACCATTGGATACATTTAAAGTATATCATAATGAGTGCAAATCACATAATTGGCACAAAGATAACATGGGAAGTATAACAATAACTAGAACAATGAATAAAACAAATAGTTATTATTGATACCACATAAGACCAAAAAAAAACTACATATTCTATTGTGGCCAACCCCGCAATGGCCGGAGCCACTAGGTTTGCCCTTTTATTCTATTGTGGCAAACGATGAAATGAACAAATCTCAAATCCAAAAACCTTGATCCAAATTGCAGTAAATCCAGAGGAAATAGAATACAGAAATATTGAAATAATAATAAAATCCAACAATCAATAATATAAATGATTTTACCAAGATTAACAATAGAGTAAATTATCGAAGGTTTCTGGAGCTAAAATGTCTAAGTGATTAAGAAGATTCCTATAATAATAATACGAGAGAGAGAGAGAGAGAGAGAGAGAGAGAGAGGGGTGGTTGGGGCGTGGCCGTTTATAACCTCACGATTCTGAGGATCCAAGGCACCAAGCATCTCCATTAACACATCTGCTAGTCCCTCAGCATTTTGAATCTCTGCCAAGCTGCATTAAAATCAAATTTATATAGTTTATAAAAATGTAATCTATGTACACTTAACATATATACGAACTTAAAATGGTGTAGAAAATCAACTGGAATGCTAAGGCATATATTCGACAAATTAAATATTGCTGCTTGACCAAGCTAAACACAAAGAATTAGGGAACATAACTAGATATAGAATTGCAACAATTATCATCTGCTCATTATTTAGTGAGCAAATATAAGATCAACTAATCATGGAATAACCTTGAACATAAACGAAGTTTGGTTTTGAGCAAAATGGAATGCACGGTAGTTAGCAAGATAATATGTAGTGGTGGAACGAACACCCAATTTAGACATTATAATAGGGCTACATGTTTCTTGGTGGTGAGCAGGAGCCAAGATGATAGAATAAAGAATGATCACTGCAAGGAGACTATCCTACACATAATGGAACAAAAGCAAAATTACTCTCTCCAATCACTACACTTGTGAATCACCATCCCTCCAACTTTATACATGCAGTATATATAGACACACACACACACACACATATTTGTATACCAGTGTTTAGAAGGTGCTGGGGGTGTACTCTGCTACGCCCAAGGCACAAAAAGCATGATTTGTTTGACCTAAGGAGTAGTGGATCACAGCCCATTCTTAAACTCTTTATCATCATAATATTTACCGTAGTTGTATCCTTTTTAAAACTCTAAGACCCACTTTTAGAGAAGATCGATAGACGCAAGGAAGGGCAGCAAAAGAAAAGCTTTCTCCTATGCCACTGGTGTGATTTCAGCATGTTTATGTCTTTTCAGCCAATTTTTGGTGGAGTGTTGCTTCTGGCATTTTCTTCTTCCCATTTCAAGAATAGATTTGATCTTTTCCCCCCTTCTATCTCTCTCATTCTTTTCTTGCTTGCTTCCTTCCACCATTTCTCTTCCTCCTTCTCTTCTGTTTCCAGTTTCTCACTCTCTTTTTCTTCTTTCTATTTTCAGTTTCTTTTTCCCATTTTTCCTTGAGCATCTTTCCTTTTTTTTTCTTTTAAACTTTCTTCTTCTCATTTCTTCTCTCTGCTTCCCTCAACAGTTCGTTTCTTTTTTTTTTTTTCCGGGTTTCTTCTTCCTAATTCTCATCCTTACCATCTCCAGTGTCCTCTGTTTTTTAGCTCCACTCATGCTTTCAGTTTTCGTAGGTGTATTGAGCTCCAATAATCCATTTGTAATGACTGGGGTTCTGTTTGATAAAACTAAAAATTAAATCTGAAAATTTTAGACTTGAAATTTAAGTGCTAAAATTTCAAGTGCAGAATTTCCAAATCAAATCCTGTTTGGTACCTTACTGAATTTTGACTGATGAATCTATAAAAATTGTTTGATAAAGAACAAAAAATCGAAGTCTGAACACCTGCTTAGTTTATACTTCATATTTTCACTCTCAAAATCTTATCATAACATTATTTTAAGGATATTATCTAAAAAACATAAAAAAACAATTATACAAAAAACTAATCCCACTCAACTAATCTGTCAATTTAATAAAGGCCAATAATGTCATATTTGATGACCACAAGTATTGATTATAACTCAAATGATAAGCAATACTCAAGGCATACTAATAACCAGGAAAACGTTAAGAATGTCATGAGCAGTGACTTTACTTGTAATGAGGGAAGATTTAACAAATTGAAAGCAAACAATGAAATATGCCAAATGGAACCATTCTCTTCTCCTCATCATCATAATCTCCATAGCCTTCCAAGGAAAATCACAAAGTCAGAGCACTGAATGGATAGTCATACTTACTTCATACACAAGTATGACAATCCACCATTATTGATCATGGAACTTATCTTCCCCACCCTGTTGCCAAAGATTTGACGCATCAATGGCACTGTGCAACCTCAATACCTTAAAAAACTTAGTCAAACAATAAAATCACCTAAGGTTCCCTAACAATGTATACAATTGTTCAAACCTCAAATATCTCGATACCTCATAATCTTCTCACTGGACCTGTTCTTGGTGACATATATAGAATGTTGAGTCCCCATTACCTGCATCTCGGCAAGAACATGTTCAATGACATGCTGACAGCAATCAGCTGGCTTTTGAAGTTGCAGGTCTTGTCCTTCACTTCAACTGCCCAATCTCTCTAGAGATTGGGAATTTGTCGAATCTCGAAATGTTATAAATGGTACACTATGACAGGTTTGTGTGACCTATGGTCAACCAAAGTTTAGTTGGTTAAAGAAGTTGAAGTATCTTTAGATACTGTGTGACCTATGGTCAACCAAAGTTCAGTTGGTTAAAGAAGTTACAGTATCTTTAGATACTCTCATTGGGGCATAATTGTTAGTTTATCAAAATTTTTTTTTTCAGAAAAAAACCCTACTGCTGACTGCATTCTAGGTTAAGTAATAAGAAAGGTTTTACTTAAAATTTTAAGCTTGTTTTGAGCAAGAATTCTCCAAGTAGTAATTGAATAATTTATATCAAGCAAGGTTAATGAGATTAAATGCTGAAAATTTTAATTTCAGCACTTAATTAAGTTATCAATCAGCACCTGAGTAAAGTAAGTGTCATGTTTTTGTATGGTATGTAACAGTTTAACATGGATAAGCCTGAAAAAGGGAGTCAAAAGAAGGGTTCGTGTGGAAGTATGCAACGTAATTCCAGCTGACAAGTATTTCAGGTATAAATTTTGCAATTAGCAGTGCAATGAAACTTTCCATCGATCTTATATAACTTAGCTTGCATGCACGATGGAATGAAACCCTGACCTATGGTTCCAGAGAATGTAGCATTAGATTGTAAGAAGGCTTTATTCAATGCTCAAGCACAAAATGCTAAATGAAATGAGCTGTTTAAAGAGACCAGAATGGCATCTGATCCAAGTGGATTGTTACTCTTTCCTGTAATTAGAAAATATTGAGATGAAGGAACACCTAGACAACTCAACTACCAAAATATAAGGGTCCAATGGATAAGTTTTACATTGTTTGAAGCCCGACAAGCTACACTAGAGTTCAAATGGAAGGTGTTGAAGGATTTAAATTACACCCTCTCTAATAGCTTAAGCTTTTAGAGTAGATGGTTGTTAACATGGTATCAGGCAAGGTCCTGAGTTCAAATCTCACCGTCACCCTAATTAAAATTGAAACACGTGTTGGACCAAAAGAAGGCCACACGTGAGGGGGTGTGTTGAAGGATTTAAATTACACCCTCTCTAATAGTTTAAGCTTTTAGAGTAGATGGTTGTTAACGAAGGAAAAAGAAAAAACGTAAGTTTGATGACAAATTGGGCCTTTTTTCTTTAAACAAGTTTGTTTCAATTTGGCTAATGACTCATCTTTTGCACTTATGACTGATGACATTGGAAGATATGTTTATTCAACCCTCTGCCTGAGTTGAAAATTTGGATCCTTAAAGATGAAGTAAAATAATTAATTCCATGTTGGATGAGCACAAGGAAGATTGGAAAATCTAGATGCTTGATAATGTAAGGAAGTTGGATGGATGTTAAAACAAAATTATCTAAAATCCACTACTTCATCAACCATTACACATAGCCAGTTATGATCTAAGATCCCCAGCCATATTATGAAGATAACTTCTAAAATCATGAGATGAAGCAAGAGTTGTTTGAGAGCATGGATATGATGTTGGGTAATTTAATGATCGTCTCAAGGACAAAATCCAACTAGGCTTGTATAACCATTTAGTCAAGTTGCAATTGACTCTAGAAAGTTATGCTATCCAGTTACTAGACTAGATATTTACATTAGAAAATTATGGTGTTGTTGATAAGACATTTTTTTTTACCTTGGCAAGAAACCCACACACCCACTTTGCCCCCATAGGGACTTGAACCCTCAACCTTCTACTTTGGGAGGTGAGGAAGGACCACTAGGCTACAGCCCTTGTTGGTGTCGATATGCACATGTAAATCGTGTGTAATGTGTTGAGCACAAACAACAAAATGTTTTGTTTATATGACGTAGAACACTCAACTCAGTGGGAAGAGTAATAGAAGGAAACAAAATATTGAATCAATTCTAGCCAACGAAATTGATTAAAATGATGAAATAAACTGCAGAGAAAGAAGGCACAATCCACCTGACTAATTTATCTAGTGTTGACCCAAGGGTATCTTAGACATTTTGATGATAACAATCATTGAAGGTGTTATATTTAATGTCTACCTGAGTTTATGCTAAACAAGTTATATCATAAGAAACTCAAGAGAGCTAAGGGATCAATGGCAAAGCCAAGGAAGATCCATGCACTTAAAGATCAAATGCAAAGAAGCTTAAAAGCTGAATGACAAGGAAGTCAGAAATGAAGACTTCTACATGAACAAGAGGCATCAAAGTTATTCTTGAGGTTACTCACTTGAAAATCTCATCTCTTGACCTTAGAAGACTCTAGGAAGACCATGCATTTCATTCATAAGTCCTTAGACCATTAGGTATATGCTCTATGCATTTGGTCATTCATTTAGGTCATTGTCTAAGATTGAGTTAGTTCAAGCTTCCATAAGCTTTGAAAGAACTCAAATCTTAAGTCATGGTTCTAGGATATTGCATATCATTTACATGTCTTAGACCATAAACAATTGGCCATGAACTTCATTCATATTTCATATCATTATGAGGCATTTGCTAAGGTTGAGTTAGTTCAATCTTTCATAAGATTTGGAAGAACTCAATTGTTGAGAAACAAAACTAAGACCATGTATCAATTCATATCATTTGAATTGGTCTCTAGGTTTATTACAAGGCTTTGAACTTAATTGTTTCAATCTTGAAAAGCTTTAAGTGATATTACGATGATCTACAAGTTGGAATATCTTTAGTACTCAATATTCACATTTAAAGAAGTCAAAGACCTTGGAACAAATCAAGTTATATTATCTTGATGGTCCCTAGACTCAAAAGAACTAGGAATTGAACTTAGAAGATATATCTTTGAAGTCCTAAGTTGACATAAGAGAGATTTGAGCCTTGATGAGCTTAGAAAGATTTATCTTTTCAAAGTCAGGCCAAATCAGTAGACTTGTGAGAATCAACCAGTTGACTGCCCCATGCTCAAAATATGTTTAAAAACTTTTGAAGAAAATCAGTCTACTGATCCCATTGAATCAGTCAACTTAAACTGACCAGTGTATTCATGCAGTTCTTGAACAACAAGGTCAGTTGACTCATGTATTAAGGTCAGTCAACTAATATCTTACAGTGTGTTTCAAACACCCTTGAACTTCATGAATCGTACAGCGTGTTTCAAACACCCTTGAACTTTATGAATCAGCAGACTCGTCTTAATCATAAGTCAACGGATCTAGCCTGTTCAGTTGACCGCTTTATGCATTAGTCGACTGGTAATCTCAGATTCTAACACCTAGTTCAACAGTCCCAAAAATGTTTCAGTTGAGTCTAACGGTTATGTTTCGAAATGGGACTATAAATACTCTTTGTAGAGTTCATCTACAAGAGAGAGACGAAAGAAAAAGAAAGGAAAAATCATTTTGATTGATTTCTACCACTGTTCTTACATTTTATCATTTATCTGTTGGTAGACGCTACCATGGAGCTTAAAGTTTGAATACCATTATTCATTCATCTGGGTAGCTACCACTATTGAGCTTAATCATTCATATTCATCATAGTGGTCAATCAAACCCCTAGAGAAGAGATTTCATTTGAATACTTCATGTATTAAATCTAAGATTGTGAGCTTATATTGGTACAAATCAATCGATTGAGCGATCAATCTTTGTACACACTCATTTATTGAGGGAAAAGACCAAGTGGATTCTTCGCAATCAAACTTGCAAAGCTTAGCTTAGGTTACTCTTGACCTGCAACTAAGATAACATAGGTTACTCTTGATCTGCAACTAAGATGATATAGGTTGCTGTTGACCTGCAACAAAAAGTGGGTTACTTCTGAGCCCATAAAAAAGGAGGTTCCCACTGCTCCTGCAAAAGTGATGAGATTGTCTCTTCACCCGTAAGAGAGGGATTTGGTTTTCTCTCAACCCATAAGTGAGAGGGATTGGGTTGTCTTCTCGCCACTAAAGAGGAAGAAAACTTGTAGGGGTTTGCTTTTCACCCTTTAGAAAAGCCCCATAGTGGATTTGGGAAAGTCCTCAAGTGGCCTGCTTGAGGCGAGGAAGTAGGACTTAGTGCCCAATCTTGTAAACATCTTGAGTTAGCTATTCTAACCCTTAACCTTTTAATTACCATCCATGCATGCCATTTAAGTTTTGAATGTATGTTTAAATATGTTGTATGTGATTAATTAGTTTTAGATGCACATACCTTAAATTGAATGTATGTTTTTTTATATTCTAGAATTAGGTGTTTAATTAACTTAATCTAGATATATGTTAGGACCTCTATTAATTTAGATGACTAGAACACTTAATTAAATTGATTGCATCTTGAATGCAAATATAATTATACATGTATGTGAATGCATTTTAGATAGATTCTTATTATCAATCATTCATTCTCCAAGCCAACCAAACAGCAAACTTACATCAAGTAATCAACCAAGCCAAATTATAAAATGAATTTTAGCCAAGCCAAACTGAGTATGTCAATCATCAATTAACATAAGTCCAAATACCCCCCTTTCCCCTAGTAACTCTAATCCTTAGATCATCCAATATAGAAACCAACCTTAGGGAGTCTAAACCGGTAAACCAAACAGTCCTCAAGAAATTTAGGTCATAGCCTTTAGGTTCCTTAGATAATTCCAAAAAAGTTGTTTGCCATCCCCCCCCCAAAGGCCCCAACACACACAATAGCAGAAAGGAAGACCGGAGGAGTTTCAAGTGAGAAATTGTAGTGGGATTAATTTGGAGTCTTTGGAGTTCAGAAGGCTCTGTTTGAAAAGAATGCTGGAAAACGAAGTATTAGGAAGTGAAGATGAAGGAAACAAAGGAAACATATATTTGGTTAGGATGGACATTTTTCAACAACAAAAAAAAAACTTGTAGGAAAATTCCACTTTTTTATTTACCTAAATTTCTCTTTTTTCTTTTTATATGTCCTCAATTACTCTTATTTAGATAAAAGAAAAGTAGCAAATCCAAATAAAATTTTATTTTAAACAATCTCTTTTACTCAATTATCAAAGTCATTTGAAACCCAATTTTTTTTTAAAAAAATTACTATCTAATGATATAAGTATTGTAATTGTAATTAATAAATCAAAATTATACATCACAATATTAATCATTTTATGTTTCTTTTTCTTTAGAAAAAAAAAAAATTTAGAAATCAACATCATCTAATTCAAATACAAAAAATGAAAATCCCATAAACTTGCTCGGTATCGAACACATGTAAATACAAAAGATTAAAAAAAGAAAAAAAAAACTCTCACAAACGTGTTAATAGTTACATTTAGTGGATAAAAATACTTGGCCAGCAGACTTAACAAAGCCCTAAACGTCTTTTAGTTTTTTTTTTGTTAATTTCTAACTTTTTCAAGGTGAGTAGAAAAGGAATTGACTTGTTGGAAGTTTTAGTATTTTTAAATATAAAGGAAAAAATCAAAACTCAAAAAGCTACACATCAATGCCTCATAACATATGCCTCACCTCGCTTTTGCCTTTTCAAACACTAATATAGGAAAACTAATGCAAATAATTAATGGTGCCTTGAAAAGTGTCTTTCTATTTTATTAAGTAAAAGTCCATCCTTATTTCTTTAGAAGTACTAATTATTTTTTGGAATTACTAAGTAGTAGCTTAAGGAAGTGGTAAAAATGTCGTTAATGTGGTGCGTCATTGTAGAGAAAATTAAAGGTTATTAAAAGTTTTATACAAGGAACAACTATCTGCTGTAACAACTCTTTATATAATATCAGTATACAATCATTTTGATAACTAATTCTCAGGCTTTTCCCAGATTCTCTTTAGAAATCTAGGTGCCGACAGTAATTGGAGTAATTATAGTCTTTCTTATTGTTGTAAGTAGACTTGTTCTTTATTTCTGTTTGCTGCGAGTGAGTTATTTCACTCTCTGTTTGATGTAAGTGGTATAAAGCCTCTCAGATTTCTTAGTATTGTGGATCTATGGCTAGGCAAGGAAGCAAGCTGGCTACAAGAGAAGACTTTGAGAATTTGCGACATCACATTTCTCAACTTAGCACTAAACTAAATCAATCTGCAATCATCTATCCATTACATCTCGCCATTACAAGTAAAAGGCAGCAGCAAACAGATGCATATCAATGTAAAAAAATTGGATAAAGCAAACTGCTGCAAAAAGATTTCAGCAGGATATGCAGTCCAGAAATGTGAAAGGAGGTGCTTCCCATATCAGTTAAACTTTCACAAAAACAAATGGACAAAAATGTGAAACGTACACTAGAGCCTGAATTTGGTCTATAAATGCAGGGAGTTTAGATACAAGCCTGCCAAGTGTCCAAGAGTTTTAGATAGTGATGTTAACAATGGAAAACAACTCTAAATTCAGGAAAATGTTGGGAATTATGTTGATTTTGTGGAAGTCAAATCAACTTTTGATGAATCTTGTGAATGGGTAGATGAAGAAGGTGAGTTATTTGGGGGTACAGTCAACCTTCTAGCTTCTTCGAGAATTTGACAACAATGAAAAGGAACATGAAGAAGAAAAATATTTAATGGTGTTGATTTACATGAGAGAAGAAAACCAGGTGATGTAATTGAATCAAAAGATGAAACAAATAAACTTAAATCAGGTGACTCTGAATTAGAGATTGAAGAGGATAAAGGAACAAGTAACGCAAAACAGGAGAAATCTTAGGAAGAAACCAGTCAATATTCAATCTGCATATTGTGGATCTGAGTGTATAATAATAATAAATCTAATTCAACAAAGTCTAGTAATGGTCAACCTCTCAATGCGGTAGATGCATATCTGGCTTCCAAGCTGTGGACCAACCAAGCTTATGTGTTGTTTCACAGACAAGTAGGTGGGGAATTTGAAGATGAAGCCTCAGTGAATTGGGCAATAATTCGGTCAGCTTTAAGAATTTGGTTCTTAATGAAGCTTTTTCAGTCATGGAGTTGACAAATTATGGAATTCTACATTTGTGGCCTGATTTGGGATGAATTCAAGGAGTGAGATAAGCTGAGATGTTTCAATTTAATAATCAAGTTAATTCAGGTTGTAGTTTATAAGATGTTTTCAAGCAAGTTTTGGGATTCTAGTAAAGTTCCAAAAGATAGCTCCGAAAGTTCATGCAAAGGTGTTGTTTATTAGTGAAAGATGGTTAGTGAGTTTTTATTCAAGTACAGAAAAGAAAAAAGATCATAATTAATTTGCTTCAAATTCAAGGGCAAGTTTTCTCGAAGGTGGCGGGATTGATGCAAATAAATAAGGGTGTCTTGAAAAGTGTCTTTCTATTTAATAAAGTCAAATTCCATCCTTCTTCTGTAATAGTATTAATTATGGTTTGGAACTACAAAATTCATAGCTTAGGGAAGTGGTAAAAATGTTGTGCAGGGATTCTAAAAGTCATTCTACAGAAAAGCAGAGGTCATTGGAAGTTAGATTAGATAAGGGACAGCTCTCTTTCTCTGTTGTAACAAGTCTTTATCTATATATTTCAGCATATCATCATTTTGATAACAATTTCTCAGGCTTTCCTCAGATTTTCCTTTGGAGATCTAGGCTCATACGGTGATGGGAGTAATTCTAATCTTTCTTATTGCTTTAAGTAGACTTTATTTCTGCTAGCTGCAAGTGAGTTTTTTTTTTGACAAGTGCTGCAAGTGAATTATTCCATTCTTTGTTTGCTGCACAAACTGATCCACCACCTCCGAGATGGGAATAATTCAATGTTAGACAAGTTGATCCTCAACCCTGACAATGCCTTGAAGCACACAGGGGACAGCGCAAAGTTCTCAACTGGGACTCATCAGCCACAAAGAATGATGCTACCATAAGCAAAGAAGAGTGGTTGGATACTGATAAGATGTTTTTCTTTTTCTCGTTAAATACTTGTGCACAGGAAAATACCTGCTGAGAGGGAAAATTAATATATAATGAGTCAGCTGTCCTTTAGATGAATCAGGGTACACCATTTGATGTGTCTGTCAAAGAGTGTGCTAAAGCCAGCATGATGGGTGATTTTTTAACCATTTCTAAATAGCACTTCTTCCAAGATTTCTCAAATATTTTGACCATCCTAAGAACTTGAAGGAATTAGATGGTAAAATTATTCAATCAAACTGAGGAAGTACAGTCAATCACACATGAAAAAACCAATTATGAATCCTTCACAAGTTGAATCTGTGTTTACATAAATCAAAGAAAAAAATTTCACTGGGAAGAGCACATGCATCATTAGAATGGAATCCATAAAGCAATATACCAAGAAAATCCAACAAAATATTCACAAACAATTTTTGAGAAAATATCCACGACTTACAGGATACAAAATTCAAGGAATACCTGAGTCCAGAAGCATCGGACTGAAGAGAGGCCTGAACAGCAGCTTCCTCATATGATGAAGCAGGGTTAACCACTGGCTGGGTTTGTGGTGGTGTAAACAACGGTACACGATCTTCCTCCCGTGGTGGAAATTCTACTCCAGCAGCCTGTCAGTTATTAAATGGAAACAAGTCAATTGAGTTTCAAGATTCGAGGAACATTAGAGAATAACTAAGAAAAAGGAAAGGCAATTTTTAAACAAGAAATAAAAACCTGAAAGGAACAAGATTGTATCCAGTAACGGAAGCAATAATTTGACCAATAAATTTAAAATAAAAAATTAAAAGAATAAATTATTTCATTAAATTGAAAAAAGGTCACCTGACCACCAGAATATTAATAAAAATTTATTATAATTCCATAGGGAAATTTCATTGGCTTCGAAGTTTGAAGATAAGGAGAAAGAAAAATGCAACTGGCCTTGATTTATAGATATATTACTTTTTATCTGCTCGTTTCATATGCGTGTAAATTGGACCAATCCAGAAAGCATCAAAGGAATAGCCAGGTTGGGAATAAAATAGGACTTTAGTAATATAGAGCTCAAACATTGTAACATCATGCAGTTCTCCAGTGACAAAATCCTACAAATATCATGATAGACTCCAAATCAACAGACTTTTAACTCACAAAACAATATAATATGTAGGAATGAACCAAAAAAATAAAAAATAATAATCTAAATGTGTGAAACAACTTTTCAACCCTTCTTAGATGCTCCAAATATTTGAACCTTGTTGGGACAAGAGTTTCCCACACCTACCCACAACTCCTGATATTATTTCAACCTTCCCAAATCTGACTACTAGAGACCAACACAAACATTCCACTCCATGCTGCTCCGTCTAGATGTCATCCTCCACTAATCAAGCTTCATTGTCTTCAGTGGCAATCCCAACCATGGAATTTTCGGCTTCCTTCACATCCCCGTAGATCTCTAGCCATCAATTTTGGAAAAATCCTCATTTCCACTACTAGGTTACAAAAGATTCCTTGTCAAGTGTTATTGACATAAAAGCAAGATCCAAGTTTCAACCAAATTCAATTATGGAATCATAATAGATGATTCAGTTCGAAATTAAATCTGAATTCTAGGATCCTTAATCATAGACTCCAATTAAATCACTGGATTTTGAATTGAATCTAAATTCTGAGATGTAATTACAGCTAGATTCATTTGATTAAGATTTGAATCCAAATAAGCTCGTCATACAAGTGTAGTAATTAGTTCATTTCATATATATTAGATTCAAAAGCTTAAAAACATAATTTCTTTTCTTGAACTCAAACCGCATAGAATATTCACATATTTATTAAGATTCCACCAGATTTGATGTGTATTTGATCTGTAAGATCCATTAGGTTCATAAGCACATGACTACATTTCCGTCCTATTAATGGAAATGTGACACTAGGAGGTATTTGAAAAATCATGATAGTTCCGGGGGTTTATTTGAATAATAAAATATGTCACACATGTCAACATTTCATTCAGTTTTTTGCAGCAAACTGACAGTAAGGGGGTAATTGCAGTAATTTGAGTAAATCCAGGGGTTCTTTAGCCAAATTAATAATTCCATTGTTGTTGTTTACGAATGTGTGAGATAGTTCAGGGAGGCTTTTTACATTTTGCCCTAAAGTAAACAACATCCAACAGAAGCCTAGGTTTAAAAGGAGAAGGAAAGGCCTCTAACTAACAAGCTTCTAGCACGAAAGCCTTGCCAACTACTTTTTTTTTTTTTTGATAAGTAATCATATCATAAAAAAGCGCCCAAACGGGGGACGCGTCCCAAACACAACGAACAAGATCAAAATCTTAAACTATCTACAAAAGTCAGGAGGGACTCCAATGAAGAACAAAAGAAGCCCTCCAACCAAAAAAACAGAAGATTGACAACAACGCATCTAAAAACACTCCAGGGTTGTTCAACATCTTCAAAGGCTCTCTTGTTCCATTCCTTCCAGAGGGCCCACCAAATACAATGAGGAGCAACCCTCCAAGAATGCCTAATGTCACGACGCACCCGAACTCCATTCCATGCAGTAATGCAACTCGCCACTGACTTAGGCATGACCCACTGGACACCAAAAAAAGCGTAAATTAAGTCCCATCCCTCCCTCACTATGGGTCAATGAAGGAGAAGATGATTCACCGCTTCCTCTGCTTGCTTACACAAATAGCACCTATTTGCGAAGATGTGTCCTCTCTTTCTTAAATTGTCTATGGTCAGAATCTTCTCCATGGATGCCGCCCACACAAAGAAAGTCACCTTCAAGGAGCTCTAGAACGCCAGATTCCTTTCCAAGGAAAGGATGGTCCATGAGACTTTACCAAATTCCAATAATAAGACCGAACCTCAAATCTCCCATGGGTCGATCCGGTCCAAATCAACTCATCACACCCTCTCCCAGGACAGGCCTGTCCATAAAGAACGGCCAAAAACTCTGTCATCTCCTCCACTTCCCAATCATGTAAAGATCTCACGAACTGAATTTCCCAGACCAGCTGCCCACCATCAAGGTGATAGCACTGCACGACCATAATCTGTCTATCCAATGCAATTCTAGCAAGTCTCGAATAAAGCGTCCCAAATGATCTATCACCACACCAATGGTCATTCCAAAAACTTACAGACCGACCATTCCTCACCCTATATCGAATGTGTTTGGAGAAATCGTTCCAACCCTTCACAATGTACCTCCATAAACCCACCCCAACCGGTGTTCTCAACATAAGGGAGCACCATCCCCCTCTCTCCTCTCCATATTTAAGGCAAACAACCCTCCTCCAAAACCAATCCCTTTCCATCCCAAAGCGCCACAGCCACTTTCCCAAAAGAGCTTTATTGAATAAATTCAATTTTCGCACCCCTAATCCTCCCTTCTGGATAGGGCGGCAAATCTGCTCCCAATTAACCAAGTGATATTTAGGCTCCTCCCCCATGCCACCCCACAGAAACTTTCCTTGAAGTCTATCCAATCTTTTCAACATCGAAACCGATAGAGGGAAAAAAGACATGAAAAAAGTAGGAAGGCTCGAAAGTGTGCTCTTAATCAATGTCACTCTCCCCCCTTTTGAGAGATACTGTTGCCAACTACTAACAAGGACTTCTGCAATTCAAATAACATATTCAAATCTCTGTGGCCAAAACATAGCGAATTTGAATCCATTTACTGCCAAATAACATATTCAAATTTCTATGGTCAAATCATTGCTGAATTTCAACCCATATACTGCCTTACTATGTAAGTTCACTAAATTATACAATCAAATATATTATTTTTAACATGAAATCTTTTTTTAAAAGGATAATACACATCAACTAAACATCAATAGAAAGTTAAACAACAAAATAGAAGCCTACATAACAGCCATAATGATTATTATCCTCGGGCATATTTTTACTCAACTCTACTCTTTATCAAATGAAGTACTTAAGGCTTCAGATTTAATTGTAGGTATAATAATGTTATAACAGCCATAACCTGTTGTTCAATAAGTAAATTACACTACTAAATAACAGCCACTATTCGAAGTGTTCTCTTGCATGCTAAGCAGGTAGCAAAAAGGTAACATAAGCTGAGTATACAAGTTCAAATGCAGATTCTCTTCCCCAAGAAAGAACTATCGATATATAAACTTCTCGTGGACAAATGTTCTTTAAAAGGAAAATATATATATATACCAAGTTAACAAAGGCAAAGAAAGAAACAATTAACCAATCACCTTCAGTTCATTATATGCAGCATAGTATTGGGGATACCTCCCCCTGAGCCCCCCAAAAGCTTCTTGCCATGTATCTATCAAAATTAATATCTTCTCCCTTACATTTAAATCTGGCTGCACAATCAAAATTGAAGGATAGAGTAGAGAACACATTAGTATTTAAATGGCAAAAAAGAAACAAGAGAAATCACAGTAAAGAAGAAGATAATTAGCACCTTCTTCTTTACAATTTTGACCATTTCATGTAAGATGTCCCGCTCAACAATCTGTTGGAACACACTCTCCCCACAGTTTTTACTGACAGTCTCCAATACCTGAATCAGAAATGTGCAGAACATAACATTATTATTGGGCAATAGTGCAAATGTCAAATTCATAAGTCAAATGCTGACAAGTGCAAACAACAAATGCAAAACATGAGAAGATGAGGTGGGGACAGGGGGATAACTTGTCACATCATGAGCTGGGCCCACTCTCAGAATGGGTCAAAAGAAACCTCAGCATGCATTCAAAAATTAATGGCAAAAGAAGCCTGAGGTGATCGAGGAGATGTCGGGTCAATTTAAAAATATTGGTAGCAGCTACTATATCATTTTAATATATTAAAATCTCACTATATTAAAGAATTTATATCCCACTGGTGCTTGTACCTAACAAAGTGGCTTTGGAAAATGGCAATGATGCATCAAGATTAGCTTTGGCACATGCAAGCTTAAACCATTAGCAGCAATTTGAGGACAAGCTGGACAAGTGAGGGACAAAGAGAAGCAAAGCTTGAGATCTAGACTCGAACTTGAACAAGCTAGGCTCAAACCACTCACAATGATCTATATACCCACCACCATATAATGATGATGATTAAAATAACAATAATGATAAAATTAATATTAATAATGATAAATAACAATAATAACAACAATGTGCATAAAACCTGGTTTGGATTGCAAATAACACCCTAAAAATTTTTTTGGCACATAACACCTTAAACTATCACAATTTTTGCAAATACCCCACGAGTTGTCATTGTGCCGTTGAAAAAGTAACATTAATACTGCATGAGAAAGTCATGCAACCCATATATATTATTTAATTCCACTAGTACCCTTATATCTCTTAACCCAGATTGGATATATATACACAAACCACTTTTAAACATCAATCCCCACTAGTCAAAACCCATCATCACTTTCACCATTATCAGACCATCACCAGACCACATTACCATCTATCCTGTTCACACAGACAAGAATTTTAGGGCACCACATCAGACCATCACAAACCACATTGCCATCTATCCTCTTCACATGGTCACACAAGAATTTTAGAGAGAGAAATGAACAATAGAGACCCATTTGCACATTCATCAGTCAATATATCCACCAATTTAGTGATTTATCAGTTATCAAGCAAATTAAAATATATATATCATGGCAGCACTCTCCCAATCCTTAACCAATGCAAAAATAATTTAGAGAGAGAGAGAGAGAAGTAACAGAGAACCACTTCCATTGTTGCATTTGAGCTCCAAAACGCTATGTCTTCGAGGCCTCCGAAAACAGTTAAAAAGAGATAGGTTGGAGAGGGAGAGTTGGCTACAGGGGAACTTGGATCTTGTTCATTGGACCAGCTGCTATAGTTGAGCTTGTCAACCCCTGACTCCTTCACTGCTTCGTTTTGTAACTTTGTTGTGCTGGGTTTCTTGTGATATGTTACATATACATGTATATTGATCTCATCAACCCATGGCCAAAATGGGTCTCCCTGAAGACTTAGATTTGCGGGAGAGGGTTTAGATGGTGTGGGGTTGAGAGAGAAATTAGAGAGACAGAAAGGAAAGAGAGAAAGAAGGCGACAATGGGCATAAGGGAAAATTAGTCTGTTCATATTTCTGTTAACAGCTAGTGGCCTTGTTTGTGTATTTCTGTTAACTGTTATTTCTGTTAACAGTTCAGTGGGTTATTTGCAAACGGGTAATAGTTCAGGGGGCCCTAATAATAATAGTATTTTTTGACCTCTTCAATGGGTCAGAATTTCCAAAACTGAAGGCATTGTGCCAGGTATTAAACCTTCCAAATGATAAGACATAAGTTTCAAGGCATAAGAATTGTCGCAGTTATTTTTTTTTTCCTTTTTTAGTTAAAAAATATGAGAAAATATTATAAAGAGTGCCAAAGTGGCAAGCTGGGGGCACAACAAAGGTATGCAGGAAATACAACCAAAAAGCTACATACTCTCCAGAGAACTTTATAAAATAATCTACAGACATGCAAACTGCCTTACTGAGCCAAAATAACAAAGGAACATAAAACAAAAACATAAAACGTATTATGGGTAAATCCACCCATGAAAACATCTACTGTTCTATTCTCTTAAATGATCCACATGAGGAATAAGGCAGCCATATCCCAGACCTCCCCAGTGCTCCCAGACACAAGAGCCTTTTCACCTAGCCAACATGCCCAAGATAAAGAAAACACACACACACCAGAGGAAGAAGAATAAATAAATAAATAAAGTAATAAGATAGAGCATTATATGAGTTTTAATCTTAACAAAAATGAAAGCAAGTCATGAAAGACAAATAAACAGTTGCTGCTTAAACTATGAGAAGAATTTAAATCTTAGGACACTGGAAATGAGTCCAAAAGTTGGATACAGGCTATGTTACCCAGATTCAAGCAAGTGTATTGGGTACAGGTTTGTGTCCAAATGCTAGACCTCGTATACCAAATCTTAGGGTACGGGGATATGTGCCCAAAAGTTGGATATGGGTATGTAGACATTATTACGCATTTAATTACATTATATGTTTACTTATTTCTCAAAAGATATTACATTATATGCTTTACTATAGTATAATGTTTAATCTTGTTTTAGAAGAATATACTCGATTATTACTTTTTTTATTTATTTATAAGTAAGATTGTATTAGAAAGAATTTAAACAGGAAATGCAACCAACAAAAGTTTCACAAGGACCAAATAGGACCCCTAAACTCTCAACATGTCCAAAAAATCAACTATCTCCCCCATGGATTTACAATTTCTCCCCCAAAACCCAACACAAAAGAGAACTAATAATAGAGGACTTCAGCGCCCCAATAGGAGTCTCCTCACCATCAAAGGATCTCCTATTCCGTTCCCTCCACAAGCACCACCAAACATACAAGGGCGCCACCTTCCAAAAGTCCCGGGCTTGGGACTCAAATTAATTAGGATGTGGTAAAAGAAAAGGGTTTCTATCAATCTCATAGATAGAAAACCCATCTCTTTTATTAAATTTGAGTTTATATTTCTTCTTCAATCATGCCATGTTAAGGATCATGTGTTCAATCTGGTATGTGTCGAACACATATCTTGTACAGTTGTACCCATATCCATGTGGTCTCATGTCAATATGGGTACGGAAGAGAAATAGGATGAGCCCATGTAACGTTGGATATGGGTACGTAGGCACATACCGTACGTTTAAACACATTATATGATATATAAATATTGTAATGTCTGATGTTGTTCTTTAAGAATATACGTAATTATGATTTTAAGTAAAAGCTATGTGATTAAAAAAAAAAAAGAGGTTTCTATCTATCTCAGAAATTGGAAACTCTTCTCTGGTATCAAATTTGAGTTCTTACTTCTTCAACAATCATTACATGTGAAGGATTGGCATGTTCAATTTGGAATCCTGTGTCGGACACATATCCCATACCCTTATCTATGTCATGTCGCGTCAACACGGATGCATAAAGGGAGATAGAAGATGTAACACTGATGTATGCTACAGTATTCTGGTCTACAATAAAATTCATGATATTGAACCTCAAACTTTTAATAAGCCTTGTATAAAAGAAACAGAAAGAAATGGAAATACTGACAAAAAGAGCAAGAAGCTGTATTTTAGGATTTTTGCTCCCTAGACGCTTCTTGACTATCTTCAGGGCATCCTTCGCTTGCCTGCGTTTTACATCCAATCGAAGTGCAGAAAGATAATAAAATCATATTTAGTGCAACTGTTAAGAAAATACCATATAAGGGTCAACCAGGAACAAAACTGACATGCAAACTTAAAGGATCTAAGAATTAAAAGACAAAAAGTGCAATTGCCACATAAACATAAAAATCATTCTTTGGCAGCTAAACAGCTAATGGAGAGGGCACATTCTAAAGTCTAAACATGCACTTTTGAAGTCTTGATAAGAGGTAACACTAAATATATTTTGAACAATAATAAGCAACATGATACAATTTAGGATATTGAGATGCAGCTATACCGTATTATTACTTCAACTATTAGGAGGGGGGAAAACTATTCCAGTTCAAAACTAATTAGTAAAAATATAAAAATATCATGTTCATTCATAACTGGTACGGATGCAAACCTTGGGATTATAGAAAATAAAGAACCAACGCCATCCAACTGCTTAAAAATTCAACTCAACAAAATCATATCCCAACTAATTAAGGTCCACTAAATGGATCCTCTTTTGCAATTTCCCCTCTTTTCTAAAACCATAATTTTAGTCTAATCACATGCTTCCAAGTCCCTCTTAATTGTCCTAAATCACGTCTGGGTGTGAACCCTATCACTTCTTCACACTAGTATGGTTAATAACTCTTCTTTGTACAAGACAAAACCATCTACTCAATTTCCTATCATTTTCTCTTCAATTGGTGCTATTTCTACCATCATCATCTCTATTTTTTTTTATATTCTCTTTCTATACATCCTTTACATCATTCATATTTTGACCACACCTGTCCAACTACATATCATTACTATAATTTGATTAACCATTTGATGTGGTAGCATTGCTTGGGTTAGAAAAAACATGTCTTTTGGGAAGCCCATAACTAAAGCTTTGGGCCCATGTCAACAATGCAAAGTGACTTAATTTGTTGCCTTTTTGTTTCTTGGTAAATAATTCGAAGATTAAAAGTACTCAGCATCAAATTCATAATCATTTGGTTATGGGTTTATATGCCTGATTCTTGATAGAGTTATGTCCTATTTACAATTAAATTTATTCCCAGCTGGAAAACTCCTATTTAAGATGTTTCTACACTTGACATTTTCTATTTTCTAAGGTTTCTATTTACTTTACTTCCTACTTTGTGTCCACTTACAAGGGATTCTCATTGGCTGGTTTAGAAGTAAGATTTATGCCAAACTTCCAATTTGTAAGAGAAGTAAATCATATTTGTGACTATATTGATTAATGTCTGTTTTAAGAAGCTTTTGACTCTCTAGGATGTTTTCTAGAGACCATAAATAAGGTCATCAGAGTAAATTGAGACTGAATCTGAAGATATGAATTGATGAAAATGGTAATTGTTTGTCTATTTCCTCTACAGCAATCTGTATGCATGGTTGGAACACCCACTTTGGCACTTCTATATAATTTACTTATCAAGAAAAAAAAACAAAAAAAACCAATTAAGCTTGTAGAAGCATATAAACAATAAAGTAAAAAATCACCTTAGAATGAAAGTTGAGAGGCTACAGTTAAAGCATAAGATACAACTAAAGGTAAATAAAAATATTATCTCAAAGGATTACTAACTTATATGGAAGGAAGTTCCATACCTTACAGCTCAACATATAATATGTATTCATTCACAGAAGAGAAAAATATATACAAGCATGGATAAGGGCAGTATTGGTCCTTTACTTATGGCCCCAAAAATAAAAAAAATAAAAAACTCTACAAAAAATGGACAGCACGATTCTTGCCATTTTTGGTCATGTTGGTAACTGAGTACTACTATATACATGGGAACTTTGACATTATGAAACATTTGGCTTTTGAATGTGGCGAACTTGTTGAGGAAAGCTAAAAATTAGTTGCCTTTAGTTTGGCCATCTAAGATTTTTATTAATACCATTTTTATTTTCTATATACATTTTTTGAATTTTTTATATTTTATATCAAAGTTAATTATAATAAGGATAATCACCTTTTTAAAAGACGTATATAGATGGTTGATGAGGGTCATTGCCTTGTTCAGCAGTTAAATATTTGAACATTAGTGTCATTGGTACGAGTTTGAACCTCAAAGCAACCCACTTTGTTGAATACCAAAGTATAGGTCTGTTTCGAGTCCTCCCACCCCAGGTCTGCTGTAGAGGGACCAGAACTAGGTAATGGGCATTTATATAGGTAGTCGATAAATCCTGAAGTTCAAAATAAATTTAAGTTGATTCTGGATAAGGAGTGGGACACTTGTGAGATCCTTGACTAACACATGGTGTGGTGATTGTTCTCTAGTGTATTCTTTTTTTTGTTGCGGATTCTCCGGTTTCAGTTGCTGATTGCTATCGGCTTGATAGCAGGAGGGTGACTTGGGATGTCCAGATGATGAGACACGTTCATGATTGGGAGTTGGAAGAGGTAGTTAAGCGTTTGACAATCCTTTATTGCCAAGATATTAGTGGGAAGGGATTGGATTAGTTGTTGTGGGTGAGTGACAAGCAAGGTAGATTTGCAGTTTGATCCTTCTACTATAGATTGATGGATTTTCGAGAGCTTCCTTTCCCTTGGAAGGATGTGTTGAAGACCAAAATTCCTCCAATGGTGGCTTTCTTTAGTTGGACAGCCACCCTAGGAAGAATTTTGATGATTGACAATTTGAGGAGGAGGAGAAGGAGGAGACATGTGTTGCATGTGCAAAAGGGGTGAGGAGAGAGTGAACCACCTCCTTTTGCACTATCTCGTGGCTAGGGATGGGTGGGCTTTTCTTTTTGCCCTGTTTGGCATTTATTGGGTTATGTCAAATTCCATGAGGAGTCTTCTTGAGGCTTGGAAGGGTTGTATAGTGCAAAGGCCAGCCCGAGACGCTTAGAGAGTTGCCCCTCTATGCTTATGGGGGGGCTTGTGGAGAGAATGTAATAGGAGGTGCTTTGATCGGTGTAGAGGCCCCCTCTTGGGTGCTTAAATGCTCAATCCCGAGTTCTTTATTATTTTGGGTACATGGGTGGCAATGTAATCCATAGAGGAATTTGTGAATTTTTTGGATTCTTTGAGAGTATAGAGGGTTCTTTTATGTGCAATTGTAATCGGGATGCGCTCAACTCTTGAGCGCTCTTTAATGAATTTTTACTTATAACAAGAAAAGAAATTTAAATACAAAAAAGGTGCCTGTTTGTATTGGAGACAACTTTTCCAAAAACTTGTCTGTCCAAAATAGGCATGTCAATGTCAATAAACAGTGGATCAATCCTCCATGCAAAAGCATGTACAACAATTATTCAATTTATTAATTACAATCAATAGTTTTTTTTTCTAAATGACTAAAATTATTTGGTGATTATCATGTCATCTAATATTATTAACTTCTTAATTTTCTCATTTATATTAGTAATTATTAGTCATAGTCATAAAATATATACTCATAAAGATCTTTAATTACGTGCATTGCAGGTGCATTTTTACTAGTACTACATAAAAGGACATGTCTATTTGTGCCATTTATCTGTCATGTTCGTAAATCAAGACCATTATGATCGGCATACTGACCATGAAAACATAATTGCACCACGTTCCAGACTTTGACGTCATCATGTAACCTCCGAAAAGGCAAAAAAAGGACTTCTAGAAGATTTTCAAGAAACCAGTAGCTCCAAAAGGAACATGTTTTAACTTAATAAACTACTTTCCAACCCACAGAAGAAGGCATGTATAGAAGTGAGATGCAATCCAATATGCCAGGCTGAAGGAACATATTATGATATAATAAAATATATTGGGGAATGTGTCAGATCTGGCAAAGAATCTTGATATAAGGTGAGATTCTACCCACATTAGCGCTACCATTGGGAAGTCCTTTAGAGCCAAGGCAGCATGGAGCTCAATTGGTAAACGGTTTAAAGGAATCTTCTCTGGAAGAGATGGTACCTATTGAAAGGGAGGAGATTGATCCTTAACAAAATTGACCTTGCATGATTTGTTGCATGGGGTCATTATTCAGGGTGATATGAAGGATTCAGTTAGGTTGAACTGTGGAAGGGAGCTTATAATGGGAGTTAATAGTGTCAAATTGTGTTTTAAGGTGCTTAGAAATGGAGGAGGTATGCTCTTTCCTGGGAAAATTATTTGGCAGTCTAAGTCCCCTCTTAAAGAGGCTTTCTTTTTGTGGACGGTGACAGAAGAAGCCGTCTTGACCAATGTTGATTTGACAAAGAACAATGGAGTTCTGATGACAGGTATTCGATGGTGCAAAAGGGCGGGGAAGAGTGTTTCTCACCTCTTAAACCTTCAAAGTAAATTTTCCATGGAGATTTGTATTTTATTATATTTGTTTGGAGTGACCTTGCTGTGCCTGAATTGGCAGGAAAATCTTTAACTCAATGTTTAACTTTTTAATTCTTAGCTCCACTTTTCTTTGGCTTAATGAGTCAGCTTCTATGTCTATAAATTCTTAAGTTTATGGGTGATATCGTATTTTCCTTTAGATTTCAGTTTGTGCCGTTAAACTTCTGGTTTAATTGGAATTTGGATGCACACCCTTTTTGGTGCTCTTCAATAGATTTACTCTTATTTATCAAAAAAAAAATAGATTTACTCTCAAAAAGTTTTCATTCAACCTTCACATTGAAACGGAAAGTCTTTTTTTATGAATCCAAAAGTATTAAGTAATATTATTTATGTTTGAAAAGATAGCATAAAGACTTGCAAATATTGTTTGACAGAATTACACCGTAATTGATAATGAAGGTCATCCCCATCTACAATGTGAAGGTGACTGATGAAATGTGAAAAAGCGTGATAAAGGGTGAAATGCTAGTGAAAGAAGGTATAAAGAGGAGTAGATAAATTTAAAGGAAAGACAAGGAGAGAAGCTGAAACTCAGAATTGCCACCCAAAAGAGCGGATTAGCGGATAATACGCTGTAAGAAAAAGAGAAAAATTTTCATTTGACCAGCATTCATGAATAGCCCTCATGCTGCATAGCAGAGAAGAGCAAAAGATGTTCAATGAGGATATAATTCAAGCTACTAAAGACCAGCAAATGTTTAATGTGTGCATTTTGGGTAAATTACACTAACCTCCTCTTAGGTTCGGCCTAATTACACCCGGCATCAAACTAATGAATTTTGTTACAATGACCTCCCCTGAGGTTTGCTCCGTTAGACAAAGACCCCCCTCCGTCCAAAATTCTGTTAGTTTTGTCAAAAAAATTATGGTAAATTACACTGACCTTCCCTGAGGTTTGGGATAAATTACACTGATCTCCCCTGAGATTTGGCCTAATTACACCCGGTATCAAACAATGACCTCCCCTGTAACATAAATGAACTAATCGACGCTAACTTTTGGCTAAAATGTCTATTCTACCCTTAATATTCTATTGATATAAAAATTAAAATATTTAACTATATAAAATGACATTTTTGCCCATCTAATATATTAATATTTACATGTTGGGAGCATGGTGGTGGCCATGGCAGCTGGGGTTGTGCACGATGGTTGTGGTGGCTCATGGTGGCTCGACTAGTGGTGGTTCACAGCATAGCAGCCGTGAGTGGTGGGTCTGGTATGTGGCATGGCAGTGATCTTGGTGTGGTGTCGATGGGGGTGATGATGACAGCCGGGGTTGTGCGCACACACACATATATGTATATAATAATATTTACTATATAATATATATATAATATAGTAAATATTATTATATTAGATGTGCAAAAATGTCATTTTATATATATAAATATTTTAATTTTTATATTAATATAATATTAAGGGTAAAATAGACATTTCATCCAAAAGTTAACGTCGGTTAGTTCATTTCTGTTACAGGAAAGGTTATTGTAACAAAATCAATTAGTTTGATGCTGAGTGTAATTAGGCTAAACCTCAAGGGAGGTCAGTGTAATTTACCATAATTTTTTTGACAAAACTAACAGAATTTTGAACGGAAGGGGTCTTTGTCTAACGGAGCAAACCTCAGAGGAGGTCATTGTAACAAAATCTATTAGTTTGATGCCGGGTGTAATTAGGTCAAACCTCAGGGGAGGTCATTGCAATTTACCCGTGCATTTTGGTAGACATAGAACTGGGAAATTCAACATAAAATCACTCAACCAATTCTCACTTCTCAACCTGACCATGATAGAGATCTGTGGTTCAAATGTAATGCTTTTAAATGAGGGGAAAAAATTAAAATTAAAGAATAAGGGCAACTACATTTCCACCCCGTGCTATTTCTGATATTACTTTGCACCCATGAACTTTAAAATATACAATTACAGTTTTAATCGAAAATATAAAATTACAATTTTACTTTCCAACATTTCAACTATCTCCATACAACCATAAATAGTGTTATATTTTCCGCTAAAATGAACATTACTCAATTTTGGTCCCACCACAACATGGTCCAAAAGGAGGACTATATTTGCGCAATAGATACAATCTGCTCATATTTCTTTTCTTTTTTTTATGCGAATTTGAAGACCTAGGATGTAGAAGATTATAACATGAGTGATTCAATAGATTTGGATTCCTATATATCCACTTGAGACATATCTAACTTTTGATATCTCACAAAGTAGATGCTCTGAAACTCAAACTCGCATCAGTAACACTAATGGTCAAGTAGTCAAGCGTTTACTGTTGAACCAGACAACATCCCTCCTTTTATTTTTTCGCTAAGAAATAAAATATTTTATTTTTTATGGTTTCTTCAAAATAATTCTTTCTTCTTTTAATCATCACATCAGCTCTATAATATCAAAACCTAACACTATCCCTGCCAATAACAGCCATAACTAAGTATTTATTAGCACACTCCACAACCACTGCCATTATAAAACAAAAACCCCACCCCCATCCCCGTAATTCATCACGGGCACCACCTCAATTACCAAGACCATCAACATCGGCACCCCAAATCAAAGTTACCAGACACTTGATACGATAGTTGTCTCTTCCAAGCACCTCTCTGTCACCTACTCTAACAACACCTCCATCCATCATGCCACCAATACATCTACCTTCATCTCTCTCGACCATTATCTCTCCCCCTAATTTCTGTTTCTCTTGGTTTATCTGCGTGTGTGTGTATGAACATGCGCGCGAGCGGGAGAGAGAGAGAGAGCAATACCATTCTAAACATAATAAAGAATTAAAATCAAGAATTCATAGCTCAAAACAATAAAGCTACAAAAATGGAAAAAGATCAGCAATCAATTGGCTCCTAACCAAATAATAACATGGGAATATATTGAAGTATTAATAATATCAAACCAAGTAACCAAGATACAACACAACAATAAAAAACCAATAAATTCGGCTTATGAAATAACATAATTATGATAATTAAACAAAACCTATCAACCAACCAGGCTCCTAAGTAAACAAAAAAATATTCAATTTAAATAGTTTTTTGGATGAACTTGTTATTACAAATCCTTTAAATATATAAATATGTGTGTGAAATTAGAGCAATTTCACATGATATAATAGAAGGTTATGGATGTAGCTATAGATGATGGTGAAAAAGATTTGAGATGCTTCTATGTTTGAGTGGCAATGCAATTGGGTTTTGTTGGTCAATTTAATACAAAACAACAGTGGTGCAGAGGAGGCTTGAGTTTTGCAGCTGGCTGAGTTGATGGTGACAGTTATTTTTGCAGTTCGAAAGATTGAGATGATTAATTATGGGTAATTGTATGATGCAGTGCAATGCCATGTGTGTGACATGCCAGTTGCATTAATAGTGTTGGAGGGGGAACAAGGAGAAGAGAAGAAAAAGAATAAGATGATGATGTTATATTAATGACAACAACGATGATGATGGTGAGGACAAAATACATGGACAGTAAAATTGGAAATTTTGAGTTATTACATTTCTGTTTATGTTTCTCTAACGAAAAGCCATTGATAGCAGGGTCTATAAGCGAAACACCGTCAAACTTTGAAAGGTAATTTGACACATCTAGTTTACGAGTGGAAAGTGTTTCTGACCCAGGAATAAAGATGCAAGTTACCCAAAAAAAAGTTTTATCCAAAAAAATAGATAAGTTAATTTAGTTGAACAAGTGCATCAACTCAGATGCCATATATATATACACACACAATATGTGTATATATATATAGAAATTTGTCAAACATGTTTGTGTAGGTAAATGAGCATGTTTTCTTTTCAATGCCATAAACTTGCTTCTGGAATCTGGAGGTTTCAGTAGCTATCTTCTGATGATGATATATCCAGGGTTCAAAAAAAATATCCAGGGTTCAGAACTTCATAAATATATATATATATATATGTGTGTGTGTGTGTGTGTGTGTGTGTGCGCGCGCGCGCGCCCTGGTTTGTAGCAAAACAACAAATTCCAGATGCTTAAGTTCAATATTTAATCTCAGAAGGACAAATAGAGACTCTCACTACCTCAATGTACAGGCTAATTAAGAGCCTAGGCTATATTACAGAGTCAACACTATATACAGAAGGTGCACTGCCAACTTGTGAGCATTATAAATGAAGTCATTACAATTCAAACAACCCATCACAATACTAATAAAAAAGTATGCTCTCAAGGCATTCAGTTTCAAATTTAAAAAATGAAAGCCTCCAATAAGCATATAAAAAAGTGCATCACAAGTATAGCCAGAATATGATCATACCCAGGGTCCATGTTTATCATATCACATAACTCCAAATTTATTGCCCAGTCTGGACCGATCAGCATGTCACTTGTCGCCCTCTCAGCGCAAGCCGCCGCATTATTAGCCATATCTGTCCACTCCCAAGTGCCTCAGCTGTGATCTTCCTAAAAAGCACAAACCCACCACCACATTCATTCACACATTGAACCCACATGACATATATAGAGTTACGTATACAAATGCATATAAATATACATATTCACTGTTCAGATAGGGAACAGGAAGCCTACAATAATTTGGGAGGTAAAAACAAAAGACAAAATTATCAGAATCGAAATTAAAACCAAACAAATACCAAATTCATGGATGCAAAACCAAACCCGCCAGAATTAGAGCTTCAAGAACCAAAAATAACTAAAAAAAATAGAAATACTAAGAACCCAGAACAATTTGATTGCCCAAATTATGATCTTTATAATAGAAATGTACCAAATGGCCTCCAATTGTAAGAGGGACGAATCCAAAATCCCAGTTGATACAGATCGAAAACTTGCAGAATCAAAACAGGGATATCTAAAAAGAATAAGTAAAGATCTTCGGAGTTCCACCTGTTAATACATCCACAAATCACAATCTAGTCTAGAGAGAGATATCCATATATATATGAGGAGAGAGAGGGAGAGAAAGAGAGAGAGAGAGGTGCAAACGTAAAGAAGCGAGTCTATTATTTCTTTTTCATGTGTGGAATTAACTAAAGACATCTCATATAGTTCTCAATTTTCCACTTTATATGCTAAACTAACCGCTTCCTACAGTAAATGATTTCCGAATCATTCTGACAGACCAATAAGAATCGTACAAAGCGTTGACTTTTTGGCATTTTCTTTGATGTGATAACTTATTGGTCCGTTATTTTCAACTGTTTCAACGTACACTCTACATTCTTCTTTTGACTTATCTTTCTGGGTAGGGAAATAAATAACATGCGCCGTATGCGCCTTTTTGCACTGCCTCGATCACTAACCTGTGTGAACAGAGGTGTTTGAAATTGACCAATGTGGTCTGTTGATCAACTCATCCTATACAAGTTGGAAAAAAATAAAATAAATAAAAAAAGAGGGTCAGTGACCCAAACGAAGGGTTTAGGAGAACTGTCAAAATATACTTTATCATGTTTGGTTTGAATAATTAAAATGAGTGTAATTTCATTGTCGAATACTATGTTGCAAAAGGACATGACGTTATTTTAAAATATAAAATAATATAATATTTAATCTTGTTCATGTGTCTTATTTAAGAATTCAATACCCGTGACATATAAGTCGTATATTTATGTTTTATTTGAAGTAAAAAAAACTTATTACTCCTTATCAATAAGTTCAACTTTTAGAAGTAATAATAAATTATAACCATTAATTGAATCTCATGGACCATCATTCTCACAAAAAAAAAAAAAAAATGAGTTCAAACATGGCATAACAATCAATGAAGTGGTAAAGGGAGACTATACCTAAAAATAATAGAAAATTAGGATGGCAAGATGGCAGGTTATGGGAAGAGTGGTCCCTATCTTCTCTTGAAATGCAAATTAGCCATCCAATAAGCAATATACAAATTAGGAATCTATAACAAGTTAAGGGATAGAAACAAAATGGAATAAATGATATGAAGATTTTTAAAACTATATCAATATGAATATATATATATATATATATATATATATATATATATATATCACCATAGGAGGTTAGAGGTATCTCACGCCTTAAGATGAGACTAAACTTTTTCTTAAACAAACGCAGTACCTCCACAAATCACAACGTACGAGTAAGTCAAGTTCGAACATGTTCAGAGCTCAACGTGTGAATACTATTATAGAGTTTGTTTATCGAGAGACTTCAACTTGAAGATTGAGACTCCGGGGTTTGAGTTCTCATCCGCTAAACCAATTCCATGAGATTGAACTTGTTTAAGATTACAATGTTGATTTTGTTGTCTGAGATCATTGTAGAGATGGTGTATATAGTACAACTCCTAAATTGAATACTAATGGGAGTCACCTTCATATTGTACTCTGTATTGACTTTAAGATACAAACCTGAAACAAAAATTCAAGTGGGCATTATTGTTTATACCTGGCCAAACCACAACCAATCAGTCCATCCCAAAATCATCTAGGTTTTTGGGCATAGGAAGTACTCAAGAAATTAAGATTTTCTTCATATTATAAAATATTTAATCAACATTTGAGCCATATTCATATGATATAAAGAATTGATAACAACTGATACATTCTAATCTGGTTGTTATGATCTCTCATGACCAATTCCTTTACATAGTATTTGATACTCTAGTAGATATTGAGGTTAATTGTCCCTCCCACATATCACTTACTGCATATAATTTATCGAATTTATATTTCGTTGAATTTGGAATGAAGAGAATACATGTGTTCTACCCGAATTTTTTGGGGGGCATTTTGAAATTTTTCGTATTTGTAATGTAGTTCTAAGAGGTGCCTCTATATTCAGATTGAACTCTATGTAATTGTATGTCTTTTTTTTCTGTTGTGTTTAAGTGGATCTAGTAAATCTATGTGTATTTGATTGTGTGTTTATCTTTTTCTCTGTTAATTTTTGCAACACGATGGTGATGGTAGATTACGAGATGGTCTAAGAGACCTAACACTACCATCATCAACACAAACACACACAAATATATATATATATGTGTAATTATTTGATGGGTTACTCATTCATTCACTACAAATCATTATGTTTGTTATGACATTGTTCTTCAGTCCTATCTACCAGCAACAACAAGGACAGCCTTCTTTTCTTGATTTTGTTTCTATCAATCAATTGAAATGTCTTATTATTAAGCATGACTTATTTAAAACAATATATATATATATATATATATATATATATATATATATATATATGTCATTATGTGATGCAGTGAACCTTGATTTTGATCAAGTACACAACCCATGCTCCATTTAGTTGACAAGAAAAAAAAGAAGAGAATTCATCTTTTCTAGTATTCCAATGATTTTGAGTTTGGAATTATTGTGAAGTTCTCAATTTCCTTTAGTTTTACTCCATCTTCTGGACAACCAAACAGAGTTTTGGGATAAAGAGAGAAGAAAAAGACAGATTGAGAATGACATTGTTTAAATTATTGAATTGTTGTGGTGGAAAAAAATTAAGAAAGCTCATTGAATTGGGCATGGTTAAAGAAGTATTTACATGTGAATACTAAATTTCATTGCAGACAATCTTCAAGGAGTAGCATTTGTTAAAACAACACTTCTCTCTTGCCAAACAAAAATTAAAAAAAATAAAATAAAATTGGGAAATTGATAAAAAGAAAAATTAAAAATTTTTAAGAACAAATACAAAAAAAAAAAAAAAGATTTGACAAAGTACAATAGCAACCACAAGCTTGTGTGCAGAAGAAATTCAAAGAATTCACAAAAGATAAGAATCAGGACTAAAACAGCAAACAGCAATGGAGATGGCAAATGAAAACTTTGGCAATTGAGAGTGACATGACATAATCGTGCATGAAAAGTTGACATGAGCTTTTGTCTGGGAGGCCGTGATTGACATGCGATTTTCTTTTAGTAAATTGATTGACATGAGCTTGCCATGAATAGCCTATAAATGATATATATATATATATATATATATATATGAGCACCTTACCTTAGTACCTTGCTTAATTTTAGAGCAGGCAATTGTTAGCCTAACAAAAAAAAATGTTTTGGACTGTCATGACCAGTCATGTACAACTCCAGCATAATCTCGAAGTAAGAGCATCTTATGCTCAAATCCGGAAAATGCTACCTATGTGGTCAGCCTCACAAAACAAACTGCGAGGTCAAAAATACAAAGCTTTGAGGAATCACCCTATGAGTCCAAAGGACTTAGAATACTTTCGGAACCACCAAAATCACGAGGAGCAATCCTCGGGCCCAAAAAGCCCCAAGACACTCTTTCAGGTCAACTAAAATATCAAGACACAATCCTTGAATCTAAAATTCTGAGCCACCCTCTCAGATTAACTAAAAACTTTAAGAGACAGCTCTCGAGTCCAAAAATCTTGAGAGGCGTGGTCACTAGAAACTTTAAGAATCAGTTCTTGAGTCCAAAACCCTGAAGCACCTTTTCAAGTCAACCGAAACCTCAAGAAAGCAACTCTCGAGTCCAAGACATTGAGACCTTCTCAGGTCGAATAACTCTCAAATTCAATACCCTGAGACACTCTCTCAAGACAAACAGCTTTGAAACCCAAAACCCAAGACATCCTCTTAAGACTACTAAAAACTTCGAGAGCCAATTTTGGTGTCTGAAAACCTGAGACACTCTCTCGGGTTCACTATAACCTCGAGGACGCGTGACTAGAAGGGACAACAAGGCACAAGTAGAGCCTCTGGTGTCACTATGGTCAATTTGTGGGACACTTAGAAGGATCTTGGAATAATAGATGAGAAGTCAGAACGTACTCGAGAACTCAAATAACTGGGCCCAACTAAAGGGACGATGACGACATGTTATAATAGAGAAATTCACCATCATACCAAATGCATTTAATGATACGTCTTGTCCATTTAACCCTCAACTACCATTATTAATGACTAGCCAAAAATCATTTAATATGCCGCTGCTAACCTTGACGGAAAAACAAGACAATTTGATTTAGTAGCTACACGAGAGCGAATAATTCAATCATGACTTCAGAGCCTAAGGCTCTTTGTAATATCCAACAAAGTCTTGATCCCTTGGGTATTACCTAAAAGGTCTCAAGTTATAAACACTGACACCATTGAGCATTGAAAGGCCAGAGCATCAATGATAAATCACCATAATTGAAACTTATTTACTCTATGTCAATGCTTTTTGGAAATTAATCTTCCATTTACGGCTGGTCCAAACTCCAAAGATCCAAAGTATAAAGCTTGGGATGAAGAAGATTCGATGATTATGACTTGGCTTTGGAATTCAATGGAGCCTAACATTAGCGAAAAACTATATGTTTCTCCCAAATGCTCATGAAATTTGGGATTCACCCGTCAGTCTTACTCTAAAATGCAAGATGCTTCATTACTCTTTGAAATCAAGACCAAAATATCATCCACTAAGCAAGGTGCACGTTCTATCATAGATTACTATAATCTTCTGAAAGGTTTTTAGCTTGAATTGGATCATTATTAGAATATTAAGATGAAGTGCAGCGAAGATACTGTGACACTCCAAAATTTCATGGAAAGAGAGAAGTTTTGAATTTCTTGCAGGTATCAATGCAGAGTTTGATCCAATCCATGTTCAAGTCCTAGGAAAAGAGACTTTACCATCTTTTAATAAGATTTTTTCAATAGTTAGGGCTGAGGAAAGTCGAAGAACGGTCATGCTAGATCACCAGGCTGTAGAAGGTTCTGTCATGGTCTCCGAAAAGTCCACCAATAAGGGGGTTAAGTTCAATAACTCAACACTGAATAACAATTCCGAGAATGGAAAACTAGAGTGTTCTAGGCCACAAAAATCAAGAAGGACTCTGGTGCACATATTGCAAGAAGCCACGCCATACAAAAAACAATTGTTACAAACTCCATGGGACTGCAAAAGTACTTAGCCGAGAAGGAGGATATCAGTTTGGCCAAGCACACCTTACAAATGTAGAGAGATCCTCGTAAGAGAAAACTGACTCCAATGATGGTGATTTTGGAAAACTCAAGAAGGAGGAAATTGACAAACTCATAATTTTTCTCAACTCCCTTGATAAACCCTCTAGTATGTGTTCATTGGCTCAACCGGGTAAGTACCCTACTTTTTATGCTCTTAGTGCCTCGAGTTCATAGTTTTCTAGTTTTTGGGTCATAGACTCAGGAGCTACTGATCACATGACACAAAGTCCAACCAGATTTACCACTTATAACCCTTACCCTGGAAATAAAAAAGTCACGATGGCAGATAGCTCACCTGTGACTGTTGCTGGCCAAGGTACAGTAAATCTAACACCTTCCCCTCATCTAAAAAATGTGCTGCATGTTTTGAAATTATCTACTAATCTTGTATCAATTCATCAAATCACCAAAGACCTAAATTGTAAAGTAACTTTCTTTCCTACACATTTTATCTTTCAGGATCAGGTTACAGGGAGGATGATTAGACATGCTAAGGAAATGAATGAACTCTACTACCTTGAGGACATGAGTGGAAGTGTGGATAACGACTGTCGGTTATCGCTTTCCTGCTCATCAGAAAACTTGTCTCCTAATAAAACTGAGATTTGGCTTCACCATCTTCGACTTGGACATCCATCTTTTAGTTTACTTAAAACTATGTTTCCTTCTCTTTTTAGAAATGTTAATGTTACCAGTTTTCATTGTGATACTTGTGAACTTGTTACGTAATTCGAGGTCTTCTAAACCTTTTTTATTTGATACATACCGATATTTGGAGACTATCTAGAATTCCTAACATTTCAGGAGCTAGGTGGTTTGTTTCTTTCAATGACGATTACACTAGAACAACTTGGTTATTTCTAATGAAAGAAAAATCTGAGATGAGTAATATTTTTCAAATTTTTTACAAAATGATAAATACACAGTTTGGGTATCCATTAAAAGAGTTAGGTCTGACAATGCTAGAGATTATTTCAACCACATTCTCTTACCTTTCTTTCAAGAGGAAGGAGTTATTCATGAGTCCTCCTGTGTTGATACACCCCAACAAAATGGGGTCGTTGAACGAAAAAATGGGCATTTACTCAATGTTACACGGGCTTTGTTATTTCAAAACAATGTTCCAAAATCTTTTTGGGGAGAGGTAATTTTGACAGCAGCTTATCTAATAAATAAAATGTCATCGAGAGTGTTAGAATACCAAAGTCCTATAAATGTACTTTCTGAATTTTTTTGTAGACTTCAATGGTTCTTGTAAACTACCTCCAAATTTTTTTTGTTGTGTTTCATTTGTACATATTCACAATCACCACAGGGATAAACTTGATCCTAAGGCTCTAAAATGTATATTTGTGGGATACTCAACTACAAAAAAGAGCTACAAGTGTTACCATCCAATCACTATAAAAAAATTTATTTCTATGAATGTAACATTTGTAGAAAAAGAGTCTTTTTTTCAAAATCAGAATCCTCATCTTTTGGGGGAGAGAGGTTCTAGGGAAGATGAGGGGTTTATTCTAGAATAGCAATCCACTTTTTTTATCCCAAACAGAACCTGAAATTCCTGCTGAAACCTTGCTGTCCGAGCTTGACATTGTGCCCGAATCTGATCCTAAATCTTCCTTTGATCTAGAGCCTAAATCAACAACTAAAAAGCCAAAATATGTCCTTGACGTTGAGTTGGAAAGATGACATCCGGGTGGTCTGAATCCCACTAAACCACTTCAGGTCTATTCAAGGAGGGGAGCACCTATTTCTAAGCTTGAAATAGTCCAAGAATCCGAACCAGAAATTGAACCAGGTACTGATTTTCATAAGTTTTCAGATTTAAATTTACCTATTGCTGTAAGAAAAAGAACTTGACAATGCACACAACACCCAATTTTCCACTTTGTATCCTTTCATAGATTATTTTCGCAACATAAGGCCTTCACCACTTCCCTAAATTCTATTAACATTCCTCAAATACTACAAGAGGCACTTAGGAATAAGAACTGGGTACAAGCTATGAGAAAGGAAATGAATGCATTAGAGAAGAATAAAACATAAAAAATTGTCAATTTGCCTAAAAGAAAGAAATTAGTGGGTTGTAAATGGGTATTTACCTTAAAATACAAGGCTGATGGGTCCTTAGAGAGATACAAAGCTAAGCTGGTTGCAAAAGAATTAGGGATGTCAACGGGACGGGTTCGGGACGAGGCACCACTTTCCTAAACCAATTCCACGAATAAAAAATCATTCCCAAATCCGCTTCGGGATGCCCCACATTGGAGTCAGGGTAGGTTCGGGGCGCCCCAATATATATATTTTTTAAGAAATATAAGGCAAACTTGAACGAATTTACGATAAATTTTGTAAAAAAAAAATAAGTATAGACAAATACTTACCAATGATAATAAAAAAAATGTTGTTAAAATTTAAAATTATCACAACTAATGAAAAAAAATAATCATAGTTAATAAAAGAATATTTATTTATAAATTTATCAGTAATCGGGGCGGGTTCGGAGCTTAGTGGGTTTTAAACTCTCTTTCCAAACCCATCCCTAACCCAATTAGTATGATCCCAAACCTATCCCATTAGGGGCGGGACGGAGCGGGGTCCTGACGGGGCTGGTTAAATTGACATCCCTAAAAAGAATATACTCAAACCAATGAAATAGATTATCAAGATACATTTGCGCCTATAGCTAAAATGAACACAGTGTGTGTCTTATTGTCCTTAGCTGCTAACTTTAATTGGTGTTTACAACAATTTGATGTTAAGAATGCCTTATTATACGGTGATTTGGAAGAGGAGGTATACATGGAACCTCCAACTAACTTTGATGACAATTTTAGTGGCTATAAGATATGCATGTTGAAGAAAGCACTGTGCGGTTTGAAATAGTCTCCTAGAGCATGATTTGGAAGATTTGTGAAGGCTATGTGATGTAGGACAGTTTTAGTAGGTTTCATATTATATATATCTATATATATATTTAATATTTTTTTAGAGAGTTTATTTTTGGGTACTAATTTTCTTTTATTTTAGTTTCTTTTTGGAAATAGATTTCCTTTTCCTGTTTGGATTAGGATTTCTACAAATTTACTTTTATTTTTAGGTTTCTTAGTACTGTTAGGATTAAGATTTCTCTATTATAAATATATGTACGGCCATAGGGCATAAATCAATCAATCAATCAATTTGTCAATAGTATATCAATTGCTCAATTTTCTTTTAACTTTGTGGATTCAAAGTTGTCCTTATTCGTGCACGAACAATTTCATAGCTTCGCTCCGTCAGTTGGTATCAAAGCCTTGATTTACCCTGGTCTGATGGCAATTAGTTGTTTTGGTATCACCCACTTTGTTGACGATGATCATAGAGTGAAGACCCATTGGGCAGCCATGCAAGCTCAGGAATAGTAGTTTGGATGGATGGAACGCATGTTGCAAAATCTCCAACAAGCTGTCGTTGGACTTGGGATTGGTGGTAACCAGGCTCATGAACCAGTTCGGGTTCGCGTAGACAATGTTCATCGCGGCTAACGGAACATGGGTTATGTTCTTGTATATTCGCGTAGGCCTTCAGCCTATGAGGATTATTTCGATGATGAGGAGTTGGAATCAGAGGGGTTGCGACGAATTGACGTGATCTAGGTAGACGTGACAGAGTATATAGATATCCAGACAATCGTGAGTTTCAAAGAAAACTTAATTTACTCACTTTTCGTGGAAGTTTTATTATTGAGGAAGTCTTGGATTGGCTTGAAGAAGTTGAAGAATTTTCTAAGTATTTTGATGTACTCGAAAACAAATAAGTTTCGCTTGTAGCCTTCAAGTTTAAATGATGTGTTTCAGCTTGGTGGGATTAGATACAAACTAACCAAATGTGGCAAGGAAAACAACGTGTGCAATTATGGTTAGATGAAAAAGTTGATAAAAATTAAATTCCTACCCTTAGATTATGAGCAGATGATGTACAACAAATATCAAAATTGCAAGAAAGAAAGTTGGTCTGTCAATGAGTGCATGAAGGAGTTTGATAGTAATTTTGTAGAAGCAACCAATGATTGTCAAAAGATTGATTATGAGCAACATTTTGTTACTTCGCCTCTAGAAGTTGAAGATATTGATTCCTTAATCATAGCAGATGAGGCTTATAATATATCTTCAAAGACCTACTTTGAAGACTTAGTTGATGGTGTGAGAAAAATAGACATAAAATATTGCGATGAAGAGAAGCATAAGCCAGATGAACATAGGCGGGAACATGACGAGCTCTCAACAAAGATGCAAGCCGTAACTTTAGTACAATGTCGAACGTTGTGGTGGCCACTCCAAGACATAATGTGGACCAATTGAGCTATTCGATAGTTATAGATTTGGATGATCTTCTATTACTAACATGTGATAAGGTGCACCATCAAGCGTTTCATCTAGATATGTGGCCTAATTCCACCAAGGATGAAGTAAATATTCTTTTTGAAACAACAATCACTATCCCAGTAAAACTCATTAAGTGCTTGAGATCTATTAAGGAATATGGTTTTGCTGCATCAAAATTTAAAAGCAAAAGCAAAGACATGGTGATTAGTTGTTTCAAGCTTGCGGGGTTCCACCATAGTTCAATCTTTCATCCAAGTTACTTGCCTAGGCAACGCCCACTTCATCACTTGTCAAAAGACAGGCACGACATAGTAGTATTTTCAATTGCTGATGGTAAAATTTGGCCAATTTGCATGAAGAGAAATAGTGATGTTTATGAAGCTTTGAGATCAAGTCTTGCGTGGTATAAAATTATATTCATTCTCATATATGATATACCTTCTTCATCACAACTAAACTCGATGACGAATTTTTTTGAAGTGGGGGAGACTAATGTAGGACAGTTTTAGTAAGTTTCATATTATATATATCTATATAATATTTTTTTTAGAGAAAGTTTAATTTTGGGTACTAATTTTCTTTTATTTTAGTTTTCTTTTGGAAATAGATTTCCTCTTCTTGTTTGGATTATGATTTCTACAAGTTTTCTTTTATTTTTAGGTTTTCTAGTGCTGTTAAGATTAAGATTTCTCTATCATAAATATATGTACCATCATAGGGCATAAATCAATCAATTAATTTATCAATAATATATCAATTGCTTTGCAATTTTCTTTTAACTTTGTGGATTCAAAGTTGTCCTTGTTCGTGCGCGAACAATTTCAAAGCTTCCGCTCCGGCCTCCTTCACTATGCTAGTAATGGGATATAAGCAGAGCCAAGGGGATCATACTCTCTTTATAAAACACTTGGCCACAAGGAAAGTTATAGTTTTACTTGTTTATGTAGACAATATTATTGTAACAAGGGATGACTCAACCGAAAGAGAGACACTCAGGAAAGCCTAGCACGGGAATTTAAGATTAAGGAACTCAGGAAGTTGAAGTATTTATTGGGGATTGAAGTAGTACACTCTAAAGGGGTTATCTTTGTTTCTCAACAAAAATATGTGTTAGATCTCCTCAAAGAAACTTGAAAACTCGGTTGCAAGGTAGCAAACACACCTATTGAACCAAACCATAGGTTGGGTGAAGAAGAAGATGACAGTATAATTGATAGAGGAAGATACATAGATTAGTTGGAAGACTGATCTACTTATCCTATACTAAGCCGAAAATAGCTTATGGCTTGAGCGTGGTTAGTCAATTTATGCATGATCCTAAGGAGAAACATTTGCAGGCTGTTCATAGGATTCTACACTATCTTAAGGTTACACCAGGAAGAGGGATTTTATTCAAGAAGAATGATGGAATTAATCCTGAAGCTTACACATGGACGCAAACTATGCTGGCTCTATAGTCGATAGGAGATCCACATCAGGCTACTGTACTTTTATTGAAGGGAAACTAGTGACATAAAGAAGTAAAAAATAGGCTGTAGTTGCAAGATCAAGCGCGGAGGCTGAATTCAGAGCCATAACACACGGAATCTGTGAACTCCTATGGATAAAAATAATTCTTGATGAGCTTAAAATCAAGTGGCAATGACCTATAAAACTTTACTGTGACAACAAATCTACCATCAACATTGCACACAATCCAATACAACATGACCGCACCAAGCACATTGAGGTAGATAGACATTTCATTAAAGAAAAGATGAACAATAGATAGACATTTCATTAAAGAAAAGATGAACAATGGACTAATTTGTATTCCTTACATATCATCAAAAGATCAGTTAGTAGTTGTTCTCACTAAAGGGTTGCCTATGTCAAGCTTTCAAAACATTACAAACAAGCTAGGAATGAAAAATATCTATTCACCAGCTTGTGGGGGAGTGTTGAAAATCTGTAAAGTTACCAAAATTATTTAGGAGATATTCTTGACAGCTAGATATGTTTATAGTTTCCCGATTTAATTGCTTTGGTATGTCTGCTTATTCTTCTTCTTCTAGACCATCATTTTGGTCTCTTTCTTGTGTATGATATTTTTCCTTTATTATCTTTTATTATTGTTCCACGAACGGTCCCTTACAAAGTTAAGGTCCCTCTTAAAAGGAATTTACAAAATAGCAATTTTAGAATTAGATTGAGAATATAGCACAACACCTGAATTGAATAATAATGGGAGTCACCTTCATATAGTACCGTGTACCATGATTCGACTTGCCTAAAACAAAAAATATACGTGGGCACAACTATTTACTCCTGGCCAAACCATAATCAAGCAGTCCCTCTCAAAATCATCCACATTTTTGGGCACATATTGTACTCAAGAAATTAAGATTTTCTTCATATAATAAAATATTAAATCAACAATTGAGCCAGATTCATATGATATAAGGAATTGATAACAACTAATAGAATATAGCATTTTAATCTGGTTGTTCTGTTCCTTCATGACCCATTCCATGAAATGACAAATTGTTAATTGGGTGATAATAGTAAGTGATGATAAAAAAATCAAGAAAAGAAGGTTGTCCACTTGTCCTTGCTGGTAGATAGGATTGAATAACAATGTCATAACAAACATAATGATTTGTAATGAATGCATGACTTACCTATCAAGCAAATATATATATATGTATATATATATATATATATATATTGATCATATGATTATGTGATGCAGTGAACTTTAATTTTGAAGAACAACACAATCCACATATGCTCCATTTTGTTGACTAGAAAAAAGAAGAGAATTCATCTTTTTTAGTATTCCAATGATTTTTAAGTTTGGAATTAATGTGAAGTTCTCAATTTCCTTTAGTTTTACTCCATCTTCTGGACAACCAAACAGAGCTTTGGGATAAAAAGAGAAGAAAAAGACAGACAGAGAATGGCATTGTTTAAATTATTGAATTGCTATGGTGGGAAAAAAGAAAAAGAAAGCTCATTGAATTGGACATGGTTAAAGAAGTATTCACATGTGAATACTCAAATTTCATTGCAGATAATCTTCAAGGAGTAGCATTTGTGATAACAACACTTCTATCTGTCCAAACAAAAGTAAAAGAAATTTGGGAAATTGATAAAAAGAAAAAAAAAAAAAAAATACCATGTATGTGAAAATCTGTAAAGAATATACATGACCACGAATTTCTTTTCTGATAATGTCAAATACCCTACACCATCTAAACATTATTTAGATATTATGCCAATGCAGAATCACAGATTTTCCACTTTGCAGATACTTTTCTTGGTGTGGGAAAAACAGCACCCATGTAAAAAAACACTCCTCTTCCTGCATTTATATTCAAGAACCACAAGTCACAATTAGCCAATCATGAATATATATATGTTTGTGTGTGTGTGTGTGTGTGATATTATATCATTCAAATTAGTTGAATTAATCATTTTGGCATGGGGACACTATGCATCAGCTAATCATTTTGAATCAATTATAACCTGAGCAATGTGGATTTAATTTTTGAATGCTCAAAGAAACTATTGGCTAATACCTATTTAAAGCATATATAACCAATGCCACCATGTGTAGTTGGGTAGTTATATAATAAGCTAAGAGTGTGCAGTGATTGGGTGGGGAATAAACTAGGGAGATTTCTTTTGGCTTTGTTTTTAGTTATTTTTACTTTTTGGTATCAGTGGGCATCTTTTGTTTTTTTTCCTGTTTCCATATAGCAGATTTCTTTTGTTTTGTTTTTATTTATTCAACTTTTTGTTATCACTAAGCATATATCCTTTGCTGAATGTTTGGTTCCTAGGTTAAGTACCTTCCCTCATGCTACTTTCCATGTTTGAAACTTCATCAATTATCAATTCTGGACCAGTACACCAATGTTTGATGTTATTAGAAACATATATATATATATATATATATATATATACACACACACGAAATAATCCAACAATCTGACTAGATAGAGCTAAATTGAAGGTGTAAAAAAAAAAATTTGTTTGACAATTATCCAAATAGTTGAGAGAGTTGATACTATGCCATGTTTCAAATTTATGGAGACTAAAACATACCTTCTACCTTTGCCGCGGTTGCTACTGCAACTTCTACTGCCACTACTTCCAGGGCTGCTGCTTCTTCCACCAGTTTCACTCTCACCTGAAAAGGAAAATTTTTTCTTCCACCACTCTTTATCAACACCCTTGGGAGATTTATCCGGAGCCTTATGATTCGGAGAAACTTTAGCACAAGGTTTTTTTGCTAAATTCTTTTTCTTCATAGATCCCAAAGAAACTGGAAAGACAATCTTAAGAAACAACCCCTTGTGATGATCAGTGCTTCCACTTCTCCTCATCTTTTCTTTCCATTCATTCTGACTTTCTTGCCTCTTCACCTTCACCCTTTGGTTTACAAATCCATTATCAAAAATTTTCTCTTCAAGCAAACACTCTTCTTGAGCTTCCATTTTGCTCTGCTGAACAAGGTCTCTCAAGGACAGCTCATAGGATGACTCAGGCATGTTCTTAACCATCTCCATAAGCTCCCACTGCCCTCTGGCTATTGCTTGATCTCTTGAGTTTGGAGATAGAGAGTTGTAATTGTCTTGGGGATGTCGCGGAGGCAATGGACTTGTTGTCCACAAAGGCGGTGAACAAACACCGGACTCATCTTCCATATAATCTGCTCTAAACTGAACTCCCCCACCATTGAAATTCCTATAGTTCTCATAGTTTTTGGCTGTTTTTCGAGCTTTTTCACCAAAACTAATGGCCTCCCAACTGTCATAACTGTCATTTTTTTGTCTGGTTGGATTGAAGGTATCAACATGGTTGCTGCTAGCAAGTTCAGTTGTGGAATTAAGCATGGTCCTTTTTTGTGAGGGAATGGAGAAGAAGAGGAAGGGGAAGGGAATGATTTAGGTGTGGGGTATTAGGAGCTTAGAGAGGTGGGTGTGGTGGCAATGTCATTAGTGAGTCTTTGGTCCATTGTCACTTTCTTTTAACAAAGTTCTGATGGTGGATGATTTAAGGGTGTTAGGCTTAAAAAAATCTAGGTTTTCTAGATGGGTGGAAAAGTAGGGCCATCTTGGCTTGTCCCAATTCATAATTTCTGATTTTTCTATGGCAGCAGAGTTGGCTATTGTTTATCATGTTATGATTATGATTAGATTAAATCAGTATCTTAGGTTAGAGAACCTCAATCAATTTTGTTGATTGCTAGATCTTGAACCAATTCACCACTTTTTATTTGTATTAAAAATTCAAAGTTATGATTCATCTTAAGAAATTGCTTGCCTCCAAAGGCCTTCTGGAGCTTAAGCGAAGGTGCAATATAAGGCTTGAGCCTGATTCAAGTAAGACACGTGTATAATAATAATAATAATGTATATTTAGACATTTATTAATATTTCATAACATTAGGCAATACGGTATATGATATAGAACATTTTAATTTAGTAGTCATTAAATAAAAAGTTAAATGATGATTAAAAAATAAAAGACGCGCCATTTTGAGCTTGGAGCCTACTAAAAAGCCGCGAGTTTGATGGCTTTATGTGACCCTCATTGAAGGGGCTTGTCCAATACTAGGTTGAGGCACTCTAGCTAAGCATTGATGAGTCTGAAAATTTTTTGGAGCCTAGACGCACCTTTAACAATTATGATCTGTAACCTAAATATTTTTTTTCCTCTTAAGGGTGTTTGGCTTAAAAAAATCTAGGTTTTCTAGATGGGTGGAAAAGTAGGGCCATCTTGGCTTGTCCCAATTCATAATCTCTGATTTTTCTATGGCAGCAGAGTTGGATATTGTTTATCATGTTGTGATTATGATTAAATCAATATATGAGGTTAGAGAACCTCAATCAATTTTGTGATTGCTAGATCTTGAACCAATTCAGCACTTTTTATTTGTATTAAAAATTCGAAGTTATGATTCATCCAAATTATTTCTTTTTTCTTACTAATAGTTATCTAAACATAAAAAAACCTTATCCTTCCCTTTCTTTTCTTTCCAAATCCATCAATCCAACGGAGCCTTAAGAAATTGTTAGGCCCCAAAGGCCTTCCGGAGCCTAAGTGCAAGGTACAATATAAGGAATGAGCCTAATCCAAGTAAGACGCACGTGTAATAATATGTATATTTAAACAATTATTAATATTTCATAACATTAGACAATATGGTATATGATATAGAACATTTTAATTTAGTAGTCATTAAATAAAAAATTAAATGATATGAATAAATGATTAAAAAATAAAAGACGCGCCATTTTGAGCTTGGAGCCTACTAAAAAGCCGCGAGTTTGAGGGCTTTATGTGAGCCTGATTGAAGGGACTAAGCCAGTACTAGGTTGAGGCGCTCTAGCTGTGTTTGACGAGTCTAGATATTATTTTGAGCCTTTAACAATTGTGAGTTGTAACCTAAATATTTTCTTATTTCTCAAAGTAAAAGGTGGATGATTCAAATCTCTCTCGAGGCAAAGTGAGTGTGAGTTTTGGGCCAAGATTAAAATAAAATAAAAGGGCAGACTTAGTTGGACATTTTCACTTAAACACCTCTGCCATGTGTTTAGCTGGGATGGGAAATTTGAGATAGTAATAGATTATTTCACCAATCAAAAACACACATACACACATTTTAAGTTGAATGATTTGTGTGAGATCCAAGATAGGGATAGATTTCTGTTCTCTGCCAAGCAAAGATTCTACCAGTACAATAATAATTGAAAGGAAAAGCACTAACAAATAACAGTAAGAAAACAATACAACACTCATAAATAGTTTGTTCTGTTCTGCTAAAAGCAATAAAGCTAGTTTTCATTTTCATTTTCTTTCTGCTTTTGTTCTTTTCTTGGTAGACAAAGCTATAAAGCTAGTTGGGTCTAAAATACATATGAAGACGAAACTTTAAAAAGTAATTAGGAAAGTGCTGTGTCCTTATCTTAATCCCAAACCTACTCAAATTAATCATCTTCTACCTTAATTTCAACTTCAAACAAGAAACCCTAATCAAATAATTTTTAGCACCCCCTTTGACATAAGAAAAGGATATTATTCCAAATGCTAACATTTTGGAGTGGGAATAATATTTTTATAAGATTTTTTCAACCTTTTCCTCCCAACTAGGGATGGCAAAGAGGCGGGGCGGGGTGGGTTTTGACTTTCCCATTCCTGTAACCGTTTAACTTTTCCCGCCCCGCAACCGTGTATAAACGAGACGGAGCGGGTTTTGACTTCTCTATCCCCACAACCGTTTAACTTTTTTCGCCCCGCCCCGTTTATACTTTTTTTTTTTTTTAATGCAAAATTTTTTATAATAATAAATCTGATATTTGATACATATACATCAAAAACACATTAGGTACATGCAACACAATGACTAATATTAAATCATCCATTACTGATATAATAAACTTGTATAGTTGTATGATATATATAATATTAATATTTCCTTTATATATTATATATATAAGTATAAATATATATATACTTAAACGGGGCGGGGCGGGGCGGGTACCCGTCAGGGTAGGGTCTTACCCCATCCCCATCCCGTTTAAGCGCGTCTTATTTTTCCTAACTCCATCCCCACCCCGTTTCCTTAAATGGTTCCGTAAACAAGTTTTAAATGGGGTGAGGCAAATTGTCATCCCTACTCCCAACATTAATGCTGCATTTGGTATGCGATAATGGAATGACATGTAGTTGAGAATGAAAATGGAATGAAATGATCATTCTCATTCTATTGTTTGATTGTAAATATGAAATGAAGTAGGAATGAAATAAATTTTAAATCAATTCTCCGAAATATCCCTCATAGTGATTAAAAAAATTAAACCAACAAAAGTATGGTGAAAGAAGGTGGAGGTGGAGGTAGTGGCAATATTGTGGTGGTGGGGGTGGCAGTGGAGTAAGGTGGCGATTTGGAGGTGGTGGAGGAAGTTGGCGATGTAGTGGTGATGGAGAAAGGTGGTGATGTGGAGGTTGTGGTGTAGTGTGGTGGTGGTGGCAGTGGTGTGGTAGGGGTGGAGGTGGAGGTGGTGGCAATGCAATGTGGTAGCGGCGGTGGTGGTGGAGTAGGAAGATGGTGATGTGGAGGTGGTGAGGGTGGCGATGAAAGTGATGGTGGTGGTGGTGGTGGAGGTGAAGGGTTTTTTGATAATATAATTTTTTTTTTTAATCTTATTGTGAATGAAATGCCTATTCCATAGGTTTAACTGTGAAATTGAATTTTCATTTCTGTGAATGGATTTTTATTCCAAAGAAATGATTATTCTCATCTTAAAATTCATACCAAACAAAGGAATGGTTGGAATGGACATTACATTCTGGCGTACAAAACACATCATAAGTAACTTGGACGACCTAAAACTTTTGATATAAAAAGTTAGAAAATGATCGTACTCAGTGCACAAAACTTCCGTTTAAGCGATGTTTGGGAGAGGTGGATGTTGGTAAATCTTATTCTTATTTTTGAAGAAACTGCTCCAAAGTCTCGAAGCTGAGACATACCCCTTTTTCATCCAACTGATTTAGATTCCATTAGATCCATTATCCGTTGTGCATGAATGCTGAAAATGATGAACTTAACATTTGACAAACCAAAAGATTTGAACTCAACTTTTTAATATTTTCTTTTTTCAAAAGTTAAAGCGAACGCACATATGTTTTTTCAAAATTTAAATTAATTGTAAAAGGGACTTCCCATAATATAAAAAAAATAATCAATAGAGTACCAAGGGAAAAGAGCGACGTTAATGGTAGTTGCAATTGTCTTGGATGAATTTAAAGTGCCTTTGGAAAAAAAAAAAATTTGTTTTGGATGGAGTCCTATTATGGGATCCACGTTATCAAGTGAATGGGACTCCATAGCTATCTGGTCATAGCTGTTCAAAACTTTCAAATGTTGGTAAATATCACAAGAATTTTTTTTTTCTTACTTAAATATCACAAGAATTTAGGAATCTCAATTTAAGGCAGTGTGGGTCCCTATTGATATAGGGTTGGAAGAATTTAAATTGGTTTGGTGGAGAGGGAAAAAAAAAAATATCGTCTGCCCAGTGTCGGTAAAGATTGGAAAAAGATTTCTACACTCGCCCTTTTATGTATGAATTTATATTATTAATGAACTTCATATTTTAATTCAATTATTACAATATACAAACACAAATCCCAGTCATCCATTGTGCTTAGCACAATGCATGGCTGAGGATATTCTTTGGAAAAGAGGGAGGAGCGTCAACCTTAATTCTCTCTCATGTATTTTTTCTCGCACAGCTTGTCTCCAACTTAGGAGTGACAATTTGTGTTTATGTGTTATGTTTGTGTAGTATCAATCTAAAAATAACTTATTAAGCAGCTCAATTCTAATCCGATCTATTTAATAATTGTGTCAGACACCTTCAATACTAACTCAATTCGTTTATTAAACGTGTTACACGTATCAATCCGTGTAATCATTTTAATATACATGTCCTATAATGACATGACTTGTTTAATAACATTTAACTTATATGATACAAGTTTCTACACTTCTAAATTTTTTTCTGAAGATCATATAAAAAAAAGTACATATCATACATAAATCATAAAATCAAATTATATTATAAATTTTGTATCTATATATAAACTCAAAAACGTACTAAAGTGATTCAACAACTGAAAAAATATCATAATAATCTCATTCTTGCATTTTATGCTTACATCAGTCCAGTAAACAAACAAATATGTTACAAACAATTGCAATATATATAAGTATGTATATGTAAGTTTGAATAAAACCAAAATATATAAATAACTCATGTTGTAATCATGTCGCGAGTTAGACCGCTTAAATCCAAACCAAATTCAATTGTTGCGTGACGTGTTCGTGTCAGTCCGTTCATTACGCGTGTCAATTTACCTCAAACCCAAACTTGCTTAACTCGTGTCGTGTTCGTGTTGTGTTATCTCGTCGTGTCCAGTTTTGTTTCCCTAGAGTGCAACTATATTACATTTATTATAAAATTTTATCACTTTAAATAGTGAATTTCACCACGTTTACCAATTCTTACTCACATAGTTGTGAAATTTCAAAATAAATGTAGTGAAATTGCACCCGCAGAGGAGTACTAAAAAAAAAAAAAAGTATATAACAAGAAGGAATACATAAGGGGGTTATAAAATATAGGGAAAATTACATTGACCTCCCTTATAAATAGACGAAATAACAAATACCCCCCTGTTGTTTTAAAAATAACACTGACCTCCCCTGTCAAAGTTCTCAGAGACCCAAAATGGTGAAATGACCAATATAGCCCTGTACGATTTAATATTTTTTTATTATAAAAAACTTGTTATGTTAAAATACCAAATTACCCTTATCATCTTATGTCATATCTAGGGTGGTTCCTGTAATGTCATTCTTATTCTCTCTCTCCTCCTCCGGCATTCAATGTATATATATATACTGCAATATAAATTATATAATAGATATACATATATATTTATATATGTATATGTATAATACGTTGCCAAGGGAGTGAGGGAGATCTGTGCCATTTGCACCAACGAGAAAAGCGTCGACTGGTAGGGAGGAGGTGATTTCATCACCAGGAACGACACCGGTAGCGAGTCCATCTACTTGGTGATTGTAAATCTATATTTGGTGATTGTGAATCAGTCAATTAGTAGATCTAGAGGGGTAGTCGACAAGGTTGGGTCCCTGGAGAAGGAATGGAGGAGGCAGTGGTATATTTGGTGATTGTGATTGTGAATCAGTGAATTAGTAGATCCAGAGGGATAGTCGACAGGATTGGGTCACCAGATAAGGAACGGAGGAGGCAGTGGTAGATCCGGAGGTGGAGGTGTAATCGATGGGGTTGGGCAGCCAGAGAAGCTTGGTGGGTTGATTCCGGTGCAGAAATCGGTCTGAGAGAGGACGATCATGATGTTGACGGTGGATTGGCCGACGAATCTGCAGATTGCAAAGCCGAGGTCGCCGGCGAGTGTGGACCAGTAAAAGCCCCAAACGATCTCTCTCTGTATATATATATCCCCAAACTATCTCTCCTTCTGTATGTATATATATATATATATATATATATACCTCCCTCTGTGTATGTATATATATATATGTATGTATATATATATATATATATAATTAAATACAAATAATTATAATTTGATGCAGAAGCCCCAAACTCTCTCTCTTACTGTATATATATATATATATAGTGCTGTATTTTATTGGGAAAGAAGATGATGAATAGTGGGGGCAAAATTGTCCACAAAGAATATGTTAAATGAGGGTATTTTAGTCATTTCATACATTTTAGGGACATTTTGAAATTTTCAGTTCAAATATACAATGACATCATCAATTTTCGTACCTGCATCACTGATAAGAGAGGTCAGTGTTACAAAAGGTACACTGACAGGGGAGGTCAGTGTTATTTTTAAAACTACAGGGGATATATCTGTTATTTCACTTATTTGCAAGGGATGTCAATGTAATTTTCCCTAAAATATATAAGGAAAGAGAAATATGATATTTATTGATAACTGGATCAAAGAAACCATTCAAAATTCAACTTTCTTTAAAAATTACGAAAAATATAGAATAAGAAACCTAATTAAAAAAAAATTACTTTTTATCAAAAATAAAAATAATTCAAATCCATTCAGACTTCTAATAAAAATTTTGAAATATGAAAAATGTAATTTTAGTGCCCTAAACAATGGAATTTAGCTAGAAAAGAGAGCATACATCAGTGGCAAAACTACTGAGTTGTGCAAATTGAACTATTTTGAATTGGAAAGGAGTCTTTTGAAATCAAAAAGGACTCAGTCAAAACTATTTCCAATAACTATGTCAGCTTACTCGAACCTTCGGATTACTTGTAGTAACCCTTGTGGACGGGTGTGAGTGGGCGGGTGCATAGACAGACACTGGGCTGAGCTACCACACTGACAGGGTACAAGGTGCTCAATCCCACATCGCCTGGGTGTGGAAAAGGGGATGTGCTTATATGTAGTATGTTCTCTTCAAATGGTATGAGGCCTTTTGGGGTAAAACCCAATAGCAAAACCGTGCGGGCTCAGGCCCAAAGCGGACAATATCATACCATATGTTGGAGCGGGGTATTACAATTGGTATCAGAGCCTGAACCCAGCCGGAAGTAAGTGTGCCGACGAGGGCGTCGGGCCTCGTAGGGGGGTGGATTGTAGTAACCCTTGTGGACGGGTGTGAGTGGGCGGGTGCATAGACAGACACTGGGCTGAGCTACCACACTGACAGGGTACAAGGTGCTCAATCCCACATCGCCTGGGTGTGGAAAAGGGGATGTGCTTATATGTAGTATGTTCTCTTCAAATGGTATGAGGCCTTTTGGGGTAAAACCCAATAGCAAAACCGTGCGGGCTCAGGCCCAAAGCGGACAATATCATACCATGTGTTGGAGCGGGGTATTACATTACTCAAATGAGTCGTATAACCTTCCACAATCAGTTATACAACATAGTAAGAGCTGAAATGATAAGGGTTTTCTTTTTCTTTCAAATTATGGAGATAAAAGAGAAGATTTCACTGGTGAGACACATATTTGGTTCAGTATGGTTAGGTTCTTCAAATTTATGTTAGCCAGAGTAACCAGATTAACACCACCAGAACTAAATTAAAAGGGTAGTCCAAAACACACCAAATCTTATCCCTTTGAACTATATAACGGTTTTATTTCTAAATTTCCAAACATTTTGTGATGTTACATGGGGTCGAATGCAACCTCTGTACTCAACCGTCTTCTTCACAACAACACCCGCAAACCCAAAACATTACCCACCAACGCCAAAGCCTTAACCAACACAATCCTCGCCGACCTCAACGCCGGCCGACTCCGAAAAGCCGTGTCCATCCTCTTTGCTTCCCCGCTACGCATCACTTTCTCTCTATACGCTCGTCTCTTTCAGCTTTGCGCCACAAACCGAGCCATTATTGAGGCTCGAAAGGTTGAGTCCCATTTGGTCACGTTCTCAGCGACTCCGCCCATTTTTTTACTGAATCGGGCGATTGAAACTTATGGTAAATGTGGTTGTTTGGAGGATGCAATGGAGTTGTTTGAGGAAATGCCTCAAAGAGACGGGGGATCCTGGAATGCGATAATTACGGCATATGCACGAGGCGGGTTTGCTGAAAAAGTATTGAGTTTGTTCTTGCGTATGAACAGTTTGGGAGTTTCTGCTAACGAGATCACATTTTCTAGTGTTCTTGGGTGCTGTGCCGCAGTTCTGGAACTTCTTCTTTCGAGGCAAATACATGGGCTTATTGTGAAAGATGGTTTTTGTAGAAATGTAATTTTAGGAAGTTCTCTTGTGGACGTATATGGCAAATGCTGGGTTATGAGTGATGCAAGGAAAATGTTTGACGAGATGCAGAATAAGAATGCTGTGTCTTGGAATGTGATTGTGAGGAGGTACCTTGAGATGGGTGATGGAAAGGAGGCAGTGTTTATGTTTTTTGAGATGATACGAACGAACATGAGGCCATTGAATTTTACAGTGTCTAATGCTCTTACTGCTTGTTCAAGTAAATCTGCGCTCAATGAAGGGATACAAATTCATGGATTTGCAATTAAGACTAATTGTGAAGAGGATGAGGTGGTTTGCAGTTCTCTCATTGATATGTATGTGAAATGTGGAGTTTTGGAGAATGCTCATAGGCTTTTTGACCTGCCTTGTTCGAAAAATTTGTTTAATTGGACTTCAATGGTTTCAGGGTATGCTATGTGTGGGAGAACTAGAGAGGCAAGGAATCTCTTCAATGAGATGCCAGAGCGGAGTGTGGTCTCGTGGAACGCAATGTTGGCCGGGTACACACACTCTTTACAGTGGGAAGAGGCCTTGGACTTTGTTTTTCTGATGCGCAAAGAGACTACAGATATTGACCATATTACTGTTGGGTTGATATTAAATGTGTGCGCTGGCCTTTCAGATGTTGAATTGGGAAAACAGGTTCATGCTTTTATCTACAGAAACAGTTTCTGTTATAATCTCTTTGTTGGCAATGCCCTTCTTGACATGTATGGGAAGTGTGGAAACTTGAGAAGCGCTAGATTTTGGTTCCATCAGATGAGTCATTGGCGAGATAGGGTTTCTTGGAATTGTCTGTTGACCATCTATGCTCGTTATGGGTTGAGTGAAGAAGTGATGGCGATTTTCTGGGAGATGCAGTGGGAGACAACGCCAAGTAAATTTACATTTGGAACCCTTTTGGCAGCTTGTGCAAATATCTTTGCTCTTGAGCAAGGCAAACAAATTCATGGGTTTATGATCAGAAATGGTTATGAGATAGACATTGTTGTCAGGGGAGTATTGGTTGAAATGTACTCTAAATGCCGTTGTATCGAGAATGCTCTCAAGGTTTTTAAAGAGGCAGCTTCACGGGATGTGGTTCTTTGGAACTCCATGATTTTAGGATGTTTCCACAATGGAAGGGGCGGAGAGGTACTTCAACTAATTGAGTTGATGGAAAAGGAAGCCATCAAGCCAGATCATATTACTTTTCAAGGTATCTTGCTTGCTTGTATTTGTGAGGGCCAAGTTGAGTTGGGTAGGCAGTATTTTGATTTGATGAGCAATAAATACTGTATCATACCTCGACTGGAGCATTATGAGTGCATCATTGAGCTCTATGGTAGGTATGGGTTTATGGATGAGCTCGAGAATTTTGTTCAGAAGATGCCATTCGAGCTCACTGTCCCAATGTTAATGAGGGTTTTTGATGCTTGCCGAGAGCATCGGCACTTAAGGTTGGGAGAATGGGCTGCTGATCGACTTAATGAATTGAATCCCGCAGTTCCATTCCGGTTTGAAATCATGGACAGGACCAAATTGGGAACGTGGCATTAACTAAGACTATATTCAATGTGTGCATATGCAGGCATGCAAAAAGTTACCATTTGGATTTGATTTTTGCAGTCCTCAAAGTCTGAACTGCTTGCAGGATGCAGAAGGATGCCACTTATTAGACCATCTGGATTGGAAACTCACGCGGCAGAAACCACAACCCTTCTGGTCTGTATTGGTGCTATCAAAGAAGCACATTGATGCAAACACACTAAACTTTTCAGCTATCAGAGAAGCACTTCGACTGGGAGCAGCTTCTCAGATTAAATTGATAGGGAATTACTGAAGCAAGTGGAAGATTAAGTTTAAAAGCTTCTCAGTTTTACTTTGGTTTCATTATTTACAAGTTATTAACATAACCATGCAGCAAGAGAAGTCGGCTACAGTCACCCTTTACCAAATCCAAGAAAGGTGGGCGTGCTTGTATCTCGTACCTATGCTCTGGAATGGTAATTTCCGGGTCAATAAACAGAGGAGTCTGGTGTGCTTTGTCATATTTCAGCCATCATTTCCTTCTTATTTATATCATCATCGTTTTATTGATGAAGAAAGAGGAGCGATTTCAAGGACTTGTGCAGCATGTTTGTTGTGACCGACATTAATGGCTGTTGTTAGATGCCTCGATGCAGAACATTGCATGTTATGGTAGTGCTCTAGAGGTCGACTCTTCCTTCGCTTGGATGCTATATTGTACAAAATTCTTCTTAGTGTTATACTTGTAGATATTTTTAGTAAATTGTTTTACTCCTATAGTATATTAAATGTTTGTTCAGAAATATCTACACATCTTATGATTCTTGATCAATTTGAGCTCCTGCAAAAAAGGAACAAAATAACAAGAAAACCAAGAGCCAAGGCATGAGACTTATGAAGTATGATAAAATAAATAAATAAATAATCTAATTGCCAAATTGAGAATATCATACTTGCAAATCGTCTTTAAATTGATTTACTACATGCATTAATGGAGCCCGAAGTGGTAATCCTTATAACAAGAAACGAGAGATGACCATAAGCTTAGCGCATACCAATATATAATTGGTATTTTGGTCATAAAACCAAAGGTGGTAGTAGCAACTTGAATTAGTATGTTAATCAAGTTGTGGAACTGTACTGAATTGGTGATGAATCTGATAATTTTAATGTTGCAAAATAATGGTCAAAGTTTAAAAAAATAATTTGATAATATTAAAGTTTTAAATTGGCCTATGAATCAGCACTCAAATTTGAAAGAAATTATTATATATCACTCGATTCCGTGAATTGAGAATTCCCACTACCTTTCATTTTTCTATAATAATAAAAAGAGTAATGCTATGGTGTTTTATAAGTGATGAATTCTTGTATTTAAGGAATCTTTGAAATATTGTAAAATTAATTCATTTTTGGATTCCAAAATGGGACTCACTTGAATACAACATTTTGGTTTTGAATACAATAATAATGCATGCTTGTGAAGTCGTCTTCTTATTTCACCTCCCAAACAAGTGCAAGTCCTACTAGCCGGTTCATAGTCTGTAATTATTCGCCGGTTCGAGGTAATTATGCTCTTTATGTTAGCCGCCAATTTTAGAACCTTCAAATCAAGTAAATAAGTAACCAACTCTCAAGCCACCACCTTCAACTGAATCATCAATGGACCCACCATTGGATTTGCATTCCTGTGCCCGTTTACTAAAATCCTGCAATACCCATCATTGGATTCAACAAGGGAGACAACTCCACCTCCTATTTCTCAAAAGGGGTGTCCTCTATTCTGTTGTTGCTATCGGAAACCGCCTCCTACAGATGTATGCGAGGTGTGGGCACATGGCCGATGCACGGAAACTGTTTGATGAGATGACCCAAAGAAATTGTTTTACTTGGAACACGATGATTGAAGGTTACATGAAATCAGGAAACAAGGAAGTGTCTTTGGAGTTATTCAATTTCATGCCCCACAAGAATGAATTCTCATGGAATGTAGTCATTTCGGGGTTCTCAAAAGCCGGTGAGTTAGAGGTTACACGAAGTTTGTTCAATGAGATGCCAAGGAAAAATGGGATTACATGGAATTCAATAATTCATGGGTACGCGAGCAATGGGCATCCAAGAGAAGCTGTGGGGCTGTTTAAGAGTTTGAATTTCGATCCATATGAATCATCTTGTGTAGATAAATTTGTATTGGCGACAGTTGTTGGTGCTTGTGCTGATTTGGCAGCTCTTAATTGGGGGAAGCAAATTCATGGTCGCATTGTTACTGTTGAAATGGAATTTGACTCGGTCTTGGGAAGTTCACTTGTTAACATGTATGGTAAATGTGGTGATCTGAACAGTGCTAACCATGTCTTAAATATGATGCGAGAACCGGATGACTTCTCTTTATCAGCCTTGATATCAGGATATGCGAATTGTGGCAGAATGAATGATGCAAGAAGAATTTTTGATATTGTAAGTAATCCATGTGTTGTGTTATGGAACTCCATGATTTCAGGATACATTGCCAATGATGGGGCAAATGAAGCATTACTTCTGTTCAATAAGATGCAGAAAAATGGAGTTTTGGCAGACGCTTCAACTTTTGCCAGCATTTTAGGTGCCTGCACTAGCTTAGGGATTCTTGAAAATGTTAAGAAAATGCATGCTTATACTTTTAAAGTTGGAGTTATCGATGACCTCATTGTTGCTAGTGCTCTTGTTGACACATATGCCAAGTGTGAAAGCCCTTATGAGGCTTGCAAATTATTTGATGAGCTTGAAGTTTATGACACAATTTTGCTCAATTGTATGATCACTGTGTACTCAAGTTGTGGGAGAATTGAAGATGCAAAAAGGATCTTTGAGACTATGCCAACTAAAAGCTTGATCTCATGGAATTCAATGATAGTTGGTTTTAGTCAAAATGGTTGTCCAATTGATGCACTAGATATTTTCTGCAAGATGAACAAGGCAGGATTGGGGATGGATAAATTTGGCCTGGCCAGTGTGATCAGTGTCTGTGCTAGCATTTCTTCACTTGAACTTGGTGAACAGGTATTTGCTCGAGCCACTGTCATTGGCCTAGAATTTGATCAGATCATTTGTACCTCTCTTATTGATTTTTACTGCAAGTGTGGGTTTGTTCAAAATGCACGAAAACTGTTTGACCAAATGATAAAATCTGACGAAGTTTCGTGGAATTCTATGTTGATGGGCTATGCTACAAACGGTTATGGGTTTGAAGGACTAAGTCTGTTCAATGAAATGATTTCTGCTGGTGTTGATCCTACTGATATTACGTTTACAGGGGTTTTATCAGCCTGTGATCATTGTGGACTGGTTGAAGAGGGAAAGAAATGGTTTTACGCGATGAAATGTGACTACCATATTGATCCGACAATTGAGCACTACTCTTGCATGGTTGATCTCTTTGCTCGTGCTGGCTTCATTGAAGAAGCTTTGAATCTTATTGAAGAGATGCCATTTAAGGCAGATGCAAGCATGTGGTCATCAGTGTTAAGGGGTTGCATAGCTCATGGAGATAAGGCTCTTGCAAAGAAAGTGGCAGAGCAAATCACTGGGCTTGATCCCGAGAATGCAGGTGCTTATGTACAACTATCTAGCATATTTGCTACTTCTGGTGATTGGGAAGGATCAGCACAAGTCAGGAAGTTGATGAGAGAGAAGAGAATACAGAAGAATCCTGGTCGCAGTTGGGCTGATACTTAAATTGAAAACTCTGATGGTGACATAATTCTGAAGTAAGATACTGTGTCATAATTCAGAATACGCAAGTAATTATGGAGGGTTGAAAGCTATTTTTTTTTTCTCTGTAGAGAATGAAAAACTCATAATTTTATTTTGCTTTCTATGATTTATTATGCGAGAACAAATTTCCTCAAATCCTATTACTTTAACATAATAGCTTCCTTTGCTGTCCTTGTTTCTAGGTGGTACCTCTCTTCACCAACCTGAAGCAAGTCAATTTTCAAATCTTCAAACCAGTCATGATCTATCCGCAACCATGAATTCGAACATCTGTTCTTCTCATCCACAAAAAGTATCATGCGAGAAGTCAATCCTGTTTGGAGGAGAATTAACCTTAAAATACATCCTATTGCTCTGAAAACTGCCTCCCTTAATGTTCTCTTCAAGTTGGGAGTATCCTCTTCAAGTATTTTGCGGGAAAAAGACTTCCAATTCAAGGCATTGCTCGTTAGTGGATAGGTCTGAAATCAGAACTGGAGCACACCCAGTGCAATTTGCCTTTGACAGCTCTTGGGCTTGCCACTTCATAACCACTTTCTGCAATTACAGTGCTAGGTTTTTCTTGTAAGAAATGCACTTTTATGTCTTCATTCTCATTTTCCAGGGCTCTGGAAGCCGGGTTCTAACTGAGCCATTAAGTCCTCCAATCAGGCTGGATGGCATGTTGGAGATGGCGCCCAACTCCAGCATATGCTCCACCAGTTTTGAAATTGAATTCTGGGAATGACATGTCTTAAGAACAATTGAACCTTTCCTACAAAATTGGATTGGATATAACTCGAATAAAGCCCTCAACAAGTGACAAGAAAGCATGAAGTGATCAGCACCTAGGCTTCACTCGATGTTACCTGGAACAAAGATAATTATGGCACATGGAACATGAACTCGAATATGGTACTTCACTCACTCTAGTTGTGGTACGATAAGTGTAGACTTATATAAATGACATGGTTGGAAAGTGATGAGAAAGTTTTAATCATAAAAGTAGTTTTCTTTTTCACAAGATGAATAATGAAAATTTTTGTTATCCGAGTTTATAGATTGTACATATGGTTGAATAACTTGAATTCATTAATGGAATGAAACATGGAAAAGCATTGAAAAGTCTATCCTATTTATGTTGAGCTCTTAATTTGCTATGGTCCTGCTCTAGTATTCTTTTCTTCAAAGGAATTTTTTGGGAATAAATATATATCTATATCTATATATCTATTATAAAAGTGTAAGGAATTTTGATTATTTCTATACAATTTCCAATTTTTTTTTACCATTTGATTTAAATTGATTAAAGTCCAGCTAAGTCTCATTTATTGTTATGAACTTTACATCTTTCCTCCCAAAACTTCTCTCTCTCAATTAAACAAAGAAAGAAAATTTCGATTTAATAGAAAAGGAGTTGGATAGCCTAACATGTTTAACAGTTACTCTTGCCCCTCTTGGGTTTTCCCAACAATTATGAAGAATAATATACCTCCACCACCTCCAATTGAGAAACTCACTGCAACCTTGGATGTTCTTGAGCAAAGATCATTTGAATGGGAGCATTTCGGTGGAAATTGGAGGACTTACACCTCTGAAGGAACTGAGAGTAGAAAAGAACTCCTTGGGAGGAAGAATTCCAGTTTCAATTAAACAGTGTTCTTCACTGGGTCCTTGTTAAGTTTCACTTTTCGTTGAGATTTCTGCTTTTCTTTTCTTCGAGACAATGCCATACACTAAATTAACATATATGCTCATATATTTCACTTCAAGGTGGAAAATATTCGGTAACTTCACACATGATCATTATATGGATTGACTTGATATTCTGGCATGCCCCCAAAAGTATTTGTTTATCAGTGAATTTGTGGTTTGGCATGTGCTATCATGGATGTGCTAATGAATTTACCAGTATTTCTTCCTCCCAAAAGTATTTGTGTATATGGTTTCAATTTATTAGTTGTTTTAGGTTCTTGTTAGTATTTCTTGTAGTACAAATAAGGAACATATTTTAGTTGCCTGCATTATACTATTGTTTTTTCCCGTATAATTATTCCATTTAGGTGAAGATTTGTCTTATTCTTTGCTTTTCGTTGTTCCATTCAAAGAATTCAAATTGATAAATTTCATGATGCATTGTTATATTGGTGGTAAAGCTTTCTGTTTACTTTCATAGGTATAATATTTATTCTAGTTATTTTTTTGACAACTAAGAATCATATAAGTTATTAATTTTTAATCTTTCCATCCTATAAGACTTACCTTTGAACCATATATATTCGATAAAATGTCTGGACCAAAATCTTTTCTTGGATGCTTAGCTTCCTCAATAATAAATTCTTGGACTTGGTTGAAAATGTTTTGGTCCCCAATGTTATAACTTCATGGTCCCCAACGCTAGACTATCAAGCTCCCATGTTATCACATTGGAAGTAGTTCAACATTTATCTACTTTATGGAGCTTATACCTATCTTGGTTGCAAGTTGAGGATTGGAATTGTGCCCATTGTCAGGTCATATCATCCCTCTCATGTTGCTTTACAAGTACTTAGAAAGTTGAGATTCATGTAAGGAGTCGAGATGCAGTTGGCAATGGCTGAAAATTATGATGGTAAGATGTATAGATTAAAAGGCGGCTGGGAAATGGGTGAAAATCAAGGTTTGGAGCGCATAAATCAAAATTTTGGTGGTTAAGAGTACTGAGAAACTGTAGCAAATTAATTAATTAAGAGTTTAATACAAGCTTTGTTGCTGCTATCCTAGAAAGCACGGACACTTCGTATAGGGTGCCGTGCCCGTGTTAGACACTCGGACATTCCTCGGACATGTGTCGGATACTCCTTAGAAGTGTCCTGCATTTTTTTTTTTTAAGACACGCGGGGGACACGGCGGGGACACGGCAAGGACACGGATAGGACACGCAGGGGACACGGCGGGGTACATTTTGTAATTTTTAAAAGTGAAAAAAAACCCCTGAACTTTTTCAAAGTTACAAAAGGACCCCTTTGAACTATTTTTTTGAGCATTTCAGCCCCTCATCTTCTAAAAGTTGACATCTTGACCCCTTGAAATAACTTTAATGACATATATACCATTTAATATAACTATTATGCCATTTTCTCTATAAATATAGTATTTTCTAAAATAAAAATTCTAAAAATAAAAAATAGTTAGATAAAATTCCTAAATAATAAATTTAGAAACAAAAACTTAAAAAAGACAATAGAACTTTATTTAACATAAAGCCATGTTGGTTTATTTTGTATTTTGTATTTAAATTTATTTGTTTGTTATTAGTAAAATGAGTAATGTGAAAGATTCTAGGAGTGGGTTTGAATATAATGAATACCCTTTTTGAAGATTCTAGTAGTGGGTTTGAATATAATGAATACCCTTTTTGAAAATACATTAATTGCTTGATAATAAATTGAAGTATTTGTGTAATTTATTTATTTATTTGGTTAGATTTATGGTATTGTGGATATTGGTTAACTTGTTGAATATATATTAATATATTATTTCATAACCGTATCCCCGCCGTGTCCGTGTCCTGTTTTTTTGAAATTTGCCGTGTCGTCGTGTCCGTGTTGTGTCGTACCCGTGTCCCGTGTCTGTGTCCATGCTTCTTAGCTGCTATCCTAAATTTAGTCCAAGTATTCTAGGCAGGTACTTAGTGTGTGTTTCACTTCAATGTTTTTGTGTTCTATCCAAATTGGGTTTTAGTTGTACCATGTAGGTTTTGTGATTTTTTTGTTCTGTTATTGTATTGCCAAATCATATGCAGTTTTTTTCCCTCAATATTTTGCTTCATAAGATATAATGACATTGCATGTTGTAGATTTTTGTTCCAAGTTACCTTTTCCTTTCCCTAAACCTTTAGTTGTATTCCTCTTGGAATGGTAATTATTTTGAAGCTTTGCATTTTCTTTTTGAAAAAATTGTATTGATTGCTTTAGCCACATGGCCCAGATGACTTTGGTTGTCATGCTGACTGTTGCAAACAACGGATTTGTTTGCTTTGGTGATTGACAGCCCTTCCTGCTTTATTGTTGCTTGCCTATTAGTATGCATACATGATGAACTGCATGTAGTTCAAGAAAAAGGAAAAAAAAAACATTCATGTATTAATTTTTAGCAAGCAATTTTGCTTGCCAAGATCTATTCCTTGAAGTTTATAAATGTAAAATTTTAGAGATGTTTATGATATTAGGCAGCTCTGGAAGGTTACATCAGATCATTAGTGAAATTGAGGAGATGTTCTTGGGTATTGGCATAGTAAATACGGTAGTATAACCTTCTAATAAATTCTACTAAAATAAACTGAGGTAAAACTTTTAACTTATAAATAAAAGTTCAATAGAAAAAAATTTCATATTAATTTATCAAACTAAAATAAACTGGAAATCTACTTTTCTAATTTTGTGTTATGTTGTTGTTATTGCTGTTGCATTAACGTTTGATTCATAAAGGTGATAATTGATATAGTTAAAGATGATAAGTACCCAGAAAAATGGGACTGCCCTTTGAAATGGCCTTAAAATGAATCCTTCTAATTCCTCTGCTCCAACTCAGTTTCAGCATTTGAATAAGCATTTTCTTTGTTTCTATTTTTGGCTATTACTGGTTTCATTGCCAGTTGTCCAAATGCCAAGTTAAACTACAAGGGATGGCCAATTTGTCAAAGTTTCTGAGGTACGTAACATTATGAAGAATGCTGAAACAGTGTAGTGTTTCTATTATAATTCTGCATGGTTTCTCAGTTGCACGCTTTTATTGTTCATATCCCTGCAATTCTTTAATTAGCTTGCTTTCTCAAATTGTGATGTATTTGATCCTGGTAAGTTATAACTTTTTAATTATTCTTTTTGGGTGAAATTTTAACAGAAGCTTTGAGGTTTCAGAAGTAGTTGTTTAAACATTTGTTCAATGGTAATGTGGAATCAATTTTGTTGGATTTCATGAAGTTTTATAGATATATTAGGCCGGGTAGGTCAGATATATTTCCAAATGCCAAGTTAAACTACAAGTGTGGAGTATGTTCGATCATAAGGTAAAAAATGGCACTAAGCCTACTCCTGCAATATGGGCAGCACTACCGAGTGCTTGTAGAATTAACCATGATGTTACTAAGGGCAAGTTTGCAGCAAAGTATCTCCTTGATTTGGAGCCAAATTATCCTGGGAATTATGTAGCACTTTCAAATTTCTATGCAGCCATTGGAAAGTGGGATCTCGTTGATGACTTGAGAAGCATTATGAAGACGGGAGGACTTATAAGGGAAGCTGCAAGTAGCTGGGTCGTTGTTGCATGCAGCCATCAAAATTTAATCAATCTAGAGAGGTAATATACTTCCCAGTTGGGCTATGTTGTTCCTGGATTCATTTGTTTAATACACTTTAGGGTAAAGTCAATATAGGCTTGTTGTTGGAAGTTGAACTATTCATCTATTGGTTGGGCCGAGCACCAAAAATTGTTCGGTTGATGTTTGGGAAAATTGAATTACCTTTGTTTCTGTCCTCATCTTCAAATACTTTAACTTGTTTAAGCTGCCTTTTCCCGTGCTCCACCCACCACTTTGAAGTATGATGTCATTGCCAAGGCTGTTAATTTTTTGCTTATAGTTGATTTCAGAGAAGACATTAGTTGAATATTTTGCAGTTGGAGAAATATCACGAGGAAGAAACTCAAATCTCTAGCACTGTGCTATAAAAACTGATGGACACAGGTAAAGTTATAATGGGTGAAGTTGGGAAAAGTTTCCAAAAAACTCTCTCTACGTCTTGTTCGTATGGTCAATGAAGAGGATCTTAAAGTTGGCCAATGTATTCCAGAATTTATTTCTTCCAAGAAGCTCTTGGAAACAAGAGATCTTGTTTGTTGTCTTGGCTCTAAGGCATCACATTAAGGTGTGCACTTCAATGCTGCTGATGAGTAAGTATTTATATCTTGAGATTGCCATTTTTATTTTCTTTTTTTTTTGCAAATAGAATGAAGAGGCATTACTCTTTTTGACATATGGCTGGATGATCAATTTAATTACAACTTAGAACCCTCAACCTTCTCTTTGGGAGGTGGAGATGATACCACCTGTAATAACCCGTGATTTTAAATGATTTTTTTTAAATGGGTCTTTATTTAGTTTATCCGGGTTAGTTAATTTATATATTTATTGTTATGTGTATTTTAATTAATTTATTAATTGTTTATGTGAATTTGTGGTATTTCACTTATTTTATTTATTTGCATTGGGTTGGATTTAGTGTTAACGGACCATGGGTTATTTGGGTCAGCTTAGGATTTCTAGTTGGGTTTTGGTGGTATATATGATATTAACCCTAGTATAGCAATGAAGGTTTAGACTTATCATTGTACGTATAGAGAGAGAGAGAGAGAGAGAGAGAGAGAGGGCAGTGACCGATTTTCCGAGGCTGCCGCTTGGTGGAAGAGAATCCGGGGAGGACTACAATCTTTGATTTGTGCTATACAATCTCTTAAGGCAAGTCTTTTCTCTTCTCTTTCCCTTTGAATCTATAAACTTTTCACCTTTGGAAACGAAAACTAATATGTTTAATCACTGCTAGTAATACGTAGGAATTGATGATGGAATTATGAATTGAATTTTTAAACACTTTTGTATGGATTTAGTGATAACTTAATGGGTAAACCCTTATTTGTTTTGTTATTGTTGATGTTTGCTTTGAACCTTTGTTATTCATTAGATTGACTGTAATTTCATGATCTAATCTGTTCTGTGCAACTATTAAGAATATGTAGGACGGGGAAAAAAAATTAAACAGTTCGACATATCCGTTTTTGACCAGACCAGAGTGTTTTTCTAGTGGAAACGGCAGTTTGAGAAAAACCCACTTGCTTTAGCATGTGGGCCATGTCAGTTTATAGCCGAAAATCGTTGTTTAGAGCTCCGAAATTGCGTTTTAAATCTGCTAGGAGACATCGGATTATTTTGTGATTTTTGTTGGAGGTTGAAACGGAATCCGACTGCTCTCAAAATTTATATTTGGTAGTTTTCATGAATTAGCTTTCTTATTTTTTAAATTTTTTTAGAGAATTATTAACTCGATAAATTTTTCCGGAACGGTAAGGCGTGACATAGCATTTATTAGGTGTTTTCTGGTTTCTCGGACTTTTTTTAGATTTCCAAGCTTGACGTTAATCTATTTAAGGCGAATTCATTAATGCGAATGGGTTAAATAAACATCATGTTTTATGTAACAAAAGTGATTTTTATTTCTTTATCATATGGTGAGTGTGGTGTGTGTTAGGGAAAGCATAGTTAATTTGTCAAGATATGGGTACGTTGTTTAATTTTCAGTATGGTTAATTTGTCTAGGCATGGTTGAGTTGCCTATTATTTTATGCTTATATATGTTGATCACATGTTTATAAGTATCTTGTTATTGGGTTGATTTTGGTTAGAGATGATCTGTTTATCAGTTTTCTATTAGGTGGTAGTAGAGAGGACTTGCTCGTGGGGGTTTAACCCACCTTTTGTTGATTTCAGGTCCCAGACAATTTCAACCACAAGGTTAAGGACTCAGCACTCCGTAGCTTCTTGTGAGGATCAATTCTTTCAGTTATTTCAGTGTAGGGACACATTATTATTCCTTATGGTCTTTCTTGAGATTATGGATATCATTTTTTTTAATATGGATTTGGATTTAGGCGTCATTGTTTTACAGGATTCCTAATTTATAATAATGAAGTTTAAGGGTTTATAGTTGTTGGACTAATTTAGTGCTAGTCTCTTTCCGCATTCATTTCTTTTAGTATTTCATCTTGTATCCATGCTTGTGATTACCAGATGATTGATATTTTCTAATTTTCATATATAAGCCTGACCAACTTATATGTGGGAATTAAGGGGTGTCACACCACCCAAGTTAAATCTTAGTGTTGACTTGTTTAGATAACCATAACTGATCATAAGTGTGAATTAGCATAACATGTCTTTATGCCTAAGAGTGGAATTATTGTGTAAAAGGTGCGATAATGTTTGGATTATGTATTTGATGTGAAATTCACTGTTTATAATGTAAAGAGTGTGACAATTTTTTGTCGATTTTCTTGTTATTTTCATTTGTTATCAGATAAGTAATTTAAATGATTATATGTATGTTTTAAATCTGAAACGGGGACTTGTATAAGGGTCCAGAAAAGTTTGGGAGTGTTTGGTGCAATTTGAGATTTTCGGGTCTGTGGGGCCCGAGACGCAGGTCAGGTGGGCCCAGGAAATTGGATATTTTTTAAAATATTTATTTTTGAGATTAGACTAATTAAAATATTAGAAAAGGTACGGAATCAATTTGGGTCCGTAGCAGTTTTCAAAATTGAAAACAGAGGCCGAAAAAGTAGGTTAAGTGACTAGGGATGTTTTGGTAATTTGACGAGGCTAGGGCTATAAATAATTGAAATAAACATTTCAACCATTTATTCTCTTTCTATAGCAGCTACCAAGAGACTCTCTCTCTTGTCTCTACACTTCTTCATATTCTCTTTTAGATTCAAGGGACTTAAAGCTTGAATTGGAATACGACGAAGAATGAAAAGTTGCTCTACACGTTAAGGGCATTCATTTGATTGAAGTAAAGTTAATTTTTGACGATCTTGAGTTTGGTGAGATTTGGGGGTTTTGTTTAGAAGCTTTTCTAAACTAAGGTAGGGATGTCTAAATCATGAAATTCGGTGTTTGCGCAAGTATATTTGTTGCTTATGGCACCCAATTGGTTACTTGTGTATAATTATGTATTTTTTTTTAGTTAAAACATGCTATATTTTGAAATCGAATAAATTTTTACCATGAATAGATGTAGTTATGTGCTTTGAATTATCATATGTGATTATATAGCATGTTGTGCGGGAAATGTGGAAGAATTGCACATGTTTTATGGGTATATGTGAATGTGACATCTATGTGTTTGGTTAATTGCCTTAATGAGTATGATTTACTATGAAGCATGAATTATGTAATAAACGGATGCTTTGAAATGTGGAGATGTGATACATACATATAGGTGTGTGCATGTGAGATTTATATAGAAATGTGCAAGCATTCTAGGTAGTTACTATGTTGTTTTCAATGTTACAAATGAGCGTTTAACACGAGCATGAGCGATCCATATCCATGCATGGCACGCATATGGTGAGGGTGTATGTGAGATCAATTGGATGACCCTATTATTGGAGTCCTATGATGAAAGAATAGGATAGCCCTATTATTGGAGTCCTATGATGAGAGAATGGAATGACCCTGTTATTGGAGTCCTATAATGAAAGAATTGGATGACCCTAATATTGGAGTCCAAGTACCACGTTGGAGGAGAAATATGGGAGAGGTGCATGTCATATCACATACATGTAGTTCTTGATATGGTTGTAACATGCAGTTTTGTACATAATATGATTATGTGTAAGTGTATGCTCTATGTAGTATTCACAAAACTTGAGGAATTATGTTTTAGACATTTTTACTGAGCATGCAAGAGCTCATCCCACGTATATTAACTGTTTTCAAAAAATGGTAAGGAAGTAGCGAAGTCTCCCCAACCATGAGTTGGCATGGAGTGTAGCTAGATTCCTTTTTGAGAACATTCTAACACTTCTTTCTTTTGAATGCATGTCCGAGATGTGGACTAGATGCATATGTTGATTATACATTTGATCTTTAATGCTTCGGGAACATGTGATTGAGTATGTTTTATGACTACATTTTTGTATAAGGTTTTGGAAATGGATGATTACTAAACTATGAGTAATGTTGATCTTAAATTTTTATTTATGTTCATTTATGCATGTATGACTATTATGAGAATGATTGGGTTGAAAAAATGGTGAATTGAGAGTGTCGTATGTTAAGGATGACAATTAAGGCATGAAAATGGACACTTGAGGAGTTATATAGGAAACAGTTTCGAAAGACCTGCAATTAATCAAAAGCTTCACTTTGATTAATCGTAGATCTTCGATTAATCGAAGATGTCATTTCGATTAATCGTAATTTTAGCTTTAAAATAGAGACCAATTCCAGTGTGTTATGATGGAACCTACGATACAACTACGATTGATCGCAGATTCGATTAATCATAATCTCAACTTTGATTAATCGTAATGAGGGTTGCAATTAATCAAAGGGCCATGTTTGATTAATCGTACTGAGTGATAATTATGTTTTTACAAAAAGACTTAAGTATGCATATGCTCTAACGAGGGACCCACTTGTAAGAATTGACTTATGTATGTATGTATGCACATATCGTAGGTGTGAATATGATTAAGCTTTTGCGAGCTAGTCTCGGTGGTCTGTAAAGGAGCTGAGGGTGAGTATTGGTAACCGCTATGATTATTCGAGTCATGAGATGACGACCGAGCAATCATGACACCTCACAACCTAGATTTTGGACTCGGACCGAGGGTGTTCCGATGGTCTGGATTTTGGGGCGTGACGACTTGGTATCAGAGCATAACTAGGTTTAAGTACCTACAGACAAAGGAAAAGGTCGGATCACGTATGGATTCAGAATGGTTAGAGCATTTAGGTTTGGAAACCAAGGAATGTGGGTAGACATGACATAATTGATTTGAGAACTTATGCACAGATGAACCATGTGTATATGACAGCGTATTATGTACTTGTGTGATAACATGCGTTATTTGTTATGTGTTAACTTGAAAGCATGTCTATATGTTATATGTTTATTGGAAAAACATGTCTAGTAAGAAGAAATGCTTTTGACCACTAAAGTTAGCATTTGTGATTGCAAGTGTTTCATGTTTATAATATTTTCATACATAGATCACCTAGTATTAGCATTTTCTGGGACTATTGCTTTTCTTCTTATAAGGATATTCTCTGGCAACAATATTGATAGTGTGTGAAGCTTGTGGCATGGACTAAAAATATGGGGTTGCGAAGAAGTGCATGTTTTCTTCTTCACAATATGTAGGGAGTTGCTTAAGTGCTTTACTTCTGCTATGTTTGGAATCAAATCCTATTAGATACTAGATTTGAATTGTGGAAAATCAAATCCCATTAGATATTGGATTTGAATAGCAGAAGGAGTGGAAAGGATTAGGTATCAAATCCCTCCTCGTTGTTTGGCACTACATGGATTGCTTCTATAGAAACTTAAATTCTCGATGTTTTACTTTGGAATGTGAGGAAATACTACTGGGCTATAGCTGTGATATCCTAAATTTTCTTTAGGCAAATTAATTGTTTAGTGGGTTAAGTTTCTTTGATTTAAATAAGCTATTTTTTTTAAAAAAGTTTGTACCCCTTTAGAATTATTTAAAATGTGGAAGATTAAGCAGAGTGATAAAGGGTTTTTCTTTTATATAGAAAAAATAGACAGTGATGCTAGAAAATAGAAATATAAGAAAATAAAATAAGTGTATGAAACATCTCATACATGTGGGCTATAACAAAAGAAAAGAAAAGGGAGGAAATGGAGATGGAGCAGAAAACTAAGGAAAAATAAAGAGAAATCTGACCGTGGTTTCTAGAGTGAAGAAGAAGAAGAAGAAAGGAAAAAAAATAGAGGAAACTCACAAAATCATTACAGGATTTCGTATTGGGTAGGGAACTCCCAATATTTAGTTCGCTTTGGGTGTGTTTTCCTTTCTTTGTGTAAGTGGGCTGATTTTCTTTAAAACTGATTTTATTATATGTTATTTTCATTGCATGTTCTCTAAAGTTGAGTTTAAAAGCCTAATTACTTGTGGAACTAAGTTTGTACATTTTCTATTATGAATTTTGAAAGCATGATAATCTTTAGAAACTTGTTATAAATTGTTATGCACTTACTCTCTATGATTTTACACTTAATCTCTTATTATTTGTGAAAGTATTATGGTACTTGCTACTAAATTTTAAATTGAAATTGTCAAATAGAAATTTAAATTGAAAGACCCCCAATCTCACCGAGAGCAAAATCATAATTTTTTCCTAGAAGAATCTGAGTTTGGTTATGTATGGGGAATGTATTAGGCACCCCATAACATCTGCGTGAACACGCTTACCTACTTTATCTTTCATTTTGCTTATGAGGATTAGGAAATGAGGTACTTTATTGCACCTAGTTTGATGTTACCTTAGAGATTGGATCAAACCAATGAGTGATGAGATCTAATTTCCTAATTGGTATGAATTTTACAATTACCATAATCCTAGGGTCCAAAAACAATAGGGGACACTGTAATATTGACACATTTTCGTTCTGGACATCACGTTGACCAAAACCCTAATCCATGGTCAAATTAGTCAACCCCAAAAGGTTGATCAACAAATCTAGAAAAATCTGGTTGTTCGATCGGCAATCAGACTTCACCATTGCCTTAAAATCATCTTAAAAACACAGGATCACCCAAGATTACATCGTTTTGTGATCCCGATCCCTCAAGTCATTATAGGAGCAAAATCATAATTTTGCACCTAAAACAAATCGGATTTCACCATCACATTCGACATACCCAAAAATCTTGAGATTAGTCAGGATCAACCACAAGATCATCCAATAATCAAGGAAACAAAATTTCAATCTCATTTTCGCACAAATCTAACCGTCCGATTGACGATCGAACGTCACCATCTTGTTAAAAACATTCGAAAGCCTTGGGGACACTTGAGATTGCTTCAAAAAGTGATCCAAAGCCCTTCATCATCACAAGGGCAAAATCACTATTTTGCACAGAAGGTTGGATCACAAATTTGACCCCACCATCATGTTTAGAGCATGTCAAAATTTTGAAAAACCTTGGTTTCACATCAAAAATCTGACTACGCCACGACATTCACCATACCCTAAAACCCTAGGGTAGACCTCATATAATATCAAAATGAGATTTTGAATCTTTCCACCATTTGGAGGGCAAAATTGTAATTTTACCTCTGAGGCAAATCCAATTGTCGGATCAAAAATATGACTTCTCCATTGCGCTTAGAAAGGTCAAAAACCTTAGTGTAAGCTTAATCCCGAGCCTTGAATCCAACTCCAAATGCTTGGTTCTACCACAGGGGTAAAATGGTCATCACATTGGCCTTACTTCAAGATGAGGCATACATCAAATAACACTAAAGTGGAATAATGTTGCACTTCAAGATGAGGCAGACATCAAATAACACTAAAAAGTGTAAAAAAAAATACTAAATTTGAATAATGTCGCATCTCGAAATGAAGCGGAGGTCAAAAAACACTAATTTTGATCAATGTTGCACCTCAAGATGAGGCAAAAATGGCCTGGGAGCAAATAGGCGACCCAAGCTATTTTTTTGCTCCCCACTCTTTCCCACTTTGCCCCTCCTTGCTTGGTCTATAAATAGGACGTCTCAACACCCATTTTAAAGGATCCGATCTCTCTCTAGGTTATTATATTGCCTCATTTAGCTCTCACTTTTCTCTAAATAAACCCTCTCTCTCTAGAAAATCTCTACACAAGAATTCTCTCTCTACTGAATTAGGGAGGAGCCTTCTCCATTTTCATCAAACTTTCATTCCATTGAAGAATAAGTGAAGAAGATTTTCAAGATCAACAAATTGAAGCCAAATATGAAGATTCAAGATCAAATCAAGTGAAGAAAAGTCTTCCAAGAGCATCAAAAAGAAAGTGAAAAAAAAAATCACGATCAAGGTAAACCCATCAACTTAAACTCATCATCCATGTTCTTCTTCTACTCCTTCTATTTTTCTTTGTGGATTTATCCACTCTCTTTTTTGCATTGCATTTTGCATCCATTATCATATTCATCTTGCATTTGTTCTTCATATATGTAAATTTATAATATATGTATACTAATATTATATATTTATGTAGATCTATACTTGTATACATACTACTACTACTACTACTACTACTACTACTACTATATATATGTAGGTATATATGTATATATAATACCACCACTACTATATATATTATTATACTAATATATATATATAATTACAAAATTTTACTTCTATTTCCTAAGGTTATAAATGGGAGATTTAGAACTTAAATGAAAAAGGTTTGGCTGACATCCCCCAGGTTTACTTTATTACTCACGGATAAAACTTATGCAAATATTGTTCTGACATCTCTTATCGAAGTTAGTAACTAACATAAAATGTGCTTTTATTATAATACCCTTACTTTACCATCTCTTTCAATCGTCTTTTGCAGAAACCATAACCTTCCCTCCCACCGCCGGGATCACCATCTCCACTCACCACTAACACCACATCTACCGCATCTCCTCTCACAGCCGACATCACCATCTCCACTCACCACCAACACAACCATCTCCTCCTATATATATATATATATATACACACACACACACACACTCACATACACACACACACACATACAAGTCATACATGTATCTATATCTATAAACATCTCCTTCACCACAAGCCCTCGTCCATAGGCTCCTGCTTTCATCACTTTAATAAAAACCATTGTCATAGGCAAAACAACCACCATGGCTCTCTCTCCCTATCCGTTCTCTCTCATCATTTTCCATGATAATAAGAAAATGACAACCCTGACCACCTTTATCCCCAATTGAAAACCCAAATGACCCAAATTGATTTCTTCACCTGGTGCTTCTGTTGAAGTTTGATAACCTCAAATGATCCAAATTGATTGTTTCACCAAATTCTCAAACTCAATATCAATTAATTGAGTTTCATCATCCCAATTGAAATCCCAAATGAGCCAATCATACAAAATGAAAACCCACTGTGTGCTTCTTCTAATGAAGTTTGATCACCCCAAATGACACAATTAATTGTTCACCAAATTCTCAAAGTCAATATGAATTAATTGAGTTTCTATCATCCCAATTGAAAATCCTAAGATTTCATGGTCGCGTGACTGATTGACCACTTCTCACCACCGTGATAGGCCATATATGCATATATATCTATATATATATATATATATTTGGGTTTGTTTGTGTATGTATATATGAACAGTCAACTAATAGCAAGGGGTGTTAGGGCAAGGTCAACCAAACATTAGGGAGGTTGATGCTATTTTTGAATTAAGTTCTATCCGTGAGTAATAAAGGTAAACCTGGGGGGGGGGGGTGTTAGAGCAATTCACCCAAAAGGTTTTTAATGGTAGAACTTATTGGTCCTAAAAATATTGTAGGACTTATTTGTCTTTTGATGAAAAAAGGACTTGGAGATAATTTTTTCTAAATTCTATCTATGTCACCCTTCTCTTTGACAAATTGAAATTTCAAATAATGGATTAAACAACTCTATATATCTATTGTGGATTAATTAAGTTGTTTAATGAACTAAAATTTACTTATAATCAATTTAATATTTCATTGATTAAATTTGGTTGATTTACTAAGAATTAAAAAAAAAATTCACGGTAAATGATTTCAAAAATATTTTAAAATTTGCTTAAGGTTTTTGTCTCTCTAACTCCAATATATACTTCATTTCTTGTCTCTTCTTTGAATCTTTGGGGCAGTGGTTTTTTTGACATCTTATTCTTTTATTATTAATTGGTTTGAAGGGGTTGCATTTTGTAATAGTTGAGGTAAGAAGGTATGGAATTAAGCTTGAATTAGGGAATAACATTCAGGTTCTAATGACCTTCACCTATATCCAACTACAGGTTAAAATCTTAACACATTAGTACTACTAACTCACTTATAACTACTGGTTTAATTATTTGATCAACTACAAGTTATACTATTAACGCAAGTATTTTTTATTTTTGTTATAGAGTTTGTTTCTTTGATCTAGAAGAGCAAAACTGAGGTGGAAGACTACTTTTTGCTGTTATTTGCCGATGGTGTTGGCCTTTCTAGAAAGAATTTAATTTATTTGTAGTAATGCATCTTGATGGTGTCTACTTGTATACGTATTTGGAGGCCTACTGCTTCTCCTGTACACAATTGTGTTTATTTATTTATTTTTGTAATCTATTATTTTAGTCTAGTCTATGGGTCTAGTTTTCATGTTTAGATCTTTATATGTCATATGTGAGAGATATAATTTTGTAATTAGCGAATTTCAGTGTTCAAAATTGGATTGATCGAGTTGTAATTTTCTATTTATTTTCTGTATCGATCAACATCTTTGAGCTGATACACAAGTGCATGGACACAGTCATTTCAAGGAGAATATCATATAGTATAGGTAAGTGTGGTGAGGATACGTTGCACTTTATATTTTGGAGCCTATTTTGGAAAACTAGAATTTTTGAAAAAAGTTAGGGTCCGGTCCCCATTTTTTAGGACCAATCCAACTTTGTTTGGTAGTTTTGTTTTTCAAAAGTCCCATCGATTCTTGTTTTTGAGCACCGTTCCTACTTAGCATGTTCTAAATAGGAAATTAATTTTGATGAAAATTCTGATTCCTATTGGGTTTGAAATTTCTAGGAGAGTTCTATATTGGTCTTCAACTTGTTTTCCAAGTAGGATTAGGACTCCCTTGCCTATATATATGTATCTATGTTTTCTCTACAGATATGTCTTGAGAATTAATTATTTTTAGAGAGAGAAAACTTATACAGTATAATTAGAAAAAAATATTTTTGAGAGCACACATCTATAATTCACGAGTGACATTTAGGATGGTGTTCTACTACTGATTGACTATTCAGAGACTACATCAAATTATTCGCTGATGAAGAGCGTTGGATTTGTGGTTCTTCTATTACTTGCTGAAAAAGAAAGGCGGACCATATCCCACTACGAATGGAACAAGATACTTGCTGAGTATTTTTGTTTTTCTAGCAACCTCCCTGTGAGGATCGTGACGTTAGCTCGAAGTCTGTAGCAGTTGGAGTTGAAGTTGCAATTATAAGCATGAGGTGTTTCGCATCAGATTTTTTACAGAGTGAAGAGGGGTGTTAGTCTGAGACAATTTTTTGTACTTTGCTTCATTATAGTGGATTGGTTTCCTGAGGCTTTCTGCATCCCCTGTGGTTTTTTTTTTCTGATTTGGGTTTTCCACGTATATCTAGGGGTGCACACAGTTCGGTTTCTTACGGTTCTTGGCAGAACCGGAACCAAAACCATTTCTAACGGTTCCTTATTTTTGGAACCGGAATTAGAACCATTGGGAGGTGGAATCGAACTGAACCATAGTGAACGGTTCGGTTCGGTTCCGAACCGTTATTCTTTTGGTTTTTTATTTTTTGAAAATTATTCAACTTAACATTTCTTTAGAGCTCTCAATTTTTCTGGAAACCAAACAAAGATAGATGGCAAACGAAGTAACAAGGAGAAATGAAACTTTAGGGAATTAAGATTTAAAGCTTGCAACAACACAAAGTTAAGAAATTAATGTACTTTTTTAATATCACAATGTGTACATGGAAGCTAAAGAGAAATAAGCTTATTTTTTTCAGAAACCAAATGATTAGATTTTTGAATCTAGTATCAATCCAATGTCAAACCTCATATCAATTCTCTAGCCATAAATATACACAACATTACGCCTTTAATTACCGAAACAAAAGTAATTTTTTTGGAAAGGGGACCAAAACACAGACAGACAACAGAAACATATATATATATATATATATATTGAAATTAAAAGACTAAATTAGAAAGTAGAAAAAGAGATTTGAGAACTTAGAAATGAGTTATACAGAGATTGAGATTGAGTGATCAAAACTTACATTAAATAAGGAAGAGGATAATGTAGTCATGGACTCATGGTTGGAGTTTGAAAATCACGCTGGAGATTGCGTCGGAGATGGCTCTGCGCCGCTATTTGAGGCGTGAGGAAATGAAAAAGAGAGATTTTATGGTTCAGTTATTAGAAAATATTAGAAGTTAAGAGTAAGTTAGTAACTATAAATATTATATATATATATATATATCTCACGGTTCCGATTTTGTTCGATTCTAACGGACCAGGAACCGAAACTGTAGTCAACGGTTCCCAAAAATTAGAACCGAAATTGGAACCGTAGTGACGGTTCAGTTCGATTCAGGTACGGTTCCATACGATTCCGGTTCCTACGGTTCTTTCTGCACCCCTACGTATATCTAGTGCTTTCTTTACATTACTATCACTTTAGTTTATTTACTTGCTTTATTAGTTTAATTAATTCTTAATTGGACTTAAAATCGAATTAATCTGGAAAATGTAGCAAATAATCTACGGAACTTATTCACCCCCTCTAGGTTTTAAATTACTTTCGCAACCACTTCCGCACCGCACAACTCACAATTGGTATTAGAGTAGTGTTTTCTACTTTGAGAGTAGCTCCTTGAGAAGTATTTTTAAAATCAAAATTTATTTTTGTTTTCAAAAATCATCATGGAATCAACGAACTCCTCTATTTGATGGTTCAAATTATACTTTTTGGAAGTCTTGCATGAAAGCTTTTCTAAAATCTTAAGGAGAGAGAGTATGGATGACTGTTGAGAATGGATTTATAATTCTTACCACTACCACCGGTACTGGTGATGTAACTGTGACTGTAGCTAAGGATAAAACAACATAGTCTAATGCTGAGCATGATGATGCTAACCATAACAACAAGGGTTTATATGCTATATTTAATTATGTTGTTCTTTCTAAATTTGCTAGAATCTTAGCATGTTATATTTTAAAAGAAGCATAAGATATTTTACAGGTAACTCATGAGGGTACCACCAAGGTATAGAAATCAAAGCTACAAACGCTATGTCACGCCCCGATTTCCATCTCCCAAAAGTCGAGGGTGATTAAGCTAATCAATCACACTCTAATCATCTACATCAATGCGAAAGCTTAATTTACGTGCACGTACCTATACACGTGCATTGTAGACTCAACTAACTCCAATGAGTCCGATACTTGATGTCCCGTACTTATCCTACGTACGTCCACTTCACTCAAAATTCAAGTCACTAGAGACTCCGTCTCCAAGCCCGAATCCCGTGGATGAGTCCGTCCATTAAGTCCTCATGAACTATCTCTACCTTCAATTATCGCAGAAGCTTAATCATACATATACAATTATATCTGTATAACTCAACATCAACTCATTTCAATTGGCTCCACACGTGACCATCACGTCCAAACAATACTCTAATTATCAACTCAGCTGTGGATTACGATCCATCATAATGGAGATTACGATGTATTGTAATTTACGATGCATCGCAGATGTATTGCTACATCTTGTGAAACGTGCTAGTTTCAACTCCTTTTCCTCAACATTTTTACGATCCATCACAATGGAGATTATGATAAATCACCGAATTACGATCCATCATAATCACTCGATTGCAATTTCTGCAGAATTTTCAAGTGCTCAACAACCTATGCAATTCATGTCCAATTTCATTCTTTATCCTCATATCATCCCCTGCTACTTTGAAACATAAATAAAATGCTATAAAATCGTACATCTCACGCATTTGATCCAAAACATACATTCCCTTAAGCATTACTTCAAAATCTATAAATTATGCACATGGTTTACACATAAGAAGATCCAAGAGTATTAAGTAGTTTGACCATAACTACAATTTCAACAAAAATCAGTATGCCATAAGCCGGCAAGGATAGCAACATATACAATATCAAAAATAACTCAAAAATGCTATAAGAGCTCCACTTGATTACTCAAGTCCCATCTGTCGCCGGTGCCTTATCTGTAAAAAGTTTAGGGGAGAGGAGTGAGCAAAACAACTAACTTAGTAGGAATGCCCCAACCCACCTAGGCATCGACCCGACACCGACCTACATGATATGCAATCAGGATGTCACTATTCTACATGACATATTCCATATTTTAATGTCAAATCAATTCAATGCAATTTATATACATATACATTTAAACCATTCATCATGCTTAACAGTTAAATCTATAAACATCTTTTAAATAAACATCTTCTTCAGTCATAGTCCGATACATAGACATGATTGGTCAACTTCGGCGATTATGTAGTGTTGGAGAACTCCAACAACACTATAATGTTGGATAACTCCGATGACACTGGTATGATTGGACAACTTCGACAATCATACATTCATGGTAATATAGTGGTCTTGCCCTTATGATTGGGCAGCTCCGACGATCACGAAATTGGAGTATAATTGGGCATCTCCGACGATCATCCCATTGTGATTATTTTTACCACTTTCAGTACATGGTTGGACACCTCCGACATCCATGTAAGGCGCACTTGGACAAACCTCTGATATACACATATACATGCTCATTAGACACATATAACACATAACATACTTTTAAACATATCCATGTTTTACATAGTTTCAAGCATGCATTTCATCCTCACATATCACATATAAACACCTATATGCCCAAATTCACACATGTACCTCATAAATATACACTAGGTCACATATGTCAATCTTATGCTCATAATTTCATACATATTGCAGGAAAACACCCATAAACATCATATATCACAACATGAAAAATATAAACATGTATAATTTACAATGAAAGAGGGATGGACAAAATCATTCAACCCCACCATTCTCTCATATATGCTAACACAACTAAACCATTCCCAAACTCACCAAAACCTAGGAATCGATGAATAAGAGAGAAGACACACCCCTACCTCAAGTTGGAAGCTTTTCTAGCCGAAACCCTAGAATCCTCCAAGCTTCAACTTTGTCAAAATCATACTTTGTTGGTTCAAACAGAAGCCCTTGACACGCAGAACAAGTTGTTCTTCTTCGGGAACTTCCAAATCTAAGCTCCAAGTCTCCAAAATGAAAAGAGAAGGAGAAGAGATGAAGACGGAGAGGGAGAGAGAGAGAGAGAGCTATGGCTAGTTCTTGGTCTGTGAGAAATGAGGAGAATCTCCCAACCACTTGATATTTATAATATCTTGGGCATAAAATGACCAAAATTCCTTGAGCCACTTAACGTACCCTCCCAAACTCCATTTTTTTATTTCGAAAGCGGCTACGGCTCCGAAATCACTTCCATAATTCTTTTAACATTCCATTTGGCTTAAAATCAAAAATAAGTTTTTTCTAAAAATTCTCCGAATTCCCGGGCCCACTCGACCATGTCCCGGGACTCGTTGACTCAAGAATCTCAATTTCACCAAATACTCCCAAAACTTTCCCGAACCTCTAGAAAAGTTCACAAACATGATTCCCACATTTAAAACATACATAACATCATTTAAAATCCATTCATGACAAAAATAATGAATAAAAGGAAAACTAGTCAAAATTGGACCCAGTTTCTACAACCTCCCCACCTTCAAGGAATTTCGTCCTCGAAATTAGAAACATACCTCAAGTGGACTTGAGCTACTTTGAGTGAACCTCTTGTTCCTGCTCCCACGTAGCTTCCTTGACTCCACGATGCCTCCAAAGCACTTTAACCAATGGAATGGTCTTGCCCCGAAACACTTTCTCTCTAGAATCCAAAATCTGAATTGGATTCTCTTCATACGATATATCCTCCTCCACCTCAAGATTTGTCCAATCTAACACATACGAAGGATCCGTCTCATACTTCCTTAACATCGAAACGTGAAAAGTATTATGCACACTTGACATTTGCGGTGGCAATGCCAAGCGATATGCAACCTCACCCACACGATCCAATATCTCAAACGGACTAATAAATCATGATGATAACTTACCACTATGCCCAAATCTCATCAAACCTTTTCGTGGTGAGACATTAAGAAAGACGTGGTCTCCCACCTCAAATGTCAAAGGTCACCGCCTCCTATCGACATAACTCTTTTGACAACTCTAAGTAATAAGCAACTGCTACCTTATTACTTAATCTTTTCTGTAGTCTCGAATTATATTTGGCCCTAAGGCAATTGTCTCACTCACCTTGTCCAAGAAATAGGCGATCTACAAAGCCTACCATACAGTGCCTCGAATGGAGTCATCCAAATACTAACTTGATAGTTATTATTGTATGCAAACTCTACCAACGACAGGTGATCCTCCCAACTACCATGAAAATCAAGCAAACATGCCCGTAACATATCCTCCAAAATTTGTATAGTACATTCCGACTGACTATCCGTCTAAGGATGAAAAGTCGTACTAATTAAAATGAAGGTCTGTATCAAATGCTGTCTGAAAACTCTGCCAAAATCGTGACGTAAATGATGGGTCTCTATTAGATATAATTGAAACTAGCACTCCGTGTAGTTTCACAATCTGATCAATATATAACCGACTCAGAGTATCCACATCATTAGTCACTCGAATAGGAAGAAAATGGGCCACTTTGGTGAACCTATCCACAATGACCTAAACTATATCGTGACTCTTCCTCGACCTCGATAATCCTATCACAAAATTCATAATGACGTGTTCCCACTTCTACATAATACCAATAATAGTTGTAACAAATCTGCCAGTCTCTAATGTTTAACCTTCACTTATTGACACGTGAGGCACCTTGCCACAAACTGTGCAATATCCTTTTTCATACCCTTCCACCAATATTATCGGCCTAGATTATGATACATTTTGGTACCACCAAGATGTACTATAAGTCTAGAGTAATGAAATTCTCTAAGGACCTCAACCATACAAGCCAATAGTACAACCATTTTTTCCTTGAATTGTGATAACCCTTGTGGGCGGGTGCAAGAAGATACACTAGGCTGAACTACCACACTGGCAAGCTACAGGGTGCTCAATCCCACATCGCCTGGTGTGGAGAAGGGGATGTGCTTATATGTAGTGTGTTCTCTCCAAATGGTATGAGGCCTTTTGGGGTAAAACCCAAGAACAAAATCATGCGGAGGCCCAAAGCAGACAATATCATACCATGTGTTGGAGCGGGGTATTACAGTTGGTATCAGAGCCCAGCCAAAAGTGTGCCGATGAGGACGTCGGGCCTCCTAGGGGGTGGATTGTGATAACCTTTGTAGAAGGGTGCAAGAAGAGACACTAGACTGAGCTACCACACTGGCAGGCTACAGGGTGCTCAATCCCATATCGCTTGGGTGTGGAGAAAGGGATGTGCTTATATATAGTGTGTTCTCTTTAAATGGTATGAGGCATTTTGGGGTAGAACTCAAGAACAAAATCGTGAGGGTTTAGGCCCAAAGTGGATAATATTATACCATCAGGTGGAACAGGGTATTACATGAATCTTTCACATTTGGTAAGATAGAAAGAGCTAGAATTTTGAAAGTTAGCTTCCAAGACTTGATATTTGAGGTAGGGGTGTGACTCTCTTCCTTATTTTGATTCTATAGGTCACATACTTGTGGTATGAAACTTTGTTTTGAGAATTTTATGAAAATATGACCTTCTTACATATATATAGAATGTCTAACATGTTTTAGTTGAAATTTATATATTGCATATGTGTAGTTGATGTCCATGAATGCAATATTGTGATTTTGTGTTCATTTGAGGAGTTTTGTGAGATTTGATTTCATATGTTGAGTATATGCACAAAAGAACATTTTATTAAAAATGCACAAGTGTTGTGATTTCTATGAGATGATTAAATTGCATCGAATATCCATGAGTGGAGATTTGAAATGCATTGACCTTATAAATGCTATGCATTTGGTGAAAATTATGAAAATCTTGAGGTTTGGTATAATATATGGCAATGTGCACTTATGTGAGAAAGTCACATTTTTGGGACATGTGTGAGAATTAATAAGGGTTTTGAACCCTGTGGTGCAAGACCCAAAACTTGACTAAGCGGATGTCACTTCCGTCGGGTTAATAACCCGTAGAGCCTAAGCAGAGTATGTGATCTCCAAAATGACCTTTACTATGGATTGTGACAAGTTGAAGTCCTCAGTTGAATTGATTTTTGGTTATACGTGGTGAGTTTAGTTACGAGTTGTGAATTCCTATAAATTATTTTATATTGAAATATGAAGTATCATTCATGATTTCTAAAACATGTATGTTTTAAGTGTGAAAAGTATGGATATATGTCATGTAGTCAAATAGAGACTTCATATGCATTCATGCATGGGTGCCTGAATTAAGGTGGAGTCGGGTGGATCATTCCAACAGGATATAATTATATGCTTACCCTCTTTTCCCAAACTCTTTTTACAGATAAAGCTCCCATGGAGGATGAAGCTTTGGTTGGCATGTGGACTTTTGGAGTTCTTTGGATTTTCATATTTTTGGATATGTATATATATGTCCATGTCAGCTTATGGCATGTCGACTAAGTTAGAAACATCGTTTTGTACACTCGATGGCTTTATGTATTCATTTTAAATGCAATCGCTATATGTGGCATATGTTAACTCTTGAGAACCAAATAATGAATGCATGATGACTCTTTTGGAAATTACTATTTGCATGGGGTTTAATTTATGTGTTTGGATCATATGAATGATGTGTGGATGATCTATGATGTTTAGAAATGTTATAAATAATGTATGCATGCTATAGGTTGAGAGTTGGGTGAGAATGATGTTGATTATTGTCACTTGAGAGTTTTGCAATTGTAGCAGTCAAGTGATTACGATGCATCGTAATCCCCATTACGATGCATGGAAATCTAGCGATGCATCGTAATACTCAGGACGATGTATCGTAAAGTTGCAGAGGTCTTAGGATCAAACTCCCAAGAGTTTAACAACATGTGCGATGCATCGTAAATTACGATGCATCGATTTGAGTATTATGATCCATCGTAATTAAAGTAAGGAAGTGAGGTTAGATTCCAGGGGACATACGCAGGATGGACGCAACATGTACAATGCATTGTACACTATGATGCATCATAACTAGCATTATGATCCATCGTAATGCATGGCTGACCGAGACATGTGTGACAGCTTGGTATCTGAACGTGATATCAGGACGTGGTTGTTATTGGAAAGTATAGAGGTTTGACTTAATCACCCCCATTTTCCATGCCCTCCTGGGTGTTGGAAATCAAGGCGTTCGTTTAATAGAAAGGAAGGAAGAGGGGTGAAGTGAAAATAGGAGGAAATGAGTAATTTTGTTCATTTGGTAGAGATGATACAAGGAGGGAAGACAGAGGAGGATGGATGAACCATCCTTTTTCATTCACAAATTTTCATCCCTTCAAATTTGGACGGATGACAAGAAGGAAGAAAGGTAATGGTATTATAAATATTTTAAATTACAAAACTTTTCTTATTTCTCTTCGCTTCTCTTTTAACAAACAAAGTAAGATATTATCGCCTTCTCTTCTCTTCCCTTTCATCCAACCAAATAAAAAGATGGAAAACACAATCTCTTTTCTAAGGATGTCTCATCCATCCCTCCTCTCCCTTCCATTTAATTTTCTTCTTTCCTACTAAACGAAACATTAAGTTATCTTATACTATTACAATGAGAGGAGGAGATTGGAAGATGCATAAATTATTTGAGTAATGATAGGAATGATAAAAGATATCACCGAATTGGGAAAGTGGGAAAGTGAATCACTCTCATCCTTATATACTGCAAGTGAGACTCACACTTTCACAATCCAATAAATATACACACTATTCACTACACAATCAGTGATAACTTTTGAATGTACAAATCATTATTATTATTATGGGTTTTAGGGAATAGAGAGTTTGTCTTGAGTTATCTTATATTATTAGAATGAGATGAGGAGAATGCAGGAGACATAAATTATTATATATATATAAGACATAAATTATTATATATATATATATATATATATTTTCTGATTTTAGGAATGAGAGAGTTTGTATTAGGTATGAAGTTTGAGAGAAGAAAGAGAATAAATATTATGTTTTATTGTAATAAATGATATTATAAAAAATTAAAAATAATCTAAAACTTTTTGTACATGGATAGATATGGATATGTTAAAAGGAGCGCTTCACGTGAACAATTCCATTCAAAAGCTTTTCTTGCCTTCAAAAAGACTAAAATAATTTGGATCAGAGCCATTACACCGAACCCAAAATTGGCCCATGGCTATGTGACTGGACTTGGAGCTATCGGCCTATTATGTCTTTTAGGGAGAGCCCATTTGCAGTGTATCTTATAGTTCAATCCAAACCACAAGACATTTGTGCAAGGCAAACTATCTTCACTGTCCTTCTAAGCAACAACCTTCTCGCACTCCTCAAATCTACTTTGTTGGAACATTTTTCCAATAAAACCAGTTTGTCCCAGCTTAAAACCATCCAATTTATTTACTAAAAAGAATGATATTAAAACTACATTTGAAAGCACAAATTTCATATTTTAGATTTGGCTGTGGCATATAAAATTAATTTAATTAAAATATGAATTAACATTTATCATGTCCCACACTATTTGGAGGAAAAGCTAATTGCATACCACATTCCTCTAACCTGCGTGGTAAAAAATGGAGAATATCACACTTTTGCACTACAAGACTACTCAAGCATAGATCGGGTTATTAGCTTGATAAAATCCTGAAAACGTACATCTCCTTTTATCCCTTGGGGCTAGTACTGAGTTTAAATTAGGATGACCATAATGTGGGCCAACGAGAATTAATTTTTTATTTGGCAAAAAAATAAAGGAAAAAAAATAAACATATCAACTGATGCAAGTATGCGTTGGAGTTGGTAGAATATGTATATTTTTTTAAAATAAAAATATAAAAATAAATCAATAAATTAGGATGGAAAAGCTAAGACTTACCATTTTTTGTTTGGATAAACGAGGGAAAGTAACTGAGTTGATGACAATACTTGTGAGAAAAAGAAATGGAAGGAGAAAGATGAAACTACTGTATGATTGATGATCAGAACTTGGGGCTTGCCAGACTCTATTCTGCAGTAGTTTGTTTGCTCCCCAGTTTTCTGGCGTGGCATTGCCTTGTTGATTGTGTTTTAGTCGTTATTTTGGCTTACGTTATCTTTCCTTCGTTTGACTTGGTTTGTATTAGGGATGCAATTTGGGTAAGTTGTTCACAATTCGATCCGAGTCTATTTCGATTTTCATAAGCTTGAACAGATATTTTTACAATTAACCAAAGGGCCTTTACCTCAAGCTAACCAATGGTAACGCACACCCCCAAAAAGAAAGGAAAGGATTCGAGTCCCACTCTGAGCAAAAGTGTGTGTGAGTATTTCTGGATAAATAAGAAAAAGTACTGATAGAAAAAGTAAATATTGTCCACCAAGCACAAAGCTTGTGGGCCCACCACTGACACATGGTGAGCCCCACAGGATTTAGGTCATGTTTGGTGCTTTGGTATTCGACTAGACATCTATTTTCCAAAAAAAAAATTATTTTTACAATTAGAGTTGGACTTGAATTAATTTTTTTTAACTAAAACTTAATTAGAATTGAACTTAAGTTATGACATCAACAACCTGAGCCCAAACCAAACCCGAATTCTAGTTTCAATTTTTTATATATTTCTAAAATATAAATATATTATACATATTTTAAATAATGATCACCATTTTATTTTCAACTTTTTTTTTTGTTTAAATCTTAGGATAAATATCACTTACTTTTCCCGAGGTTTGTTAATATCCCACATACCTCTCCTTAATCCCACTTGCTTTTCTTGAGATTGTGATGTATGTAACGGACTCCTCCCTCTCGGAATGATGCTTAATGGAGACTAACAGAATTTGCTGATGTCAGCTGCAATAAATGTTTAAAAGGTCGGTTTTTCCCTTCTTACACCTGAAATGACTTAACTACCCTTAACTAATTAATTGAAATTTAACTTACTCCCTTTGCTTACTCATATATATATATATATATATATATATATATATATATATATATATATATACACTAGCATATTGACCGTGCCTATGACACTATAAATAAAATAAAAATGTTTAAAAAACACCATTTGAATTACTTTCTGTGTAACGTAAAAATAAAAAATAAAAAAGAATGACTAATGCTTCAAAACATAGTTCACATATAAAAAATAATTTCAGAAATCTTCAAATTAAATTTGTATGAAGAGCCAAAGATGACATTTATGAAATAAAGCCTCTGGCAATACCATCAATTTTGTACCAAAATAGTAAAGTACCATCACAATTTTTTACTTCTTAATCTAGAAAGCATGGACACTTCACCGAGTATGTCGTACTCGTGTCGGACACTCCTCGGACACGTATCAGATACTTCATAGAAGTGTCCTGACATTTTTCTTTTTAGGACACTCCTCAGACACTCCTTGAACACTTCTTGGACACTCCTTGAACATGTGTCAGACACTTCGTAGCAGTGATGTATATTCATGTATTTCGAAAGAAAATTATATGCGACTAAGTTATGATTAAAAATATAGCTATATATATGTAGAGGACTAAATAAATATGGTTTTTTAATCTATTTATCTATTTTTGTTTATAAGTTTGTTTGGTTATTAATTGCTTAATGATAAATTGAAGTATTTATGTAATGTAGTTTTTGTTTTGGTTGAATAATTAATATATATTAATATATTATATTATTATTTTATAGTCGTATTCTCGTCATGTCCGTGTCCTACTTTTTTAGAATTTTCCGTATCACCGTGTTCGTGTCGTGCCGTACCCGTATCCATGTCCGTGCTTTCTAGTTCTTAGTTCTTATGGGTAGAGTCACAAAAATGAGCAAAAGGATTTACAAACCTTTAAAAGTGCGAAATCCGACCAACTTTTCACCTTTTAAGAAATTTTTTATTTTTTTTGCCATCGATATATAAATGCTCAACTTCTTCATGATTTGAGTCAAAAGTGTGCATGCCATTAGTTTTTTTTTTTAATTTAAAAAATTGCTCAATTCAAAAGTTTTTTTTTTTGTTGAGAAAATTGAAAGGATTTAGACTGTCATTATTTTATAAAGCTGGGAAGCAAAAAGAATCCAATTCAATTCAATTCAAGTGAATGCTAAAAGAAGGAATAATTATTTAGCATTTGTATCGTTTTAATACTATTGTGCATAGTAATGTGATCGTAACACAAAAAAGTTAAAGCCAAACTTGAAAAAGAATTCTCCTTACCCAAAAAAAAAACTTGAAAAAATCTTATTTATAGAATTGAAATGTGATGCATTTGTTAACATGAAATCCGAATTTTAAAAATTGGCAACATTGCTTTGAACCCCATTACACAGTATGAAAATGAAAATTTTATTTTTCTAATTTTTTAGACCAAAAAATGTTATTATTACTATTATTTTGTTAGTAGAAATTAGTGGAGAGAGAGAGAGCTATGAACATAATATGCTTTCATTTTTTTTGAAAAAATATCAATATAATTTCCATAAAAATAATGATGGAAACTAAAAAAGAAAAAGATTTGAGGATTTTGAGGTTGACACATGGATATTTAGCCCTCAACCCTCACATGCCCCATTAAAGAACAAACATATAGCATTAGATTCGTTTCCATCTTTTTATGCTTTTAATTTAATTATAAGAATATAATATTCATTCACATTTCTTGAAAAGCATTTTATATTTAAAAATGATAGAAGATTGTTCATTATCTATTTTTCAAATTAATGTAATAGTGATGGGTTGGACAGTGGGTCCCTCCCTTTAATGTAATAATCTAAGAAGCACAGACATGGACACGGGACACGGGTACGATACGACAAGGACACAGCGATGTGATAAATTTTAAAAAAATAGGACACGGATAAGGCAATAAAATAATAATATATATTTTTATTATATAAAAAAATTTAATTTTTAATTTATATTCATAAACAAAGCTCACCAAATAACTCATACTCCTCTTAAAAATATAAAAGTTCATAGTTTCAAATCTGTATTAAAATACAAATAAAAAAAAAATACTGATAGATGTTTTTTATATCCAAAAGTAGAATTATTATATTTATAACCAAACAATACGAGGAGAAAGATAAAATTGAAATTGTCATTTTGTAGCCATACCCCTTCAAAAACAAGATAAGATTGCAATCTTATCTCATGAGCCATGCGTCTTTCTTTCTCTAGCCGAAGCTCCTCCTCCATCTTCACCTCTCTCTCTCTAACTCACTGTTTTCATTCATTCAATTCCTCTTTCTCTACCTCAAATTATATTTCATTAATGGCTATGAGGTAGCTGGGAACAAAAGGAATAAACGCTCAAAGCTAAGATCAGCTGCTATTGGACCGCTTTCCTTAGCAAGAAGGGATCGTCTCACACCTGGCAATCTCCGAGAAGGGCTATCATTTCTCTCTCTCTTCCAGTCGCTACTCGTATACTCTTTTCATCTCACTTTGAATTAATGAATACACGCGCCCCCCCCCACACACACACACACATATATATATATATATATATATATATATATATATATATCTCATATGCTTTTTTTTTCAAATAATTAAATATGGACGCCGTGTCCTCTAGAGTGTCGCCGGCATGTCATTCTCGTGAAGAAAATAAAAAATAGCGAGACACGTTTATAGAGTGTCAGACACGTGTCCGAGGCTTAAACACGTATGTCCTGTGTCGGACACAAATCTGACACTGGTACGGAGCCCTTCCGGCCTTGTCCATGCTTTGCAGGTAATAATTGATGGGTTGAACTTATTGTGAACCTTCTCGCCCCCATACAACACATTTAAGAGAATATATAGAACTAAAATTTGTTTAAAAGTATTGGAAAGCATACTATAATGTTTGATGGACCATTCCATAGTTTTTGCCACCAATAAATACAATCCATTTACCAGCAGATTTGAGAGAAGCTTGAATCCGTGAAAAAAGTAACAATTTTCTCCATCAAAATGCGACCAATCTCTACATGATCTCAGGCATGCCACTGGTCAAATACATGCCATCTCCAAGAACCTTGGATTGGATGTAGAAGAATATCTCCCATTGAAGCCTCTTTCTCTCTTAGAAATTTATTAAATGATTTAGTTATTGCTTTAAATTTATTGATTTGGTCAACTAATGAAATGGCAGTTAAAGTTATATTTCGTATTATATGAGAGTAAGAATAGCATGTGAAATACCCCCAGAAAATTTGGCGCATGAGGTGGCCAGTCTCATACACAAAACCTGGGAGATACATACAACTGGTAGCAACAAGCATAGAATACAAAAGATAGACTAAAATAAATTCTAAAAGCTGAACAGAAAATTCTACTGAATTGAAATAACCGATAAATAAATAGTTATATGCCTGGTAATACAATTTGGAAGTCCCGTAACGCAAAGACCCCTTAATCAGAATAAACACAAGTTTAAGACTCTAATTTAAAACCAACAACCAAAACCTCCAAATAAGTTCATAGTCTGACCCTTAAATAAGAGGATAGGTTTCTACCCTGTGACCGATGAGAAGAGATGTCTGCCACAACTAACCCTAAAACTCTATCCTTGTAGTGGAACTTGTCTGAAAGTTGAAATATTAACAAAGTGGGTTAAACCCACGAGCAAGTTCTATCTACTACATCCCAATCAGAGAACAAATATACATACCCTCAGTATAAGGGACACAAAAGAAAACAATAGATTTAACATACAAGCTATTCTTATTCCAATTTCATGTTTTCAAAACAACAGTCATTAATTATAATATTCCACCCAAATCCTTATTTTGCAAAAGTTATCACATTTCTTAAGTTCAGCAGAAATAAACATAACATGAAATAATATCAAGTTTAAGCAATCCTAACAAGCCACCATTTAATCTTTTGATACCTTAATAGGTGTAGGTATATACATACTAGTCATTTCCTACTTAGTTCATGTTTTCAGAAGTAAAATCATCTTATACATTATTCCAACAAACCCTTATCATTCAACAATGAACACATTCTTTAAGTTCAAAATAAAGAAAACATATGCATACATGTATAGATACCTTATTAGATATGGGCGATCCTGACACGCCAAATAAAATGTATAGATACCTTATTAAGTATGGGCGATCCTGACACGCCAAATAAAATGTATGGATACCTTATTAGGTATGGGCGATCCTGACACACCGGGCAATCCTAACATACCAAATAAAATGCATAGATACCTTATTAGGTATGGGCGATCCTGACACGCCGGGCAATCCTTACATGCCAAATAAAATACATAGATACCTTATTAGGTATGGGCGATCCTAACACGCCGGGCAATCTTTACATGCCAAATAAAATGTACAGATGCATTTCCAATATGAAACATAAAATAGATAAGGTACATTATGATTTTAATTTGCTCAAACAACTAATTCAATTTATCTGCTATGCAATTATCACCATATGACAAATCGTCCACAAGTAAACCATGATCAAGTATTCCATGGGCATTTATATCTTTAAAGGTAAATACATTCAAGTAAATCAAATAATCCAAACATTCATTATAGAAGCAAATTTTCCAACCCAACCTCTAATGCACTCAAACCTACGAGAGAATCTAAACCTAACTCTTATCTAGGTTTCTGGGCCTTTTCTACTTCTAAGAACCCTATTAAACCATTCTGGAATTTTCTGCAATTGTTTGGGAAATTTAAAAAAAAAAAAATTTGGCAAGAAGAAAAATAAAACATAATTCGAGGCGTACGTATACAACCGACACAATCACAAGGGAGATTCATCTTCCCATGAAATTTAAAACTCAGGTGCATTTTAATCCTATAAAGTTACCTAAATTTTTCCAGAATTTTTTGGAATTTGAAAATATTTTCTAAAAAATAAAAGAATGTGAAAACCCAACTTTTGGACACTTTAAAAATCTATTGCACAACAAGGGAGAATTATTTTGAGTTGAAACTTTAAACCCAAGTGTATTTAGCCTCCAGAAAGTTTCAGTAAAAATTTGGGAATTTTTCAAGTTGTAAAAGTATTTTCTAAAATTACAGAAAGAGAAAAAACCAACTTTTGGGCAATTTAAAAATAAATTGAACAACAAGAGAACATTATTTTGAGTTGAAAATTTAAAAACAATTGTATTTAATGTACAGGAAGATACAGTAAAAATTTAGGAATTTTTGGAAATTTTTAAGTATTTTCTAAAATAAAAGAAAGTGAAAAACTCACTTTTTAGACATTTTAAAAATTAATCTAAAGACAACGGTAGATTATTTTGACGTGAAATTTAAAATACAAGATCCTTAAACTCCCAGGAAGTTGACATAAAATTTTGGAAATTTTTGGAATTATAAAAGTATTTTAAAAAATAATTTTTTGAGTTTTCAAGTTTTTCCAAAACTTTTAAAAATTAAAAAATATATATCAAAATAATTCGGAATGGGCCAATATTGGACCCAGAGGTGGGCCCCCGCGAGTGGGGCCCAAAAACATCTTTCCGGCCACCGGCCATCGCCGGCGCCGGTGGCACGCACCCCCACTCGCCGGCGGCGCTGCCCCCACTCTTTTTTTTTTTTCTTTCTTTCTTTCTTCTTTCTTCTTCCCACAGCTGAAACTTTAAAGCTCAACAATGGTGGCCGAACTTTTCGACTATTTTTCAGTCATTTCCGGACACCGAATCGTGCGTATGAATATACCATTGAACTCGTCTCGATCTAAGCTACGCATTGGTACCAAATTCACACCCTCTCGTGACCTAAATCAAAAACGCTCAATTTCAAGTTTCGAAAATCTAAAATTTCGAAGTCAGATTCCCATCAATCTACCCAACGGTTTACAACCAAAATTTCAAGGATTGTTCTAGGATGTAAGATCTACCTATTGATCGGAACAAAATCCCTCAAAAATGATAAACACAGTAGACCCAAATTTTATGTTCGTATATATATACACCCGCCTATACAATCATATATACATGTATATACATATGCAAAAATACCCTAAAACAGTACCAAAACTCCAAAATCCTAATGTTTAATTCACAGAATTATTCTTAGCATGCAAAATCATTTAATTTCATAGTTAAATGCATACAAATTTCTAACAACATGTCTATACAATTAGCATAATTAATTTTTACAAAATTTATCAACTATAAAAAAAAACATACAATTATATACAAATTTTCAAAACAAACACAATCCTCAAACCTAGACTATGCATACGGATTCAAAGGGGAAGAGAAGAATCAAACTTGCCTCTTTGACGATTCAAACACTCGTTCACCCGAACTCTTTCTCTCTTTCGTTTACTCTCCTGATTTTTATGTGTAATGCAAACGGCAGAAACCCTAGTTTCTTATTATCTTTTGTCCTAATCATTTTATTCTATTATTATTATTTTTTTTTTCTAAAATCTAAATAACTAAAAATAATAATAATAATAATAATAATAATAATAATATAACTATAACCATGGCCCAACAACTTAAGCATATCCTTGCCCCAACCATTCCAGCCCAGATTCCTCCCTAGCCCAATCCAAAGCATTTAAAATATTTAAGTCAAATAATACACAATCAATCAACAATTCATATAAATTGATAAAAATAAAAGTAGAGCACTTCGCATGAAATGAAAGAATTTATAAAGACAACCAATTCACATAAAATAATAATTGTATAAAGACCTAACAATTCACATGAAATGATAAAATGCATATAAAGGCATTTCACATGAATTGAAAAATAATAATAATAATAATATAAAGAAATTTAAATTCTTTAAAATAATAGACGTCCAAAATTTTCGGGGTATTACATTCTTCCCCCCTAAAAAGAGAAATTCCGTCCTCGGAATTCAGCTCATACCCGAAAGAAAACTCTGGATACTTTTCTTTCATTTCATCCTCTCTTTCCCAAGTGGACTCCACCTCGCTATGGTGGCTCCACTGAACTCGAACTAATGGAATGGTCTTAGAACGAAAAACTTGATCCCTACGGTCAAGAATACAATAAGGCTGCTCTACATATGTTGCATCTTGCTGCAACTCAATCTCTCCAACCTCAATGTACTGGTAAGTATCCTCATCTCTAAGGAACTTCCGCAGCATAAAAACATAAAAGACATTGTGCACCCTATGCATAGTGTCCGATAACGCTAGTCTATACGCTATCGCTCCCACCCTGTCGGTAATCATAAAAGGACTTACAGAACGAGGTGCCAGCTTCCCTTTCATTCCGAACCGCATAACTCCCTTCATGGGGGAAACCTTGAGCAGAACTTGATCCCCACTTTGAACTCTAGTGTACGAGTTCTTCGGTCAGCATAACTTTTCTGTCTGCTCTACGCAGTCCACATTCGGTCTCTAATAAGGACAACTTTTTCTGACTTGTCCTTAATGAACTCAAGGCCCAAAAACCTATTCTCTCCAACTTCTAACCAGCAAATTGGTGATCTACACGGTCGTCCGTATAGAGCCTCAAATGGTGCCATGCCAATAGTCTTTTGATAACTATTGTTATAGGCCACCTCAACCAACGGCAAATAAGTCTCCCAATTGCCCTTGAAGTCTAGTACACATACTCGCAACATATCCTACAAAATCTGATTAACCCTCTCAGTCTGACCATCGGTCTAAGGGTGATAAGTTGTACTGAGGTGCAGAGCTGTACCCATTACTTGCTGAAAGCTCTCCCAAAACCCTGAAACAAAACTTGGATCTCTATCCGATATAATGGACAAAGACACACCATGAAGCTTCACTATCTCTGCAATGTAAAGCTTCGCGTATTGCTCTGAGGTGTAACTCGAGCAAACTGGCAAGAAATGTGCTAATTTTGTCAACCTATCCACTATCACCCAATAGCATCATGATTTCGCTGTGAGGTGGGAAGTCCCACAATGAAATCCATAGAGATGCTCTCCCACTACCACTCCGGTATAGGCAGTGGTTGCAAAGACTTTGGCGGTCTCTGGTGATCAATCTTGATCATCTGACAACTGCTGCACTTAGAGACAAATATGGTTATGTCCCTCTTCATGCCTGCCCACCAAAACTGTCGTTTTCATGTTTTAGTACATCTTATCCCCTCCCAAGCGTACCAAAAACTGAGAACCGTAGGCCTCACTCATCATGCCGCCTCCATCTGTACCCATCGTATAAAACGGTACCTATCCAGATTTTAACTCAACCACCTTCTCTACGCACTACGGGTCAGTAAGCTGATCTGAAATTACCCTCTAAATAATAACAGGTGTGACCATTACACACGTTACAAAAAAATTAGCTAAATCATCAACGTTTTTCTTGTGAGAACATATACTACAACCTTTTATGGTTGCTGAACAAAAGTCTTTCCCAAGAGATAATGTCACTATGTCCTCAAGGCATAGTCCACACACACCCAAGACCCTGCAATGACGCATCGGTACATACCAAGTACACAAGGCCACTCTAAAGGGTAGCTAGAATAGGTACAGTTGTCAATCTGTTCTTCAACTCATCAAACTCCGTCTAACAAGAATAATTGGAAACGAAAAGCACACCCTTTTTAGGTAAATGGGTGAGAGGGCTAGCAATCTTGGAAAAGCCTTTAATGAATCTACAACAATAACCAACTAACCCCAGAAAACTACGAATCTCCGTGGGTGAGCTAGGTTGCCCCCACTTCATATCGCGGACACCTTGCTTTGATCTACCGCTATCCCTTCTCAAATACTATATGACCCAAGAACTTCACCTCCCTCTGTCAGAAATCATACTTCTCAAACTTTGCATACAACTGGTGATCTCTCAGTGTCTACAAAATGATACAAAGATGTCTGGCATGATCCTCCTCTGACCTAGAAGTAGGCCTGGTGCTTGAAGCTAGGTAAATTACAAAGTCTATCTCATGACTCGGTGGTAGTCCTAGAATTTCCTAAAACACATCCTGAAAGTCTCGTACCACTAGAATGGGATCCGTAGAAACTGCATTTCCCTCTGAAAACTCCTCACTAATAAAGAATAGGCGAGTTCTAGACCCTTCATTTGATTGTGGTATAACAACCAAATACACCTCTTGACCAGGTATAACAAAAGAATTGCCTGATCATGACAATTGACATGGGCATGATAATTTGATAACCAATCCATCCTGACTATAACATCATATGAATTCATGTCTAGGACCAATAGGTCCACTAAGAACCTGAGATTGTCAATGCCTATAGTGACTTGACTACAACGTTCCCGTAATACTGTACTAACTCCCAATGGTGTAGTTATAGTAAGTTGAGAACTACACGACTGAGTAAGTATACCCGATATCCTAACAAACGACTGAGACACAAAAGAGTGAGATGCCCAGTATCAAATAAGAACACAATCAAAGTTACCCTTTATCGGAACCCTACCCTCGATCACCTGAAGAGTCTACTCATCATATGGCATGACGTTGTAAACCCTCCCATAGTTCATCTATTAAATATATTGCCCTGTTATTTCCATTTTTTTCCCACTATCTGGCTAGCGGAGTATCTATCATTTCGTTTCTCCCTATCATTTCCTATACTCCCTCCTTATTTGACAGTGCTGCAATGCAGCATCAACCACCTGAGTGTAAGTGAAATAAACTATAGTACCCACAATAACCTATTGAGTAGTCTAAATCAATCCCTTCACAAAATAGCTCACCTTATTCTCTTCAGTGTTCACCTCCTTAAGTGCAACAATGATAAATTAGTCAACTTCTGCTTCGACCCTGCGATTGTCCTGTCCTTCTTCTGTAAGTCCAGGAATTCCCTCATGTGAAATACTTTTGAATCCTTCCCAACTGTTAGGTTGTTCCACTGGTTATGGAATACGCACCATTTACAGTGGCTGCTGTGGTGGCGGCTAATTCTAAAGAGCAGTCGCCACTCCTGTACCTACAGCCTAAGTCATTATAGCTACCAAATCGAGAGGAAGTCCAACATTTCCATCCTGAACATTATCCTGACCTTAATTGTGGTTCGCTTTCCTCCTCCTACGGGGCGACATTTAAATAAGATCTCAATAATAGACTAAGATATATAGAGTACAATAAACCCTCTACTTAGATTCTATTTATCAGAATACGCAATGCGGAAGATACCTTACGACAAATCCTACAGACCCGACGATATTTGAACCTGGAATGCTCTGATACCAAATGAAATACCCCCAAAAAATTTCGCGTATGAGGTGGCCAGTCTCATACACAAAACCTGGGAGATACATACAACTCGTAGCAACAAGCATAGAATACAAAAAACAGACTAAAATAAATTCTAAAAGCTGAACAGAAAATTCCACTGAATTGAAATAATCGATAAATAAATAGTTATATGCCTGGTAATACAATTTGGAAGTCCCGTAATGCAAGGACCCCTTAATAAGAATAAACACAAGTTTAAGACTCTAATTTAAAACCAACAACCAAAACCTCCAAATAATTAAGTTCATAGTCTGACCCTTGAATAAGAGGATAGGTTTCTACCCTATGACCGATGAGAAGAGATGTCTGCCACAACTAACCCTAAAACTCTATCCTTGCAGTGGAACCTGTCTGAAAGTTGAAATATCAACAAAGTGGGTTAAACTCACGAGCAAGCTCTATCTACTACATCCCAATCAGAGAACCAATATACATACCCTCAGTATAAGGGACACAAAAGAAAACAATAGATTTAACATACAAGCTATTCTTATTCCAGTTTCATGTTTTCAAAACAACAGTCATTAATTATAATATTCCACCCAAATCCTTATTATGCAAAAGTGATCACATTTCTTAAGTTCAACAGAAATAAACATAACATGAAATAATATCAAGTTTAAGCAATCCTAACATGCCACCATTTAATCTTTTGATACCTTAATAGGTGTAGGTATATACATACTAGTCATTTCCTACTTAGTTCATGTTTCAGAAGTAAAATCAGCTTATACATTGTTCCAACAAACCCTTATCATTCAACAATGAACACATTCTTTAAGTTCAAAATAAAAAAAATATATGCATACATGTATAGATACCTTATTAGATATGGGTGATCCTGACACACCAAATAAAATGTATAGATACCTTATTAGGTATAGGCGATCCTGACACGCCAAATAAAATGTACTGATACCTTATTAGGTATGGGCGATCCTGACACACCGGGCAATCCTGACATGCCAAATAAAATGCATAGATACCTTATTAGGTATGGGCGATCCTGACACGCCGGGCAATCCTTACATGCCAAATAAAATACATAGATACCTTATTAGGTATGGGCGATCCTGACATGCCGGGCAATCCTTACATGCCAAATAAAATGTACAGATGCATTTCCAATATGAAACATAAAATAGATAAGGTACATTATGATTTTAATTTGCTCAAACAACTAATTTAATTTATCTGCTATGCAATTATCACCATATGACAAATCGTCCACAAGTAAACCATGATCAAGTATTCCATGGGCATTTATATCTTTAAAGGTAAATACATTCAAGTAAATCAAATAATCCAAACATTCATTATAGAAGCAAATTTTCTAACCCAACCTCCAATACGAGAGAATCTAAACCTAACTCTTATCTAGGTTTCTGGGCCTTTTCTACTTCTAAGAACCCTATTAAACCATTCTGGAATTTTCTGCAATTGTTTGAGAAATTTTAAAAAAAAAATTTTTGGCAAGAAGAAAAATAAAACATAATTCGAGGCGTACGTATACAACCAACACAATCACAAGGGAGATTCATCTTCCCATGAAATTTAAAACCCAGGTACATTTTAATCCTATAAAGTTACCTAAATTTTTCCAGAATTTTCTGGAATTTAAAAGTATTTTTAAAAAATAAAAGAATGTGAAAACCTAACTTTTGGACACTTTAAAAATCTATTGCACAACAAGGGAGAATTATTTTGAGTTGAAACTTTAAACCCAAGTGTATTTAGCCTCCAAAAAGTTTCAGTAAAAATTTGGGAATTTTTCAAGTTGTAAAAGTATTTTCTAAAATTACAGAAAGAGAAAAAAACAACTTTTGGGCACTTTAAAAATAAATTGAACAACAAGAGAACATTATTTTGAGTTGAAAATTTAAAAACAATTGTATTTAACATACAGGAAGATACAATAAAAATTTAGGAATTTTTGGAAATTTTTAAGTATTTTATAAAATAAAAGAAATTGAAAAACTCACTTTTTAGACATTTTAAAAATTAATCTAAAGACAACGGTAGATTATTTTGACATGAAATTTAAAATAAAAGCTCCTTAAACTCCCAGGAAGTTGGCATAAAATTTTGGAAATTTTTGGAATTATAAAAGTATTTTAAAAAATAATTTTTCGAGTTTTCAAGTTTTTCCAAAAATTTTAAAAATTAAAAAAAAAATCAAAATAATTCGGAATGGGCCAATATTGGACCCAGAGGTGGGCCCCCGCGAGTGGGGCCCAAAAACATCTTTCCGTCCACCGACCATCGCCGGCGGCACACGCCCCCACGCGCCGGCGGCGCTACCCCCACACTCTTTTTTTTTTTTTCTTTCTTTCTTTCTTCTTTCTTCTTCCCACGGCTGAAACTTTAAAGCTCAACAACGGTGGCCGAACTTTTCGACCATTTTTCGGTCACTTCCGAACACCGAATCGTGCGTATGAATATACCATTGAACTCGTCTCGATCTAAGCTATGCATTGGTACCAAATTCACGCCCTCTCGTGACCTAAATCAAAAACGCTCAATTTCAAGTTTCAAAAATCTAAAATTTCAAAGTCAGATTCCCATCAATCTACCCAACGGTTTACAACCAAATTTTCAAGGATTGTTCTAGGAAGTAAGATCTACCTATTGATCGAAACAAAATCACTCAAAAATGATAAACACAGTAGACCCAAATTTCATGTTCGTATATATATACACCCGCCTATGCAATCATATATACATGTATATACATATGCAAATATACCCTAAAACAGTACCAAAACTCCAAAATCCTAATGTTTAATTCACAGAATTATTCTTAGCATGCAAAATCATTTAATTTCATAGTTAAATGCATACAAATTTCTAGCAACATGTCTATACAATTAGCATAATTAATTTTCACAAAATTTATCGATAGAAAAAAAAATACAATTATATACAAATTTTCAAAATAAACACAATCCTCAAATCTAGACTATGCATACGGATTCAAAGGGGAAGAGAAGAATCAAACTTGCCTCTTTGACGATTCAAACACTCGTTCACCCGAACTCTTTCTCTCTTTCGTTTACTCTCCTGATTTTTATGTGTAATGCAAACGGCAGAAACCCTAGTTTCTTATTATCTTTTGTCCTAATCATTTTATTCTATTATTATTATTATTTTTTCTAAAATCTAAATAACTAAAAATAATAATAATAATAATAATAATATAACTATAACCATGGCCAAACAACTTAAGCATATCCTTACCCCAACCATTCCAGCCCAGATTCCTCCCTAGCCCAATCCAAAGCATTTAAAATATTTAAGTCAAATAATACACAATCAATAAACAATTCATATAAATTGATAAGAATAAAAGTAGAGCACTTCGCATGAAATGAAAGAATTTATAAAGACAACCAATTCACATAAAATAATAATTGTATAAAGACCTAACAATTCACATGAAATGATAAAATGCATATAAAGGCATTTCTCATGAATTGAAAAATAATAATAATAATAATATAAAGAAATTTAAATTCTTTAAAATAATAGACGTCCAAATTTTTCGGGGTATTACAGCATGTTATAGTGAGATAGAACAACTACATAGTAGATGCAAATATATAGAGAGAAATAACTTCATTTATAGAGAGAGGCATCGAATAGGATATAATCAATGGCTTTTACTCAAACCCACTTTTTTGTTTTAGAAATTGATACTCTCTCCACTCTCTTTGAATTTTTCGTCCAAGCAAAGCTACAAACATAATAGGCAACGCTTCCGAGCAAAGCCAAAACACCATTCACATTGAAGCTTTTGTTTGTTTAGATGGGTGTTGGCTATCATCATTTGCTTACTCAAATGCATTTTAGTACAACTGAGATATCATAACAAATTTAACTTTAAATATTACTACAAAACATTACCAAATAAATAGAAGTGCTCCAGTTAAAAATAAATTTAAGCAAATTGCCTTATAATATACACAGAATATTGAACAGTGGCTAGCCGAAGAAGATGAAGATTGAGTTCCCACCATGGTGGGTCTTCATTGGAGGTTTGACGATCAAATGAGGCGGCGAAGACAAAAGCGCCATGGCAACAACTCCTGAATTTCAAAGCCTCACTACCAAATGTAGATACACTCCAAAACTAGGTACCCAACAACACCCCCTACAATTTCACCAGAGTTTCAATCTAAGCTATACCCATGTGGGTATTGATTTTTTTGTTCATCGCTAGATTTTTAATAACACTTCCCAATTTGAAAACCCTTTTGCAGAAGAGTACGATCCTCACTGGCTATATATCTCTGGTGGCCAAGTCCTAATGTGGCACCAGTTTGAGCTTTGTGGATCTATCAGATAACGGCCTCTCGAGTTCAGTTTTGGAGCTCTTGGGTGGGTTTTTTGTGGCAGTGGTGGCTGATTGGTTGTGTTGAATCCCATGGTGGTGGTTTAATGGGGGTGATTAAGTTCTTGGGTGGTTTAGCAGGAGGTGATATGGGTCTTGGTTGGAGGTGGGTTTGTGGTGGAGATGGGTTGATGATGGTAATGAAGATGATAAATAGTGATTTCGGTCTTGGTGGGAGGTGGGTCTTTTTTGTGGCAGTGGTGGCTGACTGGTTGTGGTGGTTGCCATAGTGGTGGTTTAATGGGGTGGCGACTGGAGGTGATGTGGGTCTTGGTGGGAGGTGGGTCAGTGGTGGAGATGGGTTTATGATGGTGATGAAGATGATGAATAGTGGTCTGTGGGGGTGATCTTTGGTAGGTGCTAGTGGTGAGGAAGTGGTGTTGGTTGAAGAGGAGATGATGAAGATTGACTTTAATATATATACGTTATTTTAGATGTGAGAGTAGTGAAAGTTTAAATTTTGAATTTAGGTAGGAGTGAGTAGGTGAAGGTTTAAATTTGAATTTAAGTGGGAGTGAATGGTGATCATTAGATCGTAGATAGGTATAAATATTTTGAATCGTCAGATTAGTTTTTTAACCATTTTTGACTGTTAGATGATGAATTTTTTTGGGCAGGAAATTCAAACACTAACCTTAAATGTAATATATATATATAATACACACACCATATTCTTCAATCTCTCCCTCGTCAGCTATGGCAATCATAACAACTGATATATTGCTTGCCAACACAATGACCCCTTCCTTTGCAAACAAAATCCAGAGAGCGTTGGTGTCGCAGCTGGCGTCACAGGCGATGAGTCCTCGGAGAGACACGTTCAGATGACTGTGAGGGTTACATCGTTGATAATGATTGTCGTGCAGTGGAATAACGGTGACAATTAGGGTTCTACTTGTTTTGTTGAGCAATGGAGATAATCTAAGGTTTAGGTTAGTGTGAACACAAATGAGGGAACAAGGACGATTTTGAACTTTGTTCATCGATTTCATAGATTCTTGATCAGTTGAACTTAAGGGGGTCATTAAGCAGTATTTTTGATAATAGTGTTTTGAGTGATTATTCTAATACCTTGAAGATTATTTTGAAAGTTGTTTTGTATTCTTGCATAACAAGAACTTCTGGCTGGAATAAAAGAAAACTTAGTGGAAGTCCAATTTTGATTTATTGTATAAAATTATATTTTCCCCTAGTAATTGTATTGTTTCATATTGATTAAGTAATTCTATTGTTTGTTTAGTTGTTTTGATTGAGTAATGGAACTAAATTTGAACGTTCCTACTTTATATATTTGATTAATTGGTACTTTTGGTATACTCCAATCATAAAAATTATTATTATTATTAGGCATATTAATTTCTTCACTATTTATGGGTTGTGCTGGATTTCTTCACTATATATATATATATATATATATGCATATGTATTTTTGAAGATGTACCATAATATTTATAGAGTGTGAATATCAACTTCCATAATAAAGGTATTCAACTTAAATGGGTTGTTTCTTTCTTTAGACGTGCTTTAATAACTGAGTTTGTGGTTCAAATAAAATTTTGCAGGTATATATTTTTAGTTCAGATGTTATCACTAAAAACTAGAAAAATAAATAAATAAAATAAAATTGAAGTTGTGGTCTAGAAGTGTATATATATCCTTGTAAGGATTAGATATTTGTGAATACTGATCGTTAGGTATCCTAGCTTTAAAGTTACATTCCCCTTCAATCAAGCTCTAATTTTTTTTCCTTCAAAGTTCTCTTATTATTTTTTTTTCTTGTTCTTCTTTTATTTTTTTTATTTCCGCTTCATAAACTTATGTATGATGTATATGTATTGTATTGTAACATTGTTTTCTCATCTAAAATATAAATATATTATACATATTTTAAATAATGATCACCGTTTTCTTTTCAACTTTCTTTTGTTTAAATCTTAGGGTAAATAGACAATATCACTTACTTCTCCTAAGGTTTGTCAATATCCCACATACATCCCCTCTACGTTTCATAATCCCACTTGCCTTCCTTGAGGTTGTGATGTATGTAATGGACTCCTCCCTCCCGTAACAATTCTCGATGGAGACTAACAAAATTTGTTGACGTCAGCTGCAGTAAATGTTTAGAAGGTCAGTTTTGCCCTTCTTATGCCTGAAATGACATATCTAACCTTATTGACCAATATGAAATGGCTTACTACCCTTAACTAATTAATTGAAATTTACCTTACTCCCTTTGCTTACTCATATACATATATACATATATATATAAATATATAATGCACACACCATATTCTTTAATCTCTCCCTCGTCAGCTGTGGCAGTCATAACAACTGATATATTGCTTGCCAACACAATGACCCTTTCCTTTGCAAACAAAATTGAAATATGTGTCAGTGCTGTAGCTGGCGTCGCAAGTGGTGACTCCTCGAAGAGTCCCTTCATCGATCAATATTTTCATCACATTCAGATGACTGTGAGGGTTGCGCCATTGATGTTGATTGCCGTGGAGAGCAGTGGAATAGCAGCGACAATTAGGGGTTTTCTACTTGTTTGTTGAGTAATGGAGATAATATAAGGTTTAGGTTAGTGTGAACACAAATGAGAGAACAAGGACGATTTTTAACTTTGTTCAAGTGGTTGACGACGATGGGATTTTCTAGTGACGGGGCTTCGGATTTAAGTGATTTTTTTTTTACTGTTTATTCTTTAGTAATATTTGATTTTGAATTATGTTCCAATGGTTGATGACAATGGGCTTTTCTGGCATAGGGCCTGGGGTTCAAGTGTTTTTCTTTTATTGTTTATTCTTTGGTATTGTTTGATTTTGAACTATGTTCCAGTGGTCAACGACAATGGGATTTCTCGGCAATGAAGCTTGGGGTTTAAGTATTTTATTTATATATTTATTCTCTGATCGTGTTTGATTTTGAACTCTGTTATTTAGATAAGATTTGAAATTTGAAAGATCTTACTGAATTAATTTTGAACTCTCCTATTTTGTATCAAAAAAGGCTATAAATGTTATACTGGAATTTATCTAAGACTTGTAGAATCATTGGATGTTATTCACTATATTTTGGTTTAGTTGAGATTAACGAACAATTTTTGAATATGTTCAGTTATCTGGTGATGGTGATTAATAGTGATGGACTATTCTTATGATTAGGGGTTGTTTGGGTAGTGGATTTGGTTGGTGAGGGTAATAGTGAACTGGAACCTTTTATACAGAAAGAGTATTCTAGTCTTTTTGCTTTGGGTATAAATATCTGAATATATAAATATGTAATACATGGGCATAATGGTAAAATCACATATTACCGTTACTTGGACGACCGTCACTAACATGAGAGGTAAGTGAGATTATGAAACGTATAGGGGAGGCATATGCGAGATATTGAGAAATCTCAGGGGAGGTAAGTGATATTTATCCTAAATCTTAATTTAATTGTATATTAATCCGTTGGAGAACTAATTCTCCAATAATTTGTTTGTAACTTATATTTAAATTTTTAGAATTTTTTATGTCCGAAAGTAATTGAGACCAACTTGATTTTTCTAATTTGAGCTCAACTCAAAAGTAAAAAATTGAACATGAATTTCTCTATATACATAAATGTATGTGTTGACACCCAAAAGTCACGTGACACGTGGCTGCCACTTTGGTATTGATATGGATGAGAAATCAGCATATACATGGAAAGTGAAACAGATTAATCAAGAGATATTAGTAGAATTGGACTATATCAAGAGTTCATATAAATGATGACTCTAAAGGCTGATAGGAATAAAATCATGGATGTTTTTGACTCTTGAAGCTTCATCATTGACTTTTGATATGCGTGGACTATACATATATATAATCAGTTTACATTGAAGATGGGTTATTTGCTAAATTCTGGACTCTGTGATGGCTGACGGCTACAACAGTAGGTTGTTATGTGAAAGATGTTGTGTGGATAAGAGTCCATTAAAAAGGTGACTCTAAAGGCTGACTAAGAAGAAGTTTGAGACAGTATGGGCTCTTAAAAATTACCCTTATGATTTAGCTTACGTATGAATGACGTTATAAACATATATATATTTGTATATATGTGTGTATGTATATATATATATATATATATGTATATATATATATATATATATATATGATTGCTTCCTACATGCCTGAATTGTAGGGTTTGATCCACTTTGAACTCTAGTTGAGTTTCATGCAAAATAGAAGACTAGGAAACCTTGGACAATATATAGGTAAAGGCTGATGAGTGCGACAATAGGCTGAGGGCTATAACTAGGGGTGCACAAAGAACCGTCGGAACCGGAACCGGAACCGGAACCGAGGGGAACCGTACCGGAACCGTACCGAACCGTGGCTACGGTTCCGGTTCCTAAAATTAGGAACCGTTACCAACGGTTCCGGTTCCGGTTCCAGGACCAGTAGAACCGTACCGGAATCGGAACCGTTGGGGGTAACGGTTCCTTGGAACCGGAACCGGAACCGGAACCGTTTTATATTAAATATGTGTATATATATATATAATATAATAACTATATATAATATATATATATACATTACATATAATAATTATATATAATGTATATATATTATGTATAATAATTATATTATCATATATTATATATAATAATTATATTATAATATAATTACTATACATAATATATATACATTATATGTAATGTATATATATCTATAATATAATATAATAATTATATATATATAGGGTGCCATTTTTAGATTGTAGGTCTCACATTTATTTAATGAATATATATATATATATTTTGTATTTTCAAGTTTCATTAAAAAAAAAAAAAAAAAAAATCATCCTAAGGAACCGCGGTTCGGAACCGGAACCGTACCGAGAACCGCGGTACGGTTCCTCACGGTTCCAACCCCCAACGGTTCCGGTTCCGGTTCCGAAAATCAGGAACCGTTGGTAACGGTTCCGGTTCCGGTTCCACCAAGAACCGTGAGGAACCGTACCGTGTGCACCCCTAGCTATAACGAGCTGGCTGTTTGGATAAGACCAAGTGTGACTTAGAGTCTTTGGGAGTTATAGAGAGGAGTTATATCAGTTTGTTACATATAGGATCAGTTTGTTACAAAACAATTGCATCACGTGCAATCTATCTCTCTCCCAATATTCTCATGGAATATTGTCTTACCTCTCTTTATTCTGCATCTCTCTCATAAACTTCTTGCTCTCTGTCTCCTCTAATCAGTCTATCTATCTACATCTCCCTCATTTTCTATCTCCCTCCTTCTACCTACTCATTTGCTATGATTCAGTCTCGCAATTCTTTGAACAGATTGAAAGTTATCTTAATTGAGGCAAAAAAGAACTCAATGGAGTTTGGTATTCTATCATCCTAGTCAATCACCCGATCCAACACAACCTTCAAAGAAGATACTTGTGTTCAACCAACTGTTTACATTGAGATGATATCATGGCTTTGGCACGCCCGCAAACACTAACAATTCAATCGGTCTGGTTGGCTAATTAATCGGTCTGGTTGGCTAATTGTTGACTGTGGTTAGCTTAATACTTTCGCTTGGACCAGTGTGGTTAGCTTAATACTTTCGCTTGGACCAATTTTGCTGCCATTCTCATACCATCTATACTCAGTTGTTTTCCCGTAGAGACAGATACAGATAAATTTAGCTCGGATTAATTCAGTGAATTAAATAGATCGATGGAGAGTCCTATGCTTTTTTTTTTCTCGGTAAGTATCGAGAGACCTATGTTTCTATATGTTTATATATAATTTTTAATAAGAATGAGTTTTTGAAAAATATATTGCAAGTATATACTATTGAAAAACTTGTGCATGAATTGAGTACTTCATTCATCATTCTTTGAATTTTGTAAAAACACTGACTTCATATTGTATTTTGGAAATACTTTTGCTTCTTTTGATTTTGACACTAATAAATATTTTTTATTTGGCCTATTTAAATCTTTAACTAATAAAAAAAGAGATTTTTAAACATATACCTTGATTAAATTATTTTGTGGGAACTAATCCTTCTTGAATATATATATATATATATATATATATATATATATATATATATATTGTTTATAATTTTGTAATATAAGCATGAGATTTTTGATATGTTACTTGAGATATAATATTGAGAAAAGCTTTTGTTGTTAAATGAACTCTTACCTCCTTATATAGACCAAGTGCCTTGTAATGAATGACTAAGATATATACAAAAGTGTCAACAATCTAATAATTAGGAGAATTTTAGAATAAGTTTTAAAAAGTTCCATAGAAATATCTCTACAATACTAGACATCTCTAGAGACTTCTATACAATTCTAGAGTGTTTTATACAATTCTAGAATAGTCCATACAAATCTAGAAAGTTTTAGAAAATATTAGAGAACTCCACACAAATCTAGAGAGTTTCACACAATTCTAGAGAATGCTAGAGAACTCCACACAAGTCTAGAGAGATCCACACAATTCTAGAGAATTTAAGAAGAATCCACACTTGTGTAGAAAACTCTAGAATGTTCCGTAAACTCTAGAATGTACGGGTTGTTAGTACATCAACTCAAGTTCAACTCTAATTAAGTTTGGATTGAAAATTTCAACCCAAGCACAACCCTAATTATAAAATTAGTTACTCAAATTTATAAAAATTGAACTGAGCTCGAGTTGGATTCGAATTGCCCAACCCAAGTTGGGCCCTATTTATTGGTTGTATGTGTCGCCTTCAACTTCACCTCCCATGAAGCTTCATTAGGGCCCTCACAATTATGATCGAGTAAGACTAGTGAACAAGATTGTTGGAGAGAGAAAAAGATATTTTTAACCTTTTGCCCTTTTTCTGGTAGGAGAGATGAACATTTCAAACACTTAGCATCTAGGAAGCACGGATACTTTTATAAGAGTAACGTACCCGTATCAGATACATATCGGATACCGATACTCCTCAGATACTCGTGGATACGTGTTCGATACTTCCTAAATGTATTCATAATTTTAAAATATATCTTTTTATTTCTAACACGTATTCGATACTTCTTAGACACTTTTACCATGTATCCAATACTTCTCAAATACTTTACAACACATTTTTAACAAGTTTTGAACATTAAAATGTACAATAATATCATAGTATAATTGTTAAAAAAAAGTTTAAATTTATTTTGAAAAGAAGTGTTGAGATATATATCATAATTTAATATAAAATTTATTTATGCAAATTATGCAATATGATTCTTAACTCTTATTTTGTTTATTAATCAATATATTTTATAAAGAAATGTTAACAACTCTATTTTTTGTATACATAAAAATAAAATTTGTTATTTTTTATATTGTCGTATTCTATCGTATCAGTATCTTATTTTTTAAAATTTATCGTATTACGATACTCGTATTATATCATACCCGTGTTTCATATTCGTATCCGTATCTATACTTCTTAGCTCGGCATACTTTTCAAAGAAGGATGCTCATAAAACATATCATCGGGTCTTTTTTACACAGGGCATACTTTTCAAATCTGTGGGGTCTTTTTTGTCTCCATCCATCAAGTCATTACCAAGAAAAAGATACCCTCCTAATTTATCAAGTTCCGTTTGATTAGTTAGAAGCTGAGAAAAAGGGGGAAAAAAAAAAAACTTTTACAATTTTTAAGTGTTTGGTTAAAAGAAAAGTAAATTTTTTGAGGAAAATAGGATTTTATAACCATTCTATTTTTCTCAAAAAAAATTCTAGTATATAATACGTAAAATTTTTACTTTCTGGTGACTTTTTATCTTAATTTATTATTATGTCTCTTTATTTCTCTTCATTCTCCACAGATTTTATAGAAGTAATGAGTTATTATAACTCCTCTTCACTTAACTTTTCTATTATAATATGTTATCTCTCATTAATATTAGTTATATTAGCTTTAACATAAACTATATTACATCTATACATACACACATATATTATTAAAAATTGTATAGCTTTCTTGTCTTTTTATAATTTTATTAATTAAATAATGTTTTAAAGTTTTAATATAAGAAGTTGAATAATCCGAACATATTCACTTTTGAAATTCTCAAAAGTTACAACTCTTTAATCATAATGAAATTCTCAATTTTTTATATTTTATACCTATGAAAAAAAAAAAGTTACTTTTTAAAGTTAGATGATTCTTTCCAATAATTATCTTTCTAAGCTAAATTACTATTATGAATAATTTTATGAACTTAACTAAAAGAGGTATCTTACCATTAAAGCATCACTATTATATTACAACTTTTAGTTTTGAATAATAGATAGTCTTTTATTTGGCTTACATTAACTTTTAATTTCAAATATTTTCTCATAAGTTCTTGATGTCTTGCACCGTTACAATTCAGTAGAAAGAGATTAATTTATTTGCTAAAAATAAATATAAACAATTGGGTAGAAAGCGATCGAATTTATTTAACATAAATTTATTTTGTTTTTAGTGTTTAAAATCAAAGGATAATTTTGGTAAGTGTAATTATTTTCTTTTCACGTTCATACTATCCAAATTAACAAAACAATATTTTTTCACAATTTTCCTGAAAAAATTTCATGCTAACTAAATGCATGTTGAAAACTTAATTTTATTTTCTTTCACTTCACTTTTCTTTCACTTTCACTTTTTACCATAGTCCGGTCAAACCAAACGGACCCCAAAAGAATATAAGTCAATTCCTGAACCATGGTGAAAAAAAAAGGTAATTACCAATATTTTTTAACCTTTGTTCTGTCAAACCATTACCCCCACGCAACTTCAAACTTCAACACTTGTAAGGAAAATGATGGGTAAGCTCTTCAAGAAAAATTCATACTAAGTTATTGTTTGATTCTTATTTCTCTCTTCTTCTTTTTTTCTTAAATACTTGATATCAATCAAGAAGGCTGCCTCCTTTATAGCATAAATTGGATTTTTTGAGTCTAACTAAAGTCCATTAAGGTAAAATATTAGAAAAAATTATAACATTATTGAAAGAAATTAATCGGTTACAATTGGAGTTTTTTCCTTCACGGTCATGGAGAAACTCAAAGCAACTTTTCAAAATTCAACATTTTAATGACTATGATGTATGACTATATATAACCACTCTTGATGCGGACAAAAATTGAATTGATTGGATTTTTTTTTTTTTGGTAATTATCTTTTTTTTTTTCGTTTTTTTTTACAATGGATAAGAAATTGGTAACATTAATTTCTAAAATTTAAAATAGAAAAAAACCGATTTTGTTATATTTGAAAATGAGATAAGTGAATATGATATGTGGCCGTTAAATTTAAATTAACGATCACTCTACTTGGTAGGGATAATATCTATTTTCACCTATGAGTAAGAAATCACTACTCTATGTATACATATAAAGAGAGAGTTATGAAGGGTGTGTGAAGTGAAGTAGGTTAATACATATCACAATTTTAAGTTAATATATGTCAAGAAATGAATCATACAAAAAAGGGTAAAGTACAAAAAAATGGTTTCCTATATAGAAAATGTGCAAAGATTCTATTTCTTTGCAAAATCTCTTATATTTTTCAACATGTGCAAATAAGGACAAATATTGAACAATGAAATGACTAAATATCCTTACTTTAATTTTTTTTTGAGTAAATTACAGTGACCTCCCTTGAGATTTCGTTAATATACACTTGTTTCCCCTCTTGTAAGTGTATATTGACAAATATTAGGGAGATCAGTGTAATTTATCTTTTTTAAAATAAAATAAAAAATACAACGTGAAATGACAAAATTGATATTTTTGAGTTTTCAAAAATTTGACATTATTATATGTAATAGGGACAATTTGATCCAAATTTTAAAATTATAAAGATTTATATGCATATATCAAATATTAAAAATATTATTTACACATTTTCTATATATATATATATCGGAGTATTTTTACAATTTACTCTTAAAAATAAGGTCTTTATTGTAAGGGTATTGTGTTATTCATGCCACATGCGGTAGTTATTCGCGCAATGGCACGACAATAATGCAAGAGTGGCAGTAGTTATTGTCCTTAACTTATTTTTTCTGTTTTTTTTGTCGTGATAGTCCCTTGCATAACTGTTAGGATATTACTCAATATTGTTCACCATTAATTGAAGTTATTAGGAAAGACTTGAAGAACAATTCTCAAATCAACGTCACTGACAGCCCAATAGCACCTACCACCGGTACATTTCTATTTTACCATTTTTTTTTTTTGTTTAAGCAAGACAAAAATGTACTAAACACTCATCAATTATCAAGTTATTGTAAATTTCACCCTTCAACTATCAAAGGTCTTAACTAAGCCCTCTAACTTTAAAAAACTCACATTAAGCCCCTAAGACTGAATAAAAGAGATAAATTATAATAATAATAATAATAGTTAAAATATATCAATAAAAAAGAAGAAATGACTTTTGAACCCTTCCTTTTTTCATTCTATTAGATTTCTAGGATTTGTGTGATGTCTCACATCGGCCGCAGGGTGGGGGATGGGAGAGATTGCCGACACTTATATGTATAGATATTTCTAACTACGTGGACGTATTTTGAAAATCTTGAGTAATGAGAGGAGAATATACAAGACAAACAATATCTACACAGTGTACAACGAGAGTTTGGCAATGAGGACGCTAGGTTTTAAGAAAGGAAGAATTTGCTAACACTTATACGTGTAGATGTATTTTAAAAATTGTGAATATCGAAAAGAGAGTAAGCGAATGATATCTAATCGTTTATTTGAACTAGTTATTTCTCGATGGAATCAACCAACAAATTTTGAGTATTGGGATTGAATCAAACTAATTGTACGATTTCAGTAATGCTCTGTCGTCGTCTACTGTCTCTGTTGGAGCTGTGACAGCCATGATGTTTTCTTCAATAGGTCTCCTTCAACTTCACCTTCCACGAAGTTTCATTATGGCCCTCAAAACTATAATTGAAAATGACATTGATTTGAAATAAGAAATTGATTTTTCCCAACTGATTTAATCCCACTCTACTTTCAAGAAAGTATTGATTTAATTAACGGAAAATTGTATAAAACCTCCCTCTACAATTTTTTTTTACCTAAAACCCCTTTAACTATCCAATTGTTATAAAGAGATATTATAATGATGAAAATTTCCCATAATATAAATTTAAGAAAATCTACGTTTTCTTTAAAATAATATTCATTTTTGGTTTTATTTTATTTTTTAATTTTTAATATAGAACTTCAAGAAAATTTTGAAAATTACACGCCATTAAAGTTATAATATAATGACTAAAATGTCTCTTAATATAAATTTAATAAAATTTAGATTTTCTTTAAAATAATTTTTATTTTAGGTTTTCTTTTCCAGTTAAAAAATTTTAAAATAAAAATGTAAGAAAAGTTTGAAAATTTTTCCAAGGTTTTTTCATTTACTTATAGATAGACCATTAAATTCTTTTTAAAAATAATTTTTAATAACACTATATATATATAATTATATATATATATATATTAAGGAGGGTTTTAACAACACTATGCAACAATTGAATAATTAAGGAGGGTTTTACGTAAAATATATATATATATATATATATATTATAGAGATGTTTTGTGCCAAAAAATTGAAAGTGGAGAAGAGTTTTATGCAATTTGTCATTTAATTAATCTTACATAATTACCAAAAATAAATAAAAATTGCCCTTTAATTTATGGTGTGAATGCACATGGTTTTATTTTAATGACATGAAATCATGTACAATGTTTGGTGCAATTTGTAAAATTTAGAAAAGATGAATGTGAGGGCAGTATTTATGTCATTGGTCAAACCACATTGTATCATCTTTAGCATATGCCATGACAGTTCACTTTCGATGTTTACTGATTATATCAACTAATATTTTGATCCACAAACGTGCCTGGTGTGTACCCTACTCCATTATTCACATGGCCTTGTTTGATTCAATCTGCGTTTTCAGACTTTTGTGTAAGACAAATCAACAGCTGCACAGAAAAAAAATAAAAAATAAAAAAGAGAAGAACATTTCAAACACTCCGCATACTTTTCAAAGAAAGAGGCTCACAAACCAATTTGTGGGGCCATTTTTGTCTATAAAGTCAGGAGCATTCGATAAATCAAGGTATCTATCAAGAAAAAAATTACCCTCCGGCCTCCCCGTCATGGTATGATATTGTCTGCTTTGAGCCTAGTTCATACGGTTTTGCTCTTGAATTTTACCCCAAAAGACCTCGTACCATTTGAAGAGAACATACAACATATAAGCACATCTCCTTTTCTATACCCAGGCGATGTTGGATTGAGCACCCTGTACCCTGTCAGTGTGGTAGCTCAGTCCAGTGTCTGTCTTCGCACCCTCCCACTCACACCTCCCAGTCTTCAACTCCATGATCGATTACAAAAATATAAATGAAAGATAACAACTCGATCAAACTTAGTTTGGACACCGAATATTACCAATTACAAATATATATGTCACACAATTAACGATAATCACATTGCAATCTAATTTTAGAAATAATGCATAGGATCACAAATAATATTTTATTTATTTAAAATATTCTAACAATTATCACATATTATATGTGATAATCAAATCACAGAATATATATATATATATATATAGAGAGAGAGAGAGATTTGTCTACATGTTCTTTTATAATTATATTTTATAATAAAATAAATAATTTTTTTTTATTAAATACAAAAATAAGTATCCATATAAATAAATAATCAAACTTAGTATGGTAGAAAAATAATATTTGAGAGAATGAGTGGTCTTTTAGTTCAATTTTTTGATTTGAAGTAAAGAGAGTTCGTGTAAGGGAATTTGTCAACTTCCCATTTCTTGTTTAAATAGAATATCTAAGCTACTAAGGAGTTGCCATCAGGGATAGAGCAGATAAATGATTGAGGGGTGTTTGAAAAAAAAATGATACGGCACACCTAGTGTGAAAATAATTTTAAGGGAATATTTAGGAGGGTGTATTTAATTAGGATTTTAAAGGATTTTGAAAGATATTTTTTAAGTGACAGACTTTCTTGAATTTTTATGAATTTAAGTAGAATTCATGAACTTTTATTATAGACTTTCATAGTATTCTATAGACTTTTATTACAAACTTTCATGAATTTGTATAGACTTTTATTAGAGACTTTGATGAATTTTTATAGACTTGTAATGATTTCTTCAATATATTTTATTTATTTATATCATTGAATTATATTTTTGTGTACAAGTAGACTAATGGTTCAAGGGACAAGTATAATGCAAAATGGATAAGGTATCATTTATAGTTTCTGCTATTTGGAATTATTCAATAGATTTGTTAAGAACTTATACAAAGTTACGTATATCCCTCCTCATAACAGTGTAAAGAATGATTAAGTAATATATGTAAAAATAAAAGTTAAACATATGATTTGGATTGAGTTGAATCATGTTCCTTCTTTTGTTATTTTATTTGTATTATATGTTAAGCTAATAACATAAAAGTTATTTTCATGGTAAATGGAATATTTTCATATTTTCTAATTTTTGCCTCATTACATTAGATAGATAGGATATATAGACATGTTATTTTTTTTTATAAAAAAGAAAAAAGAATTTGCTACTGCAGCGCGCACTATAATTTTCACAAAAAACAAAAGTTATAACAAATGTAAAACAACTGACATTCACAAAAGTATAGTGACAAGTTTGAAAGTAAAATTTAAAGGAAAATATTTAATATTCATTACTCAATATCATTAGTTCTCATTATTATCATTGTGCCCAACATCTCTCCACATATTCAAAGTTATGCTAACTCTCCATTCATTAGCATTATCTCGTTGTTGCTCTTGTGTTTGAAAAAAATATTTTCAAAATATTATAAAAGATAGCTCTCCAGCAATAATTTTTTTTTTTGTAACTGAATTTTCATAAAACTTACAACAAAACAATTTTTTTTTGTACAACTTTCAGGGTTTTCATTTATCTGAAACATAAAAGTGTTTTTAAAAAATTAAATCAAACAGATTCTAAATATCTACTTTTGATGTCCCATAAAATATTTTTCATATGAAATTCTTTATAAAAAAATGATTTTTCTTTTTCTTTTGTATATTTAAATGGTATATAGACATTTGTTTTATTGTATGTATGGCTTCTTAATGTGTATATATATGAGTATAAATATGTACAAGTATATATAAAGATTGTAGTATGTTAAATGAGTATCTATATGAGAGTAAATCCGTACAAGTGTATATGCATTAATATATAATAAACTATAAATCTGTACCATTTTTGAATAAACTGTTTTCATATTAAAGATAGTGTGGACTATGGGTATGAAAAGTACATGCCCTCAGTGGACCATTATTTTCAACGACAAATTGGACTATGCACCGAATTGAATTTTGACATTGATAATCTCTGATAAATTGTTTATTTTGTTTGTGCAATTCGTTTGATTTTGTTTGTACTATAACTGTTTAAAAATCCTAATTGAATAGAAAAAGAGAGAATTTGAGAAGAGAGAGAAAATCAAGAAAGAAAAAAGAGTGTAACTTGAGATGGAGAAATGTTGTTCGTATTCTGCAGAAAAAAGTCCACTAAAATGGGGAAATGTTTGATTTGTTATGGACTTCGGTATTTATAACTTTTACCCTCAAATCCACCAAAGTTTACCACTTAATGAAATCCTTCAAAATCTATGACTTTTTGAATATACCGAGACTTTTTTTAAATTCTAATTAAATATGGCTAGATTTGTATGAACTCTTTAAAAGTTTATAAAAGTTTGGATTGAATATTGTCAGATTTGTATGGACTCTTTAAAAGTCTGTAAAAGTCTAGATTGAATAAACTCAAAATTTTAAAGTCTTTTAAAATCATAATTAAATATGGGTACCTTAGTGTAATTTTATTATCTTTTTACATATAATATAAAAAAATCTAATGGCCAGCATGCCTCCTAGGCTTATCCGTCCATGGCTGCAGTGGGCCAGTGCTAACCTTTTAAAGGTAGCTTGAGTTCGATTCCCACCCCCATTTGATTTGTTTTACAAAAAATTACTTCGCCTCAAACGGAGGAATCCATGGATGGAGAGGAGAGAAGAGGTTCAGTCGAGGCGTTTCGTTTTTTCGTTATTTATTTAATTCACAAACACCTTGTATTTTGCGGGATCTCCTTTTCACCAATCTCTAAAACATGTTTCATCAGCTCACAGGGAGAGCTCTTGAGTTTTATTCATACATCCCATTAATGGTGCATGCAGTGATTCAGATATGAACTTATCATGCCAGCTGAAAGAAACTGTCCACATAAATCATACATACCTGTCAGCAGCAACAAAAAATTCTGTTTCCGCATACCAATACACGGTTGCCTTCTTGCAGATTCTTGCTTTTTATATATATATATATATATATATATATATATATATATGTATATATATATATACAGAGGTTCATTACAGAGTAACCATTAAGTAGGTTCCTTATAATAAATGAAAAGTTTCAAAAAAATATAGTCATCCATGTCGTCCATCTTTATTTATAAGAAACCTTCAATAAACGTTTGTCCAAGATCACTTATTTTCTGACCATCTACAAGAGTTGTTTCTAGTGAAAAATCAGTTGCTAAACTGAAGGATATATGAAAAACGAGAATAAATTAAAGGGGACTCACCACTAGTTTACAGCCGACAGAACCCATGCCTGAATATTTAATTAAAGGAAGAAAAAAAAAAAAAAGAGACAGAAGCAATAACATGCAAACCAGAGAGATCAATCTGTTTCGAATATTCTTAAGAGACGCGTCTGAAGCTAGTTGATGGCAACATGGATCCAAAAGTAGAGGGTAAGATTAACCACAGCGGTATTGCTGCTGCTGTTGTTATGGAACCAATAGAAAGACGGCGACAATTCCTAGCCATGCTCGGATATCCCTTGCGTAGATATATAGCCATTACGGCACCAGTGAAGGCGAAATTGATAGCCAAGACGAATGCAGTAAAGGAGGAAGGCTTGTCCTTGAAAATGATGGTTGGAACTGGGTTGCCATCTATTTTCTCATACGCCAATTTTAGAAGTGCAAAGGCTGTGGCAAAGGCAACTCCAAATATCACTTCCTCTAGGGAAATTTTATGCATTGTTGACAAAAGATGAATAAAGAGGGATGGCTTATTTCTTGTTAGTCCGTTCTGTTATATATACACAAACCACACACACCTAATAAGAAACATGACACCCATGTGGGGTTCCACTCGTGAAACTAAAGACGGAGAAGTTTGGCTCGGTAGAAAAAAAGAAACTTGGATGGAAGGGGGAGGTGGGATCTACGAGACATCTCTATCTTAGATATCGTATTCTAATATCGTATTTTTAAAACATTTATAATGGTCTTATCTTTCTTTCGTTCAAATTTAAATGGATGAAAATTTGTAAAAAAGGAAAGATGTCTCATCCATTTTCTTTTCTCTTCCCTCTTTGCATCATTTTTACCAAACGAATGAAATTTGCACATTCCCTCCTATTTTCCAACCACTTCTTTTCTTTCCTTCTTACCAAACGAAATATTAAGAATTAAAATTCTTTCTTGCAATTTCAATGTTTATAATAATTAATGGTGACTTACGTTATTATAATGGGTGATATCAATTATTAATAAAATACGTTACATAATGTGTGACTTCGATATCACTCACTGTAGTAGCAACTTGACTCACTATTAATTGTTATAAAATTTCTCACTAAATAAAATTGTGAGAAACTTCTCACGTAAAAGAATTTTAGTCAACCAATTGTTATAAAGGTTATCACCTGATAAAATTGTGAGAAACTCTTTGTAGGTGTGAGTAGAGGACTTTAGTCTGCCGCTTAATTGTTTTCTTTCAACACAGAGGGAGCGAGAGGGGCCATGCTGGCTCATTAAATTATATAAGCCTAAAATTTGTATAAGGTTTCATTTAGCCTAAAATTTGTAAAAGGTTCCATTAGATGACAATTTTGCCCCGCCGGGTTTTCATCCTGTCCCGTCCCGTTTGGAGCGGGTATGAAAACTATTTTTATGCTGTCGGGGCGGGTATGGGAATAAAAATATGAATCCGCTGCGGGTACAGGACGGATTTGGTTTGTGATAGAAACCCGCCCCGTCGTCAATCCCTTGTATTTGTATTTTAATAGATTGACTACTTGTATTTCAACTTCCGGATACTTACCTGCTCTCAACACCTTACTAGATCAATAAAAGAAAGCAACTCCACTTCATTGTTTTTTATTTTTTTTAATATCCTGGACTACAAAATGATTGACTTTTGCTGGTTCAAATAGATGCTGAAAGTTGTAATTATTGGTTTTCATGGCATTATCATATTGTTAAATTGTTTTGATCTCCAGTTTATTATTTGAAAATACATGTTAATTTTGAATATTAATTGCGCGGTACCTATCAAGTTTGAGAATATAACTTTGTACAAATAATGCTAAAGGTTAGGCTTCTAATTATTTGTCGAAACCCGCCCCATCCTGTTCCAAACCCGCGAAGGATTTGGTAATGCTATTAAAGAGAACGGGGTGGGTACGGGTTTAGGCAAACCCAGCCTGTTGCCATCTTACATAGTTCTCCCTTCAAAAAATTATACTTTTTTTATAAATTTTTTTTCTTCTCCATTTTACTCTTCTTTTCTCTCTTCATTTTTTTATTCTCTTCAAATTAATTTGCATTCCCATTTTTATTACCACCAGATTAGTTTGTGATCCTCCTTCTTACTCTTCTTCTTCCTCTTCAATTATATATATATATATATATATATATAATTTGTAACAAGAAATTGATTTTTCCTAACTAATCAACCCTCACGCTATTTTCTTGTCCGTTCATCTTTGGAATAAAAGAGTTCATCACCGGTAGCTACAAATGATTATGCTACCATCTTTTTTTGCTCCCTTGCAACTTGACTTTCCTCCCCATAATATGTGAATATTTTTCCACTCACCTCTGTTTTAGCGGACTCGGACGTGGGTCACAATCGGTAGTTATTGATGGATTGCTTTGTAGGTTCTTATGATCGAGCTACCTTTAACGATGCATAATATAAAATATGTGTGGATCAATTCTACAATCACATCTTAAAATTCATCTCCCTAAATATTAAAGACACGTGAAATAATCAAATAAGGGCAGACTTTTATGCATATAACATGCATCATTGTTTTTATGTATAAATTTGCATAAAGAGGTTCGCAGAGGTTATGGAGGGTGGATGAGTTGGAGAAAAAGTCCGATAACTATTTAATGTCAATGGCCGGGTTGTGAATTGTGATGGTGAGTTAAAAAAAGAGGGAAAGAAAGAACGAAACGCCGAAAAGGATGAACAATGATGTGGCCAGTCATTCTCTCTACCTCTTCTCTCTAAATAGCAGTGTTTTGTTGAGGCATTGATGTAGTTTCCGACTAAGAAGGTTTGTTTAATGAATTAAATGGGTCTCTCGATCTTATAAAGCTTACGTGGTATTTTTCTCCACTTTTATCTCTAATGATTACTCCTCTCAAGAAAAATTATTGAATATCACATAATTTCCTTATACGAGAGGAATTCTACCGCTAGTAACTTTTTATTTATTGAATTAAATGGGTCTCTCGATCTTATAAAGCTTTCCTGGTATTTTTTTTCAACCTTTATTCAAAACTTTTTGTTTCTTCTTCCATATCATAATATCTTTTTGATATTTTTTTATTTATAATGACTCAATTTTAAATGGTTTTGAATCTAAAGAATAAAATGCTCTATGATTTATATTTTCTTTTACCTCATTCTTCTTATCGCCTTTTATATGCATCATTCTTCTCAATTTTAAATGGTTTTGAACTCCACAAGAGAGAGAGAGAGAGAGAGTGGTGACGAAAAAAATAATTTGAAACTTTCAATTTTACCAGTTAAAAAATGGGCACCAAAGTATTGTCCTAATATTTTTTGTCGGACTTGTAAGTGAATTATGAGTCTGGTGATCAACCCCACCATATGACATCATATGGTGGGGTCTACCATCAAACTTAAGTCACATAATTTTTTAAGTAGAAGTCGTTCTCATTCTGTCACTCTTTTTGTATGACACTGCTTTCACATTTTTACTTACTCTCGCCTGTGCCCTAGGGGTGGCAATTCGTGTTCCTGTATCGTGTTCATGTCATGTCAATCAATTAGTATTCTACTAAACAGTTCAACCCTAACTTGACCCATTTAATAATCATGTCAGAGATAGTCAACACTAACCTAACCCGTTTATTAAACGTGTTATCCGTGTCGACCTGTGTAACTCGTTTAATAAACATGTCCTATAATGACATGACTTGTTTAATAACCTTTTTAATCTGTTTAACTTATATATATATAAGTTTCTCCACTCTTTTCTTTTTTTTTTGATAAGTATAAATTCATTAGAAGACGCTCAAAGGGGAGCGAACCCGAAGAACAACAAAAACAGCCAACTATAGATTTAAGCTATCTAGAAAGTCCACTACTTGACCCTCCGATGTACAATTTTTCCCGTATACCCAAAAAAATAAAAGAGATAAAATGTTATATTTGAGAGACCAAATAGAAGACTCCACGTCCTCAAAGCGCCTCCTATTCCTCTCTTGCCACAAACCCCACCATAAACAAAGGGGAGTGACCCTCCAAGCATCCCTGGCTCGGCTATCCACTGTGCACCCTCTCCAAGCCTCTATCATCTCCTTCGTGGATCTAGGAAACACCCAGTCCATACCAAACGCAACCAAGAACATGGACCAAACGTCCCTCGCCACTGTGCAGTGAAGAAGAAGATGATTCACAGTTTCCTCTGACCTCTTGCACATACAACACCAATTTATCATAAAACGACCTCTTCTCCTAAGGTTGTCAATGGTAAGAATCTTTTCCAGGATAGTTGTCCAAGTGAAGAAGGCCACCTTCAAAGGGGCCTTTGTTCTCCAAATAGCCTTCCAAGGAAAGTTGGGACTCGTGAGTTCCGAAAGGAGTTTATAGTAGGAACGAACCTCAAATGTTCCCCTCTTGGATCCCGTCCACACCATCTCATCCATCCCCTCTCCCTCCAGCACGTGACTATACAAAGTGGCTAGCAGCTCCGCTACCTCTACAAGCTCCCAGTCTTGAAAAGCCCTACGAAAGCTCACAACCCAAGACAGTCGTCTGCTATCAAGCTGATAACAGTCGGCTACTAAGGCTTGTCTATTTGATGCAATCCTGAAGAGTCTAGGGAAACTACAGGCCAAAGGTAGATCCCCGCACCAGATGTCCTCCCAAGTTTCTCCACTCCTAAAAATCTCTCTAAAGATCATATAAAAAATAAAGTACATATCAATACAAAAATTCTAAAATCAAACTATATTATAAATTTTATATCTATATATGTAATACCCCGCTCCAACACATAGTATGATATTGTCCGCTTTGGGCTTAAGCCAGCACGATTTTGCTCTTGGGTTTTACCCCAAAAGGCCTCATACCATTTAAAGAGAACATACTACATATAAGCACATCCCCTTTTTCACACCCAGGCGATATGAGATTGAGCACCCTATACCCTGTCAGTGTGGTAGCTCAGCCCAGTGTCTATCTTCGCACCCGCCCACTCACACCCGTCCACAAGGGTTACTACAATCCACCCCCCTACGAGGCCCGACGTCCTCGTCGGCACACTTCCGGCTGGTTCAGGCTCTGATATCAACTGTAATACCCCGCTCCAACACATGGTATGATATTGTCCGCTTTAGGCCTAAGCCAGCACGGTTTTGCTCTTGGGTTTTACCCCAAAAGGCCTCATACCATTTAAAGAGAACATACTACATATAGGCACATCCCCTTTTTCACACTCAGGCGATGTGGGATTGAGCACTCTGTACCCTGTCAGTGTGATAGCTTAACCCAGTATCTGTCTTCGCACCCGCCCACTCACAACCGTCCACAAGGGTTACTACAATATATAAACTCAAAAATATACTAAGGTGATTCAACAACTGGAAGACACCATAACAATCTCATCATTGCATTTTGTGGCTACATTAGTCCTGTAAACAAAGAAATACTATTACAAAAAATTGCAATATATATAACTATGTATATATAAGTGTAGCTACAATAAATTACTTAACTAATTATTGTTAATCAATTTGATGCACGCACCCAATATGAGAACACAATATATTTTTTTATAGAGAAATCTTGAGAGAGGATTCGGGGGATCCCTTTTATACATCATTCTTTGGATATTTATACAAGTTAGAATTTGAATCCTTCTAGGATTCTAATTCCCTTATTTACAGCTAAATTTACTCCCAATGATTTGAATTCCTTTTGAACTTGGAGTCATATTTGTGCTGGGAAATAGGTCAAAGAATTTGACTAATCATTGCGGTGGCTCGAAGCCTTTTGTCACAATCCGATATGAGATGGTTTGTTTTTTTTCCATGCATTTTACTTTTATTAAATTTAGTTATTTAATTGATTGTTTTCTTCCTTGAATTAAGTTAGGTTTTACTTTTATTTTTCAATTATTTTATTTCTTTTAACTTTTTTTTTTAATTTAGTTATTTTACTTCCTTCTTTTACTTTTTTTTCCCTTTAGTTTATGATTACAAAAAGTTTGATTTTACTGCTAATGATTTTAGTATCAACTTCCTCTTAGATTATGAAATTGGTTGTAAGAATTATATATATTTTTTCTTTTATGTGTTTTGGGCTTGTGGTAGCAATTCCTGATACAAGTCTCTATCAATATTGTAGTAACCCTTGTGGATGGGTGTGAGTGGGCGGGTGCATAGACAGACACTGGGCTGAGCTACCACACTAACAGGGTACAGGGTGCTCAATCCCACATCGCCTGGGTGTGGAAAAGGGGATGTGCTTATATGTAGTATGTTCTCTTCAAATGGTATGAGGCCTTTTGGGGTAAACCCAATAGCAAAACCGTGCGGGCTATGGCCCAAAGCGGACAATATCATACCATGTGTTGGAGCGGGGTATTACAAATATGTTCTCAAATTGCTACTCTGAAGATTAGTAGGTGGTGTTCTTCTTTAGTTTCATGATCTTTAGCCCCTGTTATGTTTTTACTTGGGTTCTTTTCATGTTTAGTTTCATGATCTTTAGCCCCTGTCATGTTTTTACTTGGGTTCTTTTCATGTTTAGTTTCATGATATTTTAGTTTGTTAAGGTCACATTTTTTTCCCTCTAAGGACATAAAAAAGAATACTTCTAGCAAGCGTATCAGCATATCTCATGACACCGTTATTAAGTCCGATATTTCTCTCTTGCCAAACACCCTAAATAACCACTGAAAAAAGCATCATAGAAACCTTGTCAGTATGAAAAAAGCATTGCCTTAAGATCTTAGGCTTGTTTATTATTATTATTATTATTATTATTATTATTATATATGTTAGTTCATCGTCGCTTATATCTTTTATTTTTTGTTAAATGTAATAGCGAGACCCAGAAACTCAGGAGAAGCCCGACATGGTGACCTTTTATGAGCATACACATTGCAGAAAGAATGGAACATGGGTCACACCACAATCTGAAAAGCTCCACGTATGTTATGGAATAATTAATAGGTTTTAGTTGCACAATTTTTGTTTATATATAATTCTTCCAGCACTTTATACTTGCAGAGGGATATGATTCGGCTGCTCAAGAGTCAGCCTTCTGACGAGGCATCCCCATTGGGATCTACAAATTCAATCCGAAATCAAGTTTTCTACGATATAGTTGGTCATAGGTCAAGATACGTTAATGGGCTTGGTCATGGTGAGATGCCCCCCGCATCGTCACGTTGTAGCCAGACAGATATTATCGAGGCTAGACAAAGGTCGACACAGCTAGAGGAACAATTACGAGAGCAGTCTCAGAATCACCAAGTGGAGATGGAGGATCAACGTGGTTTGATTACTTCTTTGCAGTCTCAGATTGCTAATTTATCCTCAGTGGTGCAACAACTTTTGGGAGCACAAAACTCTTCTATAGGTGCTACTCGTCCCACTTAGTAAGTTACATTTAAGTTTAGCTAAATGACTCTTTTCTTTATAAATCAATTTAATTGTATATTTTCTATTGAAATTATCATATGCTAACAAGAAATGTATAGCCATTAATAAGACCACTAAAGAATATACCTCCTTCTATTTTTACACATGTTTGCTTGATATATAAAATCGGTTACCTTTTCAAAATAATAAATAAAAAATAGTATTATTTGGCTTCAACTGCTCTTCTTTAACTAATGTTATTTTTTTCTTTTTCTTTTTCGCAGGTTTGACATTGATTTGCAATTTGGCTTCTTTTTTGGATTCGGATCCTAGATTTCTTTTGTGATTGATTTTGATGTAGTTATGTCTAAATATTTGGACAATTTAATATGCTTATCGGATTAGTATTTTTTGATTTTGATGTGGTTATGTCTAAATGTTTGCACAATTTAATATTTGGATTCTTAATGACATATATGTTTTTATCTTTTAAGTTTGATTATTACATATGTTGATTTTGAGTGAGATTCTTGGATCTTAGTTTAGATTTCTTAATTTTATTATTTTCATTGAAGTCCTAGGATCTAAATTCTAGGTTTCATAACGTTGGAAAAAAATATTATATTACAAAAAACATTAGGGTAAAAATATAGATATTTAGCGACGAATTTTCTTTGTAAAAAAAAATAAAAAAATTTTGTCGCATAAGGTGTATATTTAAGGACAAAATTGCATATTAGGGACAAGTTTCATTGTCGCATATGTTAATGTTTAGAGACAAGAGATCTTGTCATAACAAATTAACATATAGTGACAAAGCGTTTGGCACAAAATTTTATCTATAAAGCGACAAAAGTTATATTGTCGCAATAAAATAACTTATAATAACAACAAATTTGTCGCAAAAATATTGATATATCACGACAAAATATTTTGTCACAATAAAATCATATATAATGACAAAGTGGTGGTCGCAAAATGATATGTATCTCGCGACAAAAATCTAGTTGTCACTAAATATTAATGAATAGCGACAAATAGCATTAAGGTTGGGTTGTATAAGGCGACAAATCAGTAAGTGTTTCGTGACAAACATTTTGTCGCGATTTGGTTGTTTTTTTGTGACGAAATAACTTTGTCGCAATATATCACAACTTTAGCGACAAATATTTTTTTAAGGCAAAAAACATCTAGTGACGGGCTTATAGCGACGACCTTGCGACAAAGCTATTGTTGTCGCAATAACTTTTGTGTGACAAAATAAGCACTTTTAGCGACAACTATTTTGTCGCAAAAGACCTAATTTATTGTAGTTGTTGACTTAGCCCTTTATAATTCTTAACCCATCCTTTTGGCCCTTCTACTGATACTTGAGCTCAAATCGACTTGGATTTCGTCTATTTGTGTATCAGTTCAGCCCATTGGACCGGGCGAGAATTTTGCCCCTACACATTGCCCCCAATTCCCTTTGGTTATGAATCTCGTCATAGTGGAGGGAATTTGTATAGACTTTGTGATGATTTGGGTGTCTATATCAAGGTTCTTCATTTAATGCTGACGGTGCTGAGCACATAAGTAATCTTTTCACGTTACTCGTTGCCTTCTATCTTGATACTTGTCATTTTCAATCTTAAGCTTTCTATAACTTATTATTTTCCTCCTTCAGATTCACTTTTCTTGATCTTCTCGGTTCCACTTTGTTTTCCCAGGTTAGTTCTTATCTTTTCACTTGCATCTTTTTCCACCTTTACGATGTCTTTTAGTGATAGTGATCGTTTTCTCTTTGACAACCAAGAAGTCACCATGTCTAGTTCCTCCCCTGTAGTTGCAAAAACTGCTCAACCTACTGAAGTGGTTGGAGAAACAGTCACATCCGATTAGGATGTGGTTGCTGCTGTAATAACTAGGCAGTTGGTTGATCATGAGAGGATCAGAGAGGAATGTCGCATCCCTAGCGACGTCATAATTGAGGGTTATCCTTTAGATTTTGATTATAGTGCTGGGGAAGGAGTAAATGAAGGCAAAGTTCTTTTCTCAACTTCTCATCTGAAGACCTTCAGATTCCCTCTCCATCCTTTTTATAGCTTTGTTCTTTTTAAACTGAAGCTTGCGCCGCATCAATTAAACCTTAATTTTTTCCACATTTTTTTTTCTGCTTTCTTTAAACCATGTACATAATCTTGATTTGCACTTGAGTGATCTTTTATTCTATTATTCTCTTCATCAAGTAAGATCATAAGATAACCGCTACCATCTGTTCCCTACTAATAAGGACAGAAAAATCTGCTATGACACCCCCATTTCTGATAAGTTGTGGAAGGATAAACTAGTTCTGGTGAAAGGGGCTTGGAATGTTAGGGCAGCTCAAAAATTCCTTATCCCCCTTGCCTTCAGTGATGCTGTGATTCCTTCATTTATGCTTTCTGGCAAGTGCTTTTGCAGGCATTCTAGGATTTGCATTCTCATTTTTAGAGTTTCTTATCTTTTTTTTTTTTATTAACTCAGTTTTGTTCTTCGTTACTTTTCAGCTAAACGGGTTGAGTTCGTGAAGAAGAAAGTTTAGAAGATCTGCCCTTCTGTACGAAAGTACTTATCTCGCTGCAAGCTTCAGGTTATTGCCTGTGACGCTTCTGTTGCATCTTTTTCTCTGTACCCTACTTCAGATCCTAAGATGGAGATGCCAGAGCCCAAGACAAGGAGAGGATCTTCCAGCTCTGGCCTTGCTAAAGCCAAATATTCTAAGGGGAGATCTAAAGCCCACCAAGATAAGAACAAATCTATTGCCCCCTCTTCCCCTCAGAAGAGGGTTTCTTCTTGATGCCGAATGCTATGAAGGGTTAAGGCTCCTTCCCTTCTACTCTGACCTTCTCTAGTTTTTCCTACCTGATAAGCCATTTATTGGCTCTTCTTAACCATGGACCCTAGACTTGAAGAAGTTTGATGGTTTTTCCTTATTGGTGGGGGATTGCGCTGCTCTTGACTGTGAAGTGGTGAGGGCTCTCGCCCGTGGGATTTGGCTCCCCAGGGACGAGCTCCGCTAGTAAGAAGCTAACAGGGATGAGTTTATTGCCAACACTCCTCTTTATGCCATGGAGGCTTATATCACTTTATTCCCTGTTTACTTGTCTTCTCTAATGTTTCTAACTTTTAACTACGTTTGCTTTCTGTGGCGCATAGTGACTACATGACTATCTCCCTTTGTATGGCTCTAGAGGTAGAACGTCTAAACGGGCGTAAGACCGAAAGCCTTGGGTGGAAGGTGAAAATGCTGACCAAGTCCATTGCTGAAAAGCAAAAAGAGCTTGGTTATTTTGAGCGAAGGGCTCTAGAAGCTGAGGAGAGAGTAGCTGAACTTTAGGCCATGCTACAGATTTGTAAGGCTGGGGGACTTCAGATGCATCAGCGATTCTTGAAGATCCCAGCCTTGAAGATGGCTGATGGCTTCCGCTATAGCTTATAATAAGGAGGAAAGCCTAAAGCTGAACAGGACTATGTTGACCCTGACGAGTTTGATGCTGACCAGGCTCTTGATTCATTTGGAGAGTAGAGCATTCCCTTGCCTGACGAAGCCGAACGCAAGTTCGTAAACTTCCTCAAGAGTTCATGCTCGGCTCCTCCCCCTTCTTCCTTAGTGGTCGATGCTCCCACTGACCCCTCTCTTTTTGATCAGATCACTCCTGAGGTGTTCCCTCCAGCTAAGCAGGGTACTCTGATCGTTGATTCCTTTGATCAGGACTTCAACAAGGAGGATGGGTCAGCTCCCTGGGCCTGATCCTTTGTATTTTCTTCTTTTTGTAACGTTAAGAAATAGCAGGCCCTCCCCCCCCCCCCGGCCCTTTTTTTTAAGGGTGAACTGGTGCCCTTTCTCTTGTAATGATTTTTTTAAATCAATTCAAGTACTTTTTGCTTTGAATTCTTCAAGTTTGTCTTTAGATACAGATTAATGTTTTTGCTTATGATAACTGCTTGTATTGACGACTGCTTTGGCTGGGTTGGTTTGGTTTGAATCCCTTTCTTGGACTAGAGATTCTTTTCCCATTTTTGTTATGCTAGCGATCAGCATTCAGCATTTGATGCCTTCTCTTTCTTTTTTTCTAGAAAATTTAACAAGGGACAAACTTAAGTGATCAACTTGTGATGATGGTTGTATTTCTTGCCAATTCATTTTGAATGGGGCCATGACGCCTCTTTTTTACAAGCGATCGGTTATTCAGACCTTAACTTCAATAAGCGATCAGTCGTTGGAGACCTTAACTTAATTTGGACCTATGACCTCTTTTTAATAAGCGATCGGTCGTTCAGACTTTCGTTTCAATATGCGATTGGTCGTTGGAGACCTTAGGATGATTTGGGCCTTTGACCTCTTTTTAATAAGCGATCAATTGTTCAGACCTTAGCTTCAACAAATGATTGGTCGTTGGAGACCTTAGTTTGATTTGGGCCTACGGCCTCTTTTTAATAAGCGATTAGTCGTTCAGACCTTAACTTTAATTAGTGATCGACCGTTGGAGACCTTAGCTTGATTTGGGCCTATGGCCTCTTTTTAATAAGCGATCGGTCGTTTAGAACTTAGCTTCAATAAGTGATCGGTCATTGGAGACCTTAGCTTGATTTCAGCCTATGTCCTCTTTTTAATAAGTGATCAATCGTTCAAACTTTAGCTTCAATAAGCGATTGGTCGTTGGAGACCTTAGCTTGATTTGGGCCTATGGCCTCTTTTTAATAAGCGATCGGTCATTCAGACCTTAGCTTCAATAAGCGATCGGTTGTTAGAGGCCTTAGCTTGATTTGGGCCTATGACCTCTTCTTTTTAGGGTTGGTCATTTTTGGGGGTACAAAAGCAGGTGTGGGCATGTAACGACGCATCTTATTCTGCGTCGTTCCATGTCCACACCATGTCCTTAAGGATTTTTGTTTCCTTTTTATATACTAGGCGACAAAAAATTTTATTCAATATGGAACTACGTCCTTGTATTCCTTTCTAATGACCAACTACAACATGGCTCTCATTAAGTTTAAGGCCAATCATAAGGAAGGTGTACTCCTTTCTTTTGAAAAGGGTAAGGTCGCATTGCCCAAGTTTAAACTCTAAGCTTTAACATGACAAATTTCAAACATATAGTTCTTTGAAAGATATTTAGAAATTGTATTTGCCAGATATATCATTGTACAGAATCTTTTATTTGATGTGAGACCATGTCCTTTCCCCTTTTGACAGCGACAATCTTTTTTAAAAGATACACTTTTTTTCAATTTCTTCCATTTTTTTAATCAAAAGACAGACTGCCAAAAAAAAAGAATAACTTGACTTGAACATGTTAGAATCTAAACATAATACTTCTTCAGGTGGGTTGTATTCCAAGGCGTGTGAATTGCTTCTATGTCGCTAACTTTGCAAAGCCTGTATGTGCCCTTTCCAATCACTTTAGTGATCTCGTACGGGCCTTCCCATTTTGCTGTAAATTTTCCAACATTCCATTCTTTTGTATTGTTAGTGACTCTTCATAGCACCCAATCCCCAAGGTTGAACGCTCGATGTTTCACCTTTTTGTTATAACTATTTTTTACCATCATTTGATACGCCACCAGCCTTATCTGAGCTGCCTCCATTTTTTTCCTCTAGGAGGTCCAGACTTGCTCCAACAACTAGTCATTTTGTCCCCTTTCTAGTACCTCCGTTCGGGTGGTTGAGGCCGACGGTTCAGTTGGTATTAGTGCTTCAGATCCATAAGCCAAACAGAACGGGCTCTCGCCGGTTGGACGCCTTGGCATCGTTTGGTAGGCCCAAAGAACTTTAGGTAGCTCTTTCAACCACTTGCCCTTATGGGCTTCTAGTTTCTTTCAGACACATTCAAAGATGGTCCGATTAGTTATTTCTGCTTGACCATTCCCTTGTGGGTATAATTTGGAAGAGAACTTCTGGTTGATTCCATATTTCCTGAAAAAAATTTCTATCAACGGGTTGTCAAAATTTGTGGCGTTGTCCATGATAATGGACTCTGGCAATCCAAATCGACAGATGATGTTACTCTAGATGAACCTTTGGACCTGGACGTAAGTGATTGTCGTATATGCTTCCACTTCAGCCCACTTTGTGAAGTAATCGGTGTCTAGAAGAACATATTTGTTGTTATTAGCAACCTTTAAAAGAGGCCCTACAAAGTCCATCCCCTATTTCGCGAATGACTAAGGGCTGGCCATAGTGGTTAGGTCTTCTAGGAGCTGATGTGGCACATTGGCGTGTTGTTGGCATTTATCACACTTTCTGGCGTGTTCTTTGGTCTCCCTAGCCATATACGGCCAGAAGTACCCTTGGGTAAGGGCTTTGTGGACCAGTGGTCGTCCTCCCAAATGATTCCCACACATGCCTTCATGGATTCTGGAGAGCACCTCTTTTGCTTTTGCAGGGGCCACACATCTCAAGTATGGCCTTGAAAACAATCTTCTGTAGAGGTGTTCGTCAATTATGAAATATCTGGAAGAATTCATTCTAATTCTTCTTGCCTCTTCTTTCGAATTAGGCAATTCTTTGGTAACAAGATAAGCCTTGATAGGATCTATCCAGTTGGGTTGGTTCTGTATAATTAGCACCTCTTTTTGGGCATAGATGCTAGGCTTTTGCAAAGCATCAACCGGAGCTATTCTGATTAGTTCTGGCTGAGCTGATGAAGCTAAGCATGCTAGCCTATTAGCATTCAGGTTCAAATCTCTTGAGATTTGAGAAATTCTGACTTGATCAAACTCTTTGAGCTGGCTTTCCACCAGGTCTTTGTAGGCTTTCATGTGATCATCTTTTGAAAGATAATCTCCACTAACCTGTTTAATGATCAGCTAAGAATCACTAAAAACTTGCAAGTTCTTTACCTGGAGTGGTTGTGCCAGTCTTAGTCCTGCTAACAGGGCCTCGTACTCGGCTTCATTGTTTGATGCGGGAAACTCTAGTTGGATTACTTGTTGTAAGACCGTTCCATCATGAGTATAGATTTCCACACCGATGCCCGATCCTGCTTACGTCGATGATCCATCGACAAAGAGTTTCTATTCGGGTTGAACTATAACCTCTGTCTCTTCATCGCTTTCTAGCTCGTACTCCAGCAAAAAATCTGTCACTGCCTGTTCCTTTATGGCAGTCTGAGGTTCATAGGTTATGTCGTAGACACCCAGTTCAATTGCCCATTTGGTTACTCTCCCCGACTGATTAGGCTTATGAAGGATTGCTCTGATTGAGAATTTGGTTGGGAAGACGATTGGGTGAGCCTCAAAATAGTGCCTAAGCTTCCTCTTTTCCTGGACCAAGGCTAGCACGACCTTTTCCATTTTTGAGTACCTCTGCTCTGCCTCAGTCATAGTCTTGCTTGAGTAGAACACTAGGTACTGCTTTTTGTCAAGTTCTCTGATTAGGACAACGCTGGTGGCTGTCCGAGATATTGCGAGGTATTAATATAAAGCCTTAGGTGCTGAGAGCGTTGGCAACTGAATTAAATACTGCTTGAGCTTTGCTAGGGCTTTGTTATGTTCAGACCTCCATACCTCCCTTCTTTTTGCTTTGATGGCATCGAAAAAGAGCTTACACTTATCGGAGAGTCGAGAGATAAATCTGCTTAGAGTGGTGATGCATCCTATCAGAATTTGAACGTCCCTGTGAGTTTTTGGCTCTTTGTTCTGAGTGAGGGCTTTTACCTGAACCAGGCTGCCCTCTATCCTCATTCGGTTTACAATGTGCCCTAAAAACTGTCCCGAAGAAACCCCGAAGGAACACTTTAACGGGTTTAATCTCATGTTGTAGCTTTGCAGGGTGTTGAATACCTTCTGTAGATGCTTCAGATGGTCTTCACTTATGAGACCTTTCACCACCATATCATCTATGTATGCCTCAACCGTTCGGCCCATCAATTTTTTGAAGACCCTATTGATCAGTCGCTGGTAAGTCGCTCCAACTTTTTTAGTCAGAAGGGCATCACTTTGTAGCAATAGATTCCTTTTTAGATGATGAATGAAGTTTTTTCCTGATTGGCCGGGTTCATTGGAATCTGGTTGTATCCTGAATATGCATAAAAAAAAATGTCAACTGTTCATAACCAGTCATGGCATCGACCATCTGATCGATCTTTGGCAGGGGAAAACTGTCTTTGGAGCAAGCTTTGTTCAGGTTAGTGAAGTCTATACAGACTCGCCACTTGCCGTTCTTTTTCTGGCCCACTACCATATTTGAAAGAAAATCTGGGAATTGAACTTCCCTGATGAAGTCTGCTTCTAAGAGGCGATCTACTTCTGATGCAATGATCTGATTTTTCTCTGGAGTGAATCGTCTTTACTTCTGTTTCACAGGTGAATAGTTAGGGTTGACATTGAGTGCATGACATAACACTGAGGAGTCTATGCAGGGCATGTCCGTGTGATCCCAAGCAAAAATATTGACATTTTTTTAAATAGTTATATCAACTGTGTTATGTCTTTTTGGCATAAAGAGGTCCCCAGGTTTGTGGGATCTTTGCCAGGAATAATCTCTACCTCTTTGAGCTATTCCTCAATCGGCTTCTCTTTTTGTTATTCTTGTGGACCACTCTTTAGTAGGGAGTTCTGTAATTGCTATTTGGTCTATTCTTCTTGCACAGTCTTCCCTTTTATTGTTAGACATAAAAATTCTTAACTGCAACTTGATCTCCCATGATGTCGACTGTATCCCTCCTGTTCAGCGCAACACACCACATTAATTGGTGGAGTGTGGAAGGGATTCCTTGCATCCTGTGTATCTAACCTCTTCCCATTATCATATTATATTAATAACTGAAATCGATAATGATGAAGGCTTCAATCAAAGTTCTTGCAGCTGCAGTCACTGGGAGCTCCACCACCCCCACTAGAGTTACTTGCTTGCCATCGAAGCCTATCAACAGCTCGGCAATTAGCTTAACACGTTCTGGCTCCAGGCCCATTTGCTGGAAGGCAGATAACATCAGAATGTTGATGCTGCTCCCCGCATCAACCAATACCCTTTTCACCTCACAGTTAGAAACAATGAGGTTGATCACGAGCGGATCTTCGTGTGGCGTCTAAATCCTGCTTATGTCTTCATTTGTAAAGGTGATTAGCATGCTAGCCGAGCGATTATGTAATGAGTAAATTTCCTCGATTCTCTAAAATTTCTGGGCATTCCGGAGATGTGACCAACTTTCAGACTCGCTCTCTCGGTCTAAGGCTGGTCGACCATGAATAGCATTGATAACACAAATGAGAGCAGGATTCAACTGTTTGTTCACTTTCTGTTGAGGTTGGTCGAACAGTTTAGCCTATTTTTCCTGAATGATGTATTCCAACAAACTACCCTTAGCGATCAGAGCCTTCACCTGTTGCCTTAGGTTCTGCACTTGGTGGTGTGGCCGAAGTCACTGTGAAGGGAATAATGTTTGTTCTTGTCCCTCTGTTTTGGAGGTTGTCTAATGGCTAGAGGTGAGTGAAAGATTCATTTGGTCTTATTTTTATAGTAAAGTCTAGCTAGAGACACCTTCAGAGGGGTGATCTTCTCCTCAACCTTTTGTTTTTTCATGACCTCTGGTGCAGATGGGGGATAACCTGAGGTGGTTTCGCCTTGGCAACTTGGGTTTTTGTTTGTTGTGCTACAGTGATCAGAGTCAATCATTGTCTTCTAGCTTCCTCGTCGTCATCTATCCTTAGATACTTCTAAGCTCGGAAGTTTAGGTCGCCTATATTCTTCGGGGTGCTTTTTACCATAGATCGGTGAAACCCCTCTTTTGGAGAGATTGCTATCTTGAAAGCTTCCACTACTACGGTCTGATCACACTGATATATCATGGACATCTCCAAGTTGAATCGGGTTAGGTAGGACTTTAACGTCTCCCCTTTGGTTTGCCTTATGGTGAACAACGAGGAGATTGTCCTTTTTCGCTCCTGGTTTCCTACTTATTGGGCCACGAACAGCTCTCATTGCCTGTCGAAGTTTGATATTGAACAAGGCAGTTGTTGCTTAAACCAGAGTAATGCTGGCCCAACCAAGCTGGACAAAAATATTTTGCATATAAGCGCATCGTTTTTGAAGTCTAGTGTCATCTTCTGTTGGTATTGGTAGATATGCTCCACCGAATCTGTCTTCCCATCAAAAGTAGCAAATGTTAGCAGGGCGAACCTTCTCAGCTTTAGTTCTAATTATATTCTCGGTGGAAGGAGACTCGGCCAGCTTGGTGGTGGCGAGTGCTTGGTTAGCCGGGTAGTAGGACTGGTCACCCTTCAGCTCATCCACTATGAGAAAGGCTACGGGGGATCGATCTGATCCTCGTTGGGTTGGCCAGGGTGAGGCTGTCTGCTAGCGGGCTAGTTATGGTGCGAGGCACTCAAAGAACGGTTACTTGAGCCGTCCCCTTCATTCCGTTGCCGCCTAGGGTTCCTTGCGCTTTTGGTGCGCTCTACCCTTGCTTGAAGGTCTGTGATCTATTGATGCCAGGGCATCATTTTACTGAGATAATTACTGAACGCGAGGGTGTGCCAGCAGATTCTGGGCGTTTGGCTGTATGGGTGGCACCCTCCTTTGATTCCTACGGAGTCGGTCTAGCTCCACCGCATTGTAAGTATTTCTCCTTCTCTATACCATGATTGTAAATTTTTCAACTTCTTGGAAAATGATTGAATGATTCCCACAAATAACGCCAAAGTGTAGCTACAAAAAATTACTTAACTAATTATTGTCAATTAATTTGATACACACCCAATATGAGAACACAATACATTTTTTTAGAGAGAAATCTCGAGAGAGGATTCGGGGAATCCCTTTTATTCATTCTTCTTTGGATATTTATACAAGTTAGAATTTGAATCTTTCTAGGATTCTAATTCCCTTATTTACAAATAACTTTACTCCCTAGGATTTGATTTCCTTTTGAACTTGGAGTCATATTTGAGCTGGGCTGTTTCAACCTTTGATTGGGACGAGTTGAGCCTTTATAATTCCTGACCTAGCCTTTTGGGCCTTTTGTTGATACTTGAGTTCAAACCGATTTGAGTTTGGTATATTTGTGTATCATTTTAGCCTATTGGACCGAGCGAGAACTTTACCTCTACAATAAGTTTATATAAGACCATAATATATGAATAACTCATGTCGTAATCGTGTTATAATCGTGTCGTAACCATGACACGAGTTAGACAGTTTAAACTCAAACCCAATTCAATTTTTGCGTGTCATGTTCGTGTCGATCTATTTATTAAACATGTCGGCTTACCTCAAACTTAAATTCGCTTAACTCGTGTCGTGTTCGTGTTATCGTGTTGTATGCAATTTTACCAGCCTTACCGCGCACTATTACTTAGTATCACATTCAAATTACGCTCTTTTGAATTACATATCGTTAATCTAATAAATAGGTAATTATGTAATTATTTATTAAATGTTTATCTTCTTAAAAAATTGAATTTTAAATACAATAATTATGCTAGAGGCATCCATCATAACATTGCTCAACTAAAATTTATCGCGCTGGTAGGTTTGTGTCGCCTTCGACTTCACCTTCCACGATGCTTTCATTATGGCCCTCAAAAATTATGATTGAAAATTACATTTACATGATTGACATGCAAAAAAAATAATAATAATAAGTACTGAGAAATTGATTTTTCCTATCTGATTTAGGCCCTGTTTGGATTGGTTTTTGAAAAACGGTTTTCGACTTTTCAAGCTCAAAAGTTGTTTTGAAGAGTATTTGGATTGGTAAGGCGGAAGAGTTTCGGAATCTAAAAAGAGCATTTAAAGGAAGCTGGGGGTACCAGCTTCCTGATTTAGCTTCTGCTTCTCTTTTTTCTGCGTAAAAGTTGAAGCAAAAACTCTGTCAAACAAACCTTAATCCCTCTCTAGTTTTTAAAGAAAGTATTAATTTAATTTATGGTGAGAATACACATGGTTATATTTTAATCACATGGAATCATGTACAACGGTTTGGTGCAATTGTAAATTTAGAATAGATAAATGTGAGGACACAAATTTAGATCACTGACCAACCACTTCGAATCAAAGGGAATAGTGCATCTTATAAACTACCCTCATCCACAAATTTTATTGATTATATATCTACTAATATCTTGATCCACCAAACGTGCCTGGTGTGTACCCTCTTCCATATTCACACATGGCCTACTGCATTTCAGAGTTCCAATCAGAATCAAGAAAAAAAAAATAGAATTATCTATTCCGGCTCTTGTGCTGCTTGTTGAAGGCTAGTATTTTTACAAGAAATCTCTAACTAACCTTCCTACGAGTTATTCTCTTTTTCTATATTATGCATTTGAATCAGACCGAGAGATCATGGCCAGCGGGGTCGTTTGGCACCTTCTCGATGTCGACTCACCACATGGTGGAATTGAGTAAAATCTAAGAAGCATGGATACGGATACGGGACACGGGTACAACACAACACGGACACGACGACACGATAAATTTAAAAAAAATAGGACACGACACGACGGTGATATGGTTCTGAAATAATATATTAATATATATTCAACAAGTTAACCAATATCCACAATACCATAAATCTAATAATAAAAAAATAATAAATCACACAAATACTTCAATTTATTATCAATCAATTAATGTATTTTAAAAAAGGATGTTCATTATATTCAAACCCACTACTAGAATCTTGCATATTACTTATTTTTCTAATAACAAACAAATAAATTTAAATACAAAATACTAAATAAACCAACATGACTTTACGTTAAATAAAATTCTATTGACGTTTTTATTTTTTTGTTTCTAAATTTATTATTTAGGAATTTTATCTAACTATTTTTTATTTTTAAAATTTTTTATTTTAGAAAATACTATATTTATATAGAAAAGGGCATAATAGTCATATAAATGGTATATATGTCATTATAGTTATTTCAAGGGGTCAAAATGTCAACTTTTAGAAGATGAGGGGTTGAAATGCTAAAGAAATAGTTCAAAGGGGTCTTTTTGTAACTTTAGAAAAGTTCAGGGATTTTTTTGCACTTTTAAAAATTACAAAATGTACCCCGTCGTGTCCCCCGAGTGTCCTAAAAAAAAAAATTCCAGGACACTTCTAAGGAGTGTCCGACACGTGTCTGAGGAGTGTTCGAGTATTTGAGAAGTGTCCGAGTGTCCAACACGGGTATGACACTCCTATACAAAGTGTCCGTACTTTCTAGAGTAAAACTAATCAACAAGATTGACGGAGAGAGAAAAGGAAATTATTAACTTTTTTGCCTTTTTCCTCAAAGGAGGGAGGAACATTTCAAACACTGCACATACTTGTCAAAGAATGAGGATCACAAACCAATCTGTGGGGTTATTTTTGTCCAGGCCGATTAAGTCATTCAACTAAAATTAAATTCAGGACCTTTCCATAAATCAAGCTCTCCACCATATATATATATATATATATATATATATATATAGAAGCATGAAAAATTCAATGTAAAGGTTAAAAATAGTTAAAAATTTAATACTGTGATTCAAAATATTTTTTATTATCTACGATTTAAAATTATTTTATCTAACATTCACGAATACAATTGCATAATAATGCCGTAAGTACGGACATACACTAGTGTGTATATATTTATATATATATTAGTAATTATATATTTTAGAAGTTTAAGTTGTTTGAAATAGTGTAATTTAAATATTTATATCTCTAACAATAGAGTTATAATATATAGTTTAAATAAAGATTGATATCATGTGGTGAGATCCTTTCAAATATCAATTGTGACAATAAATTATTACTCATATATATATATATTAACCATCTTTTAGCCATCTTAGTCACGAGTGAGTAAATTTTTTTCTTTTACAAACCAGGCATAGCAATCGTTAAGTATAATATAAGTATAAAAAATAGTTATCAAAAAAACATATTAATTATATTCAATAGTTATTGTATATGATGAGTAATTTCTTTCTTGATGATGAGCAAGACATCATTTCTAATAAATATATATTTATCTATATATATATATATATATATATATTTATTTATTTATTTGGACTGGCAAAGACTTTCGAAAGTCATCTCCACGTGTCAAGAAATGAACCATACAAAAAAAAATTTAATATTGTAAGAGTGTTGTGTTAGTCCTGCCACGGCAGTGATTGACACGATGGAACGACGATAATGCAATGGTCAGTAGCTGGGGCTGTTGTCCATAACAATTTTGTCTTTTCTTTTTTGTCGTGATAGTCCCTTGCATAACTGCTAGGATATTGAGAAAAGGAATTTATCAACTTTTTTTTTTTTTTTTGCCTTTTTCCACAAAGGAGGGAGGAACATTTCAAACACTACACGTACTTTTCAAAGAATGAGGATCACAAACCAATCTGTGGGGTTATTTTTGTCCTGGCCGATTAAGTCATTCAACTAAAATTAAATTCCGGACCTTTCAATAAATCAAGCTCTCCAACAAACAAAAAGATACCCTCTCCTATGCCGATAACGTGGGCCACTTCCTTTAATGAAATATATATATACACATATATATATATACACACACACACACATATATATATATATATATATATATATATATATATAAGCGTGAAAAATTTATTATAATGGTCAAAAATGGTTAAAAATTCAATTCTGTGATCCAAAATATTTTTTATTATTTACGATTTAAAATTATTTTATTTAAAAATCAAGAGTGCAAGTGCATGATAGTGTCATAGACAAGGACATACACTAGTGTGTGCATATATATATATATTAAAATTTTAAGTTGTTTGAAATAGTGTAATTTAAATATTTATATCTCTCACAATAGAGTTATAATATATAGTTTGAATGAAGACTGACATGATGTGGTGGGGGTCCATGATTTCCTTCACATCCTTTCAAATAGACAATAAATTATTATTCATATATATATATATATATATATATATATATATATATAGTAATGATCTTTTAGTCATCTTAGTCACAGGCGAGTAAATTTTTTTTTTTACAAACCAAGCATAACAATTGTTAAATATAATTTAAGTATAAAAAAATAGTTATAAAAAAACATATCAATTATATTCAATAGTTACCGTATATGGTGTGAAATAATTTCTTCCTAACGATGAGCAAGACATCATTTCTAATATATATATATATATATATTTATTTATTTGGACAATGCTATGCCGGCCAAAGACTTTCGAAAGTCTTCTCTACGTGTCTAGATATGAACCATACAAAAGAAGTTCAATATTGTAAGAGTGTTGTGTGTAGCTATTGTATTGTTTGAATCTAATATTTTCTCTCTCTAAAACACGAGTAATTATTGAGTATTCCGAGGATTCCATATTTATAGGAATCTCACCAATAGTAAACCTCTATTCTACACTATTTTAGGAGATAATATGAAATAAAAAGTTACTAATTGTGAAATTCTCCCCATACACAGAGTTTCGGTGGTATTCAATAATTTTTCTTAAAACACAAACCCACTGTCAAAATCGATGCCTTTGTTTCTATTTCTCTCTCTTCCTTCCACCACTGTCACTGCACTCACCATTGTCAGCACCTCTTTTGTTTCTCTTAATTTCTAAAACACACTCCCTCTCCAACTCATATCTCTCTATAACTCTCCCCAATCTAAACTTACCTATACTTGGTCACTGGCCACTCCCATCTTTATCTTAATTCACCATTAATCTAGACCCATAAACACAAATTCACTACCTTTATACATGTCTCAATGTTACTGAATGCATATTTTTGGTCAAACCAGTTTGAGGACATAAATTAATCTAATCATTAGTCATGTTCTCATGATATAAGTATTTATTATCTTCAAGAGGTCACTGTCATCTCACCAATGATTTTCGAAACCTGCGTAATCAGGTGGAACTCCTTTTATCTCGAGGAGAGCTAACTAATTACGTGCTGGGGGGGGGTTGTCATCGGCCTAGCCTAATGCGCCTCGTGGAGGCCTAAAGAACGACGGGTTGTCCATTCCACCTCTAAAGGTAATCGATACTATCCACAGACATGCACAACCATCGAGTAATGTCACTCAACAGCCTCTTTGCCACCGAGCATAGGAGTATCGCAAGACAGGGGAGGTGAACGTCCTACAGGGTGAGCAACTATCCGCAGACATCACCTTTCATAGGGGAGATTTACTAAGAGTCCAGGTGCCACATGAAGACCCGTTGGTATTGAGCTTAATGATAGCAGGATGCATCATCAGACATATCAGGGCGACTGTCAATAGGCCATCAAATTGAGCTCGTTCGACATCAGTTATGTCCTCGAAACGACCATCAAAGGTTAGGCTGTGGCAGACTTCCTGCTAAAGTGTGACCCAGAGAACGAGCATGAAGAACCACACGACCCACAGAGGTGGCTGAATGAAGATGGTTCCACCAACCAAATCGGGATGGGCATCGGGGTTAATCTTCAAACACCTGAGGGGACCAGGATTCGGTAATCACTTCGCTTAGGTTTTCCAGTATCTAACAACGAGGCCGAGGATAAAGCCCTCATTCACAGACTCAGACTCGCTCAAAAGTTTTAGGTTAAAACTTACATGTTTACTATGATTCATAGTTGGTAGTAAATCAAGTAACAGAAGAGTACACCACACAGGGCAAGCGCATGCGTGCCTATCTAGAGATAACAAGAAAAATCCTGAAGGACATCGCCCAGTTTAGAATAAGTCACATCTTAAGGGAGGAAAATGAGCATGCCGACAACCTAGCTTGCGAAACTTCATACGACGACAATACCCTCACCTAGCACATACCTTTAGAGGTCATCCTCGAACCAAGCATATCAAAGGCGCAGTTAATATGCTACATCCTAAACGAGCCCAGTTGGATGGTTCCATTTTGGTTGTTCTTAACGGAGGAAATCTTGCCATCACCAAAAAAGAAGCCAGGAAGCTACGACTTACGGCCCCAAAATACTCCTTGATTGACCAAAAGCTGTACCAAAGATCGAACTCCGATCTGTACCTTCGGTGTGTCACGCAGTCTGAAGCCGAAGGGGTGCTTGAAAGAATCCACAGTAGGGAATATGGAAATCATTCGGGAGGAAGGTCCCTCTCTAATAAGGTTCTCTTATAAGGCTACTAGCCATACATAGCCAAGGATACGCACAACTATGTCCTCAAGTGCAACAAATGCCAGATGCATGCCAACATCCTGTATCGACCCCCAAAAGACCTGAACATGACAACCAGTCCTTGGCCCTTCGCCCGCTAGGCAATGGATATGGTTGGTCCTCTACCCAGAACTGCTAGAAACAAAAGGTTCATTCTTCTGGCCACAGACTACTTCATTAAATGGGTAGAGGTCGAGGCCTACATAACTATTGATCAGTTTCAAGTCAAAAACTTTGTTTGGTACAGCATCATTTGTAGATTTGGGCTCCCGGATTCAATTACCATAGACAATGGAAAGAATCTAGTTGGTAACGACTTACAAACATTTCTTAAAAAGTGTGGCATCAACCAAAAAAAGGCATCCCGATCCTACCCCCAGGGCAATGGCCAGGCCGAAATCACTAACAGAATTATACTCATCTGTCTGAAAAAAAAGTTTAAAGATCGAAAGGGGAGGTGACTGCAAGAGTTACCCAGAGTATTGTAGGCTTACTGAAGGACCCCAAGGTGCCCAACAGGAGAGACCCAGTTTAGCCTTACCTACGGGACAAAAGTTGTAATCCCCGTGCAGATTGACCTGCCGACACTACGAACGGAACTCTATCAAATCGAGGTCAACGACTGATCACTAGGGATTCATCTGGATCTCCTAGACGAACGAAGGGAAACTACACTAATATGGTTAGCCTTTTACCAACAAACCATCATCAACAGTTATAACAAGCGAGTAAGCACAGAGCATTCGATCAAGGCGATTGGACATTACGAAAAGTGACCGAGAGCACTGAACACCAACAAACTGGCATCCAACTGGGAAGGACCTTATGAAATAACCAAAAAAATTGACAAAGGAGCATACAGGCTATGAAGAGTCAATGATAGCGCAGATGTCAGACTTCCTTAGAATGCTGTTGTATGGAAGGTACTTAACTATTGCTTGTACATATTATAAATAGAAAGAAAGATCAGTTGTTCTAAATATAGTGAACCCACTACCTTATGTATGATTAGTCGAAGGGATGATCGAACGTGGTTAACCGAGAGGTTGAATTGACTACCCTAGGAATGATTAGCCAAATGGATGATCGAATGACATGGTTAGCTGAGAGGTCGAACTAATTGTTCCTAAGCATGATTAGCTGAAGGGGTGTCCAAATGACATGGTTAGTCGAGAGGTTGAACTGATTATTCCCAGGCATAATTAGCCGAAAGGTTGACCGAAACTAAGATCGAACGACATGGTTTGCCAAATGATTAAACAAATGGATGTTTGAAACATGATTAAATCGAAGTATCATACCACCCGCTCTTTATACGAAAAAGGATTTACAGCCCCACCAAATTGAAAAACTCATAAACAACCATGAAATGAATGGCTCAACCCCCAAGCTTGAGAAATAAAGAATTCAAAAGTGTACCTAGACAGTGCGAGCAAAATAAAGAGAAAAATATATATTGGACAAACACCACAACATAGACAAACAAAATAAAACAGAAACATGCCACCTTTTCATTAAAATTAAACCAGTTGAGTACATCTATGAACTATAAGTATGCCCAACTTTGAAACTACATCTCAAAAAAAAAAAAAAAAACCCTTAGACTCTGTCTCAGGATGGACTGGCTCATTTCTAACTATTAGGTTTGACTCCTGATCATCTGGCTGGGGGCAAGTATCTTTAGGCTGCGTTCGTTCTACTGGATCAGAAGCATCAGGAGCTTCACTCAATGCCGCCTAAGCGTCATCGGACGCCAGATTGGCCAACACTTGCTCCAGTAACCCCATGATTGCACCCTCGTCCGGTGTGATCTCAGGGTCTGAATACAAACGATCATCAACACCCATTTTCTGGTCGTACTCAGCCGATCCACCTTCATAGGTAGGACTCTCAGCACCATTATCCTCAAAGCCCATCCTATAGGCAAATGCATTCCTTACTTGGCACGTTTGGTACATCATTCGAAAGAGGGACTGAACGACAAGCCCCATCTTCTGATTCGCCTCAATGAGAGACTGGTTCACCCCTCGAGCTCTGCCGTTGGAGATTTTAGTGCGTCAAACTCTGCTACGCGAGCCACGGACGCCTCTATCTCCTTTTTCATTTGACTATACGATGTGACATACTTTTCATCTTATTTTCTTGCTTCTTGCTCTTCGCCTTTTCTGCCGCCACCGAATTAACAAGGCCCAGATTCTCGACCATCTTACTGTTCTACTCCTCAGCACATTTCAGACAGGCCGAGGTAGCCTCTAGCCTCTGATACAAAGCCATGGTGGTAAACTGGCTTTATGAGAACATCATAAGGGCCTCAGTAAGTACAAACATAATTCATCAAAGTACATGTGTTTACAAAATTTCACCAATACCTTCAAAGAGCAAAGATGAGCCATGTCAATGAGGTCCCCCACATCAATCTCGTCAATCACTTATAAATCCTTGGGGGGCCACATCCCCTAAGTGATGGCGTGATAAGTGTGTACATCTCTAAAGCCAGAGTCATCTACGGTAAGTATCGAGCCGTTCGATTTCATCAAGTGAGGTATCCACGGCTCGATAGAAGATGAGCCCGCCATCACTGATGGAACCTGATGGAACTGAAGGAGGGCCAGTTAGGGCTCAAGTCATGAACACAGTGGACGAGCAAGGTGCAACCCTCGTGGGAGCTTCGCTCGCCTGCTCGTATTTCTAGATCTGACCCTTGGTGGCATCTTCAACGCTCGAAGACTCCTTGACGGAGTTCTTTCATTTCAGACTCACTTTGTCCTCGCCTAAACCAGACGGTACAAAAGTGCTGCAATCTTGCTCTGCATTTTTCTTGTTCCTCAACTTCCGAGTGGTGACTGGCATACTCATGTTGGTGACACGGGCATCCCGTTGCATGATCAATTTAAGATTTGAAGGCACTAACAAATCTCTGGAACTCGGTCGATCGCTCCACACACTTGAATGCCGGACCTTTATCCGGCACTCCTCCTTAGCAGTTGGAATGGCAAAATCGTCCTTTGCACAAAGTAACAACACAAATTAATTAGAGCCAAAAGTTACAACTAGTCAAAAATTACAAGAACAAAGAAACTTGCATATACCTAATTATGTTATTTTAAAAGTGTAAAATAACTCGCAAGTGTACGAATCTATTGAAGTATAGATCGGCAAGAACGAGGTCAAACCCAAGGGAATACTTTGAGAAGAAAAAGTAATACAAATTTAAATTAATTTAAAACTAATCTAATTTAAACACAAGTTGGTTGATTTGAGATAAATTAAACTAACATGCAAATAAAATAACACTATTTAAATCAAATAGAGAAAATAACTAAGGTTTCGGATTCCACCACTATTAAATTTATGAAGCTTCTAATATTAATTTATTAATTTCCAAATTTAGAGTAGCAATCAAGAAATCAATCTATTGCTTACTTAAGATTTAACAGTAAAGCACTATGAAAAATATACCACAAAGGTAGATTTTTCTTTGCTTTACTAGTGTAAAATTCTAAGCATCTTATGTATCCAATTTAATAAAAAACATAAGATCAAATATTATCACTTTTAAGAAATACAAACCCAAGCTTAGATTAATTATAATACTTTCTAACTACCACATATACATGATATAGATGGTGAAAGAACTATAAAATAATTAATCACAAGAAGCGAAAATCATAAGCATTTAAATTATACGCATGTGAATCAATTAATGAACAAAATAACTTCACTTCATTAATGGAGGTTTCCTCCTCAACCCTAGTTGAGGAGTTTAGTTACACATGGTAGAAGAAGAAGATAGCAAATTAATAAAAGACATAATGAAATAAAATAAATAAAATCCGGATTGTCTCTGTCTTCTCTGCTCTGGCCTCTACTTCTTTTCTTCCCCTCAAAATAGCCTCTAATTCGCCACTTTATACCCCAAGAGAATACATAAAATTATTATCCAATTAGGAGATAAAGTCCTAATCCAATTAGGAGATAATTAAGGTTTTTCCGCAGCCCTAAACAGGTGAATTTTTTTGCTGACGTTCGACTCAAGTTTTGACCCAGTATAAATCTGATTCATGAAATTTATGTGAAATATAAAAGTGTCCAGAATTGAATTTTGTTCAACTTAAGTTGAAATCAAGTCGAATTGATGTTCAGAAATAAGACTTTCGGTCCACTTTCCAAAACAGGATTAAAACTGAATTAAGTGCAAAATTGGGCTTCAGGCCCGTAACCTCCTTAAGCAGTTATAAATCTCTTGGACCACTTTCTTAGGCTGTTTTGAGTTAAAATATGAAGTTGAATGGATCTATTTGATGTAGGCTTCATCTAACCCTCTTGAATGTCTTCTTTAAAAGCCCAAAAATCATGGTTTTAACTGAAATAATCATTAAAGCCCTAAAAAGACAGAAAACACAAAAATAGAGTAAAATAACAAATAAACTATTTCTAAGAGAATAAAATATACAAATTAAGAGGCTAAAATACGTAACATTCAACGCTGATGACCTAACTCTGCAAATTTATTGGGAATAGGGTACTTGTCAGACCATGACACCCTCCAATTCCCTCCGATGACCACTAACTTCTCCCTCCACCCTTTGTCGGATGATGGCTTTTCAGTACAAATTACTCTACGAGGTTTAGGGAATAGGTGGTAACGATGTCTCTCATCCTTGATCCTAGCTACCATATAGCACATCATTAGGTTATAGAAATTCAAGTTCAGCGACCTCGTGCAGTTCAGCACCAACAAACAAGACACAACCCTAAAGAAATTTGGGTTAACTTGTAGCAGCGCCAGACTGAGGGTATGTAACACGATATGGTAGAGCAGGTGTAGAGGAAACCTAAGAGCTGGAAGATAACCCACTGAGACGAGTAGCTCATCCTCGTTCACCCCCTCGCCCAAACGAAAGTTCGACCAAATGGGGTAAGGCCTAAGTGATACGTCTGCAGGGATGTCCCTCTCCCTTCGTAAACTCTCCAAATAAAGCCCAGAAACTCTACTCTCAAAGTTAGAAGGGTTTAGGTATCGAAACCCTAACTTGCCCTATGGTCTCAGAGCCACCCTCTCGGATGGGGGCCTGTGCCCCAACAACCCTATCGCTTACTCTCAGACTATTACCCACAACTACTTCTTCGACGATCTCTACACTATCCCTATCCCTATCCCTAAAGTTAGAGCTAGTGTAGGAATCACTGCAAGACTCACTGCTCGTTGACGTGCCCTCTTCCTCACTCATATTGAAGCAAAAATCGTAATTGAACAATAGAAACAATCACAATATGGAACTGACCTCAAGAAGTGGCGCTTAAAACCTTCAGCGAGATGACCAGATTTTGCAAATGATTAAAATGCACATACACATACATCATAACACGCTTAAATAGACAGCGCAGTGCTGTTCCCAAAAACTGCAAATCAAAAGCCATCGACGTTTGGGTATCGAGGCAACTAGACTATCAATTCTTTTTCCATCCTCCCATCACATGATTCGAAAGGAAATTGGGGGCGGAGTGTGGACCCCCCATATCTACGCTCAATCAAATTGGGCCAACACCATGTTTGGGACAAAGCCCACCCCATATCCCAATGACCCCAACCCACCTTACTCTGCAACAAGACAAGTCCACCTCATGTTTCACAGCGATAAGACTCGACAAATAATGTCAAGCCCATTGATCATCACCAAGAGCCAACACACACCCCACGGAGGCAAGCCCGACAAAGGCCCAGAAGACATAATAATGACGAAGGGGAAGGCCCAAAAATATTCAAGAAGAAAAGAGGAGGACAAGAGAAAAAGATTGAAGACAAGAGAAAGAGCTATAAATAGAGGTCTTTTCAAGAAAGAGGGAGAGAGTGAGAGCATTCTAGACAATCAAATTATATATGGGAAGTTTAATTAATGTCCATTTAGCGAAAAATATAAATTGTGTGTTGAGTTAAAGTTTTAATCTGCGTTTGAGATTGAGTGTAGTGTTTAAAGTGTTTTCACCTGTGTTGGTAATTTTGAGCATCTACCGTATATTGATTGCAGGGTCGAGAGACAGAAGAGGAATAAATTGTGAGAGCAGCTTTTCGGAAAAATAAGACAAACGTCCCATTTTTTGTCCAAAGGCATCATTGTCTTATAAAAGTATTAGTATTATTATGTTAGAATAATGATCTCAAATGTGAGGTCTTTTTAGTAAAATTCCGTGGTCTGTTAATTGAAGGTGACGAAAGTTTGTTTTATGGAGAGGCAGATGATATTTCAAAAAATTGAAGGGAGTTTGAGTTTTCCGGAAGGAGAGACGAATATATCAAACACTCGGGGTATACTTTTCAATGGAGGCTCACAAGTCACAAACCAATCTGAGGGGGTATTTTTGTCGTGGGCGATCAAGTCATTCAACTATAAATTAAAGTCAGGAGTGGGCCATTTCCTATGCCAATAATGTGCCATTTCCGTCGAAGGAAAAAATACCCTCTCCTAAGCAAATAATGTGGGCATTTCAATCCATGAAATATATATATATATATATATATATATATACACACACACGGTGGGCTCATCATTTTATTCACATCCTTTCAAATGTCAATTTGGACCGTAAATTATATATATAAATATATTAATAATCTCTTACTTATTAACGAGACACAGAGTGAGAAATATTTTATACACAAGCAGAGTAATTATTGATATAATCTAACTATAAAAAAGAATACTTACTAAAAAATATATTAATCATATTTAATGATTGGGACATATGATTTGAAAGAATTTTTTACACACTGTAGATATTATTTCTAATATCTATATTATATTTAATTTTAATTCAAAATATCTTTATCTATTTATAGTGATCAATTAATTTAATAATTATAATTTCTTTTACATTAATAGTTTGAAAGGTACAAATATACACTAGTGTAGATATATCTCCGAATTTTGAACAATGCTATGCGAGACAAAGACTTCGAAAGTCTTCTCTATGCGAGTCGAGAATTTTATTTTCTTTTTGTCGTGATAGTCTCTGATAACTACTAGGATATTTACTCAATTATTGTTCTAGCATTAATTGAAGTTATTAAGAAAGACTTAAAAGAACTATTCTCAGATTAACATCATGGACAGTCCAATAGCGGCGGTAACATTTCTATTTTACCTTTTTTTTTTTTTTTTTTAACATTTCTATTTTACCTTCTTTCTTTTTTTTTTTTTTTTTTTAAGTTTATGTAAGACAAAAGAGGTAAAGTGCATAAAATTCCCTGTAATTCGAAAATTAAGCAAAAAATTTCATATAATTTAAAAAAGTGTAATAAATCCTCCTATACTATATTTTAGATCATATTACACCCTTACATTTGCAAAAGTGAGCAAAGTATCGCATTTAGAACATATTTTTCTTTTTTTATGGCTATTTTACTATTTTCATTATTATTAAAAATAAAGAACAATAGAGAGAAGAGAGGTTTTTGTATATTAATTTTTTTTTACCTTAATAAAAAAAGAAGAGTTTTTATCCCCAAAAAAAATTCTGAAAATAATTTTCAAGGAAAAAACTAAATAAGCACAATTACTTAATTAAAATTTTTGATTTTTTTTTTGTTTTCCATAAATTGTTTCCTCAACTTTTTCATTAGAAAGAGAGAGAATTTATGAAAATCAAATAATTTTTGAAATAAAAAATCAAAATTTTTTATTATTTTGCATATTTAGTTTTTTATCCCCAAAAATTATTTCCTGAATTTTTTTTGGGGAAAAGAAATTGTTTTTTTTATATTAAAGTAAAGAAAAACTTAATAAAAACCTTTTTGTTTCTAATGAAAAGAATTTCCGGGGAAAAAATTCCAATTTATTTTATTATGAAATTGTGCATTTTTAGTTTTTTTTTTTAGAAATTTCTTTCTCGGAAAAGAACTCCTCTTTTTTTTTTATTAAGGTAAAAAAAATAATTTAATATATAAAAAAAACTTTCTTCTCTCTATTTTTATTTATTTTTTATAATAATGGAAAGAGTAAAATGGTCATAGAAAAGGAGAATATGTGCAAAAAGGAGTAATTTACTCACTTTTGCAAAAGTGAGGGTATGATATGATCCAAAATATAGTATACAAGGGTTTATTGCACATTTTTAAAATCACAGGGGGTTTTGGCCTTTTTGCCTATATTTTTATAAAATCTTAATTTAATTATAAATTAAATATTCTTGTTTTATTATTATTTCTTTGCCTAGCCGAAAAAAAAACTTCATTGTTACGGTATTGTTTAAAAAAATGACATTTTTTTAAATAATGTCAAATGTTTTGTTTTTAAAAACAGTGAAGATTTTTTTTTTTTTATATATTTCGGTTGGGTCACAAAATAATAATAAAACAAGAATATTTAAGTTATAATTAAATTAAGATTTTACAAAAAAGTATATAAAATGAATAAAAATTCTATTGTTGGAAAGTATATAAAGAAAGTTGGTAGAAGGATAAAATTGGTATTAAAGAATATTCTTTGCACCAAATATAAACTATAGGGGAAGAAAGTGAACATGAAGGAAGTTATTTGCACACTTTTCAAACTACAGGGGAGTTTTATGCACTTTACCCAAGGCAAAAGTGTACTAATTATCTATCAATTATCTAGTTGTAGCAAATTGCACCCCTCAACTATCACAAGTTATTAAGCCCTCTAACTTTTTTTAAAAAAAAACTCATACTACACCCCTAAGATTGAATAAAAAATATAAAATTATAAATAAAAAATCCTACTAGTTAAAATATAAAAATGAAAAAATATAAAATATATGAAAAAATAGGATATATATATATATATATATATATATATATATATATAATTACTTTTTAACTCTTACTTGATCATTCTATTAGCTTTTTAGGAATTGTGTAACTTCCCACATCGTCTGGGGGGAGAGGTTGCCGGTACTTATATATTTATATATCTCCTAACTATGTAGACGCGTTTTAAAAATCATGAGCACTAAGAGGAGAGTTTGCAAAGTGGACAATATCTACACGAGGGAGAGGTTGCTGGCACTTATATGTATGGATGCATCTTAACTTTTTCATTTTAAAAATCATGAGTACCACGAGGAGAGTATGCAAATGAGACAATATTTATACGGTGTAGGGCATTTCGTGATAGTTTGATAAACCAATAATTGTTTCAACCAACAAATTTGGAGTAATCAAATTGATTGTACGAGTTTAGTAATGCTCCACTGTCATGCCCCGATTTTCAATACTCAAAAACCAAGGGTGATTATGTAATAAACCATCACTTTTGACCATTATCCCCACGATAGTACCATGCTCTAATACCATGCTGTCACGCCCCGATTTCCAATACTTGAAAACCAAGGGTGATTATGTAATAAACCATCACCTCTGACCATTATTCCCATTATAGTACCTTGCTTTAATACCATGTTGTCACACCCCTATTTCTTCGATACCAATATCGATACAGAAAGTGGAGGTGAACGATGAAAGTCTCACCTGGCTCACACTCATGAACCGCCCAATTCCAGAACCTAACTCCTCGTATATTTAGGATTTCAGATTTATTCTTAGTCCATTGGGAATAGAATCTAAAAATACTCAATTTCAAAAAAAACTACACTCAATTTCGATCTAAGATGAAGAAGTTACGCCCATTCGAAGTTTGAACCAATCCCGGAGTTTACTCTTAATTACGAGGGCGATTTCGTCCATTTACTTCTAATACACCATCACAATTCACTAAACCAACGTAGAATCATAATTGTGTATGTACAATTACTTATGATGTCGCACATGGTCTTATATTTTCTCCCTAAATAATTTTCCAATTTCATTTCAATAAATACACTCAACTACACACTTCGATGCATCTTAGTGATGACTTCGATGCATCAAATTTGCGATGCATCAAACAAGATGCTAAGTATCCTACGACACCTACTGGATTTTTATACGGAACCCTCATCTTTAATTGACAATGCATCGAAGTATTTTACGATGCATCGACACACTTCCATGCATCGAAATGGTGACTTCGATGTATTGAACTCACCTACCTTGGAACACTAACAAAACATTAAGTGATAACAATTACCATTCTCCTCGCAATCCATTCTTCTAAAAAAATAATCATATAACATAATTATATTCCCAACAAATCCCCAAACATGCACAAGGTGATAAATCATCACCATTTAATACCACCACATACACGTATAATGAAAGAAGAAATTTATGCATTACCATACACCTATTGTAACAAAACATCATTTTTACATGGTCCTCAAGAGTCATCAAACCATCATATATAGTTGAAAGTTTCATACATGCTTCTTATCCAAAAATAGGTACAATACTTCTAGTCTAGTCCACATACCACAAGTTGGCATGGACATCCATACATATGTCTCAAAAACACAAAAGTCCAAAAATGATATTCTTCTACTCTATGTCCAACTCATGGTTGTGCATCTTCAACCACCTCCTTGCCATGTCCTGAAAATGTTAGTGTAGGGGGATGAGCAATTTTCAACGGGCTCAAGGTTAATGTATTATGCAATCCATTCAAAGCCACATTTCATATTTCATACATAAAATATAATTCATGTCTATCAATTACGTGTCATGCTCCCTAGCATTCTAGTTGCAAGCTTAAAAGCTCAATTCGTTCACATCATGGCATACACATCAATTATAACTTGACAACCATATAAAACGCATTTCATACACATGGCACATTTCCATCATACATGTAACATATGACAAAGATCGAAAACGGATAAACAACCACACAAGTCATGTAATGCACTTAAGTTACACATAAGACTCAACACACTCTCTCGAATTAGTTCACACTCACACACATCACCAGATACGTGCCGAAGCTCCATATCCCAATTCCTAATTATTTTAGGGTTACTAACCCACCGGTAACCAACTCATCTTGTGCAAGTTTGAGGTCTTTCAGCCTCAGAGGATATGTTGTCCTACTACTTTCACCTGAGCCACTTTCGAGACACACCCCACACTCACACAAAATATTTCACATTTTGCACACACATTCACAAGTTTGATGCATTGCAACTATTATATGTCCTAGTTCAATTCTAGTATATAACACAAGGCTTATAAAAATATATATAGATACTTAACCCCCAAAAGTAGGTTTTTCATCATTTATCCCCCAAAATCCCATATATGAAATTTAAGCTCCACATTGTACATATAAACAATCTATGCAATATAAAACATACACTAACTATTTCTAGCAAGAGAAACATATATAACTCACTTTAAAACATAATTTTCATCACAAAACATACACTTTCATATATCACATAAAAAGAAACATCTATTTTATGCTTAGAGATGAAATCTCACTTGAATAAGAAGACACAACACACACCCCCTACCTCAATATCTTTAGTCTCAAGTTATCCCACACTTTCACCAACACCAAATTTGTCTACTCACGGCTTCGTTTGGTTCAAAGTGAAGCCCTTGATGTCCCTTACACACTTCCCTTCTTCGGCACCTTTCGAATCAAGCCTTAACACCTTTTAATTCTAGAGAGAAGAAGCAGAACACAAAGAAAAGAGAGAAGAGAGGTTCATAGCTGATTTGAGAGAAAAAATAATTTGTAAATATCTGTCTCCCAGATATTTATAAGCCCTAGGGTGCAAAAAGACCAACACACCCCTAGTTCACTTAATGTACCTTTCCGACCTCCGTTTTTGAATCCAAAAGAAGTTATGGACTCGAAATCATTTCTACGTCTCTCCAAATATTCTAATTGGTTTATAACCAAAAATAAAATTTCCCAAAAAAATATCCGTATTCCCGGGCTCCTTAAACCTCATCCCGGGACCCCCGTTGACCAAAAAGTCAAACTTTCCCAAACGTTCCAAAAAATTTTTAAAACCCTAAAACAACTTTTCAAACATATTTTCCGTATTCAAAACATATTAAATATCATTTAAAATATATTTAAAGCAATAAATGATAAAAAAATAAAAATCGGTAAAAATTGGGCACGGTCTCTACATCCACCGTCGTCTATTGTCTTTACTTGAGTACGATGATAGTTTCTTCAATCACTTCTACCGTCAGAGGTACCTTCAACTTCACCTTTCACAAAGTTTCATTATGGTCCTCAAAACTACGATTGAAAATATCTTTGATGTGTAATAAGATTTTTAATTTTTCCAACTGATTTAATCGCTCCCTATTTTTTAAGAAAGTATTGATTTAATTCAAGGCAAATGGCATACTTCAACGCTTTTCATGCTAAAACATATACCTTTTTTAAATCATGAATGATGTCTTATACTTCCAATCAATTAAACAATTTAGAAGGAATCACATTCACAATAAACCAACGCCACATATACTTTGAAACACTTCAACTGGGGACTTCTACTTATCACATTCAATAGTAAGAGAAGTTTCAAGACTACATACTCTGCTTATGCTCTATGGGTTGCTAATCTGATGAAAGCGACATATGCTTAGCCAAGTTTTAAGCCTTGCACCATAAGCCCTTCTTAATTCTCACATATGCCCCAAAAACACAAATTTTCACCAAAGTACACATTTATCACATATATGCACAAAACCATGATTGTCACCATATTCCACCAATACATGCATAGCATTCAATTCAATACATAACCCTTGCCGAGTAGATCAAGTTGCCCTTCTTGTCGAACTTCCAAATCCTAGCCTAACACCTCTGAAATGAAGAGAGATGAAGAGGGAGAGTGGGAGAGATATATGTTGGTGTATCTAATGGCTGAAATCCCAGCCTCCAGATATTTATAATATATTGGGGCATGAAATGACCAAAATGTCTTCGGGTCACTTAACGTACCTTCCTGACATCCATTTTCAATTTTAAAAGAGTCTATGGCTCCGAAATTGATTCCTTAACTCATTTAATATTTTATTTGGTCTAAAATCAAAAATAATATTTTTAAAAAATCTTTCAGATTCCCGGGTCCACCCGACCCGCGTTCCGGGCCCTATTAACCCTAAAGTCTCAAATTTTAACAATTAATCATAAAACTTTCCGAAACATCTAAACCACTTTCCAAACATGTTTCGCACATTTAAAAGAGGAAAAAGATGATTTAAAATGCATTTATGGAAAAAATGATGCATAAATAGAAAATCGGTCAAAATTGGACCCGGTTACAACCTCCCATCCTTTAAGGAATTTCGTCCTCGAAATTAAAACATACCTTAAGTGGTGAACAACTCAGGATACTTGGAATGCACTTCTTACTCTCATTCTCACATGGTATCTTCAACTCCGTGGTGTCTCCAAAGTACTTTGACCAATGGAATGGTTTTGCCCCGAAACACTTGGTCTCTAGTATCCAGAATCTAAATTGGCCTCTCCTCGTATGACACGTCGTCCTCTATCCCAAGATCCATCTAATCTAATACATATGAAGGATACAGTTCATACTTTCTCAACATAGAAACATGGAAAGTTTTGTGTACGCTTGACATTTGCAGTGGCAATGCCAAGTGATAAGCAATGTAAGAACCGTGACCTTTTTATCCTATTTTTCTTTATTTTCATTTATTGTCATATTAATGTTTTAAATTATTATATATGTGTTTCAATGTAAAATGCATGTTTAGCTAACTTATTTAAGGTTTGGAAAAGTTTTTGAAGCGTTTGACAAAAGTGAACTTTTTTGGGTCCGATTAACCTAGAGGCGTGGATCCTGCTGGCCCAAAAAATTTGAAAGTATCAGAATGACTTTAAATTCAGAGAGTAGCTTAAATAAAATATTTGACACGCTAAAAAATTGATTTCGTGTCAATCGGAGTTACGAAACTCCAAAAACGAGCTTGGGAAGGTTTAGGCAAAAAGTTGTGGCATAGTTGTAAATAAGTATAGGTCATTTTCTATGAATAGCGAAGGAAAATCAGTTATTCCTATTCATTTCTCCCAATAGCCATATAACCATGTGTGTATATATATATATATATAGCAATTTCATCTTCTTCACTACTCTATTGAATTGGAAGGTCTTCGAGTGAGAATTAAAGTTCGCCGAAGAAGAGAGAAACGGTCTCTACATCGAGGGCTCGAGATTGATCGGTCCAAAATCAATCTCGGAGGAGGTTGATCTTTTGGATGAAATTTGAGGAATTCAATTGAAAACTCTTCTAATTTGAGGTAGGGATGTCTAACCCATAAAATTCGGGGGTTTTGTGAGTATATTGGTTGTTAAGCTAACCAATTTCTATGTGGGTATAATTACTGTAAAGCATGCTCAATTATGCCATTAAATGTGTTAATAATGTTAGTTGATGTAATTGCATGTCTATAAATGCATTAGAGAATTCTATAAACATGTTGGAAGTGATTTGTAGATTAAATTGGTGGATTCATGTATAATTGTGAAGATGACACTTGTGTTTGATAAAATGTCTTAGAAACATGTTAAGTGAAAAACATGATTTAATTGTCAAGTTTATGAATGATATGAAATGTGAATAATATGCAATTATGTGGAATGTGGAAGTCTGAAGCATGCTAATTGAAAATTTATATGATGTTTAAATGTGAACTTGCACAAGCATAATTGTTAAATGCCTCATTGCTTTTAAATTATGAATGTACATTTGATTAAATTATGGGGTTCATCTTCATTGGCATAGTGAGAGGGGTGAGCTCAATGTGAATGGTTGAATCTATTCAGTAAAACGGCAAGGTATTCCAAAAAAAGTTGACCCTCTATAGGCGGGATTGGTCGTCCAAGGGAATTGGAGACCAATGGATGTGTGGCGAAGATAAGGGATTGTGCATATCATGTTGCATTTTACCTTGCTTATGATATGGTCGTGTTGTATGCATATTTGTTTAACATGTTTAAATGCAAATGTATGCTTTTGTGGTCTTCACGAAACTTGCGGACTTGTGATTTAGATGTTCCTACTAAGCGTGTGGTTGCTCATCCCATGAGGAGTAACATTTTTTAGGAAATGGAAAGAAAGTGATGGATTCTCCCCAATGCTAGAGTTGGCGTGGAGTGGTGCTGATTTTATATCACAACTTTATATTGCTTTATTTGTGTGCATGTCCGGATTGTGGACTATATGCATGAGATGAACATGTAAAGACCATTTTTATTCTGAGAACATGTATTGTTTATGTTTTACGATTTTATGCACTTAAATATGGATTTTGGTGTATGTGGTTCATGAGTTATGATTGTATCCATTATAAGCATGGTATTGTGCTAGATGTTTTAAATTATTATTCTTCATTTATATTCATTTCTACATATATAAACTTGTGAGAATGGTCGTGTTGGTGTATATGTGAAATGTGATGCATAGAGGTGTTAAGGAGGGACATTGAACCAAAAATGGCCAAAGTGTACAGCTACAGAAAATGCTGTAGGATAGGATTTCGATTGTGCGAAACCCCTATTTCACACGATCAAGATTTTCGATCATGCAAAAATAAAGTTTTGATTGTATGAAAAATATACAGGTGTGAGATCTTGAGTGTTGGAAATTTTCGATAGTACTTCGCTACTATTTCGATCATGCGAAACCTTCTTTCTAATATGCGAAACCATCATTTTGATTGTGCGAAATAGTTCGATTGTACAAAATATGTGTTTCGATTGTACAAAATGCTACAGGAACTAAGGTTATGAATGAACATGTATGAGTGTGGTCTCATTATGGGACGTTACTTGTGGGCCTAAAATGATTTATGTATGCATGTAAACTTGATAATGATGATTTATAATGGCTTCCACTGATTTTGTGATCACAATTTAGATTAGTTGATCAATGTGAAATGAATGGTAAAGATTAAATGCATTGATAAGTTTGAAGACTTCTGCTATATGTAATAAGCTCAGTGATTTGAATAGAAACCGAGGATGATATTCATAGTAACTTGTCATGGATGTCCGGGTCGTGGAGAGATGATTGGGCTACCGTTACACCTCACTACCTGGAATTTGGGCTCGGACCAGGGAGTCCAGGCAGACCGAAATTCGAGGCGTGATAGAAATAGAATCGGAGCATGGTACCATAGTGAGATTATTGATAAGATATGATGGCGTGTAACCTAATTACCCTCAATTCTGGGAGTTAGAAATCAGGGTGTGATATATTGGTATCAGAGCACTAGGTCAAATACCTAGGGGCGACGGGTAATGGATAGATCACGTGTAGTGTTATAATTGGGTTAGAACCTTGAGTTTGATAATTTAGAGATGTATGTGAACATGACATAGTTTACATAAGAACTTACGTGCGTGTGAAATGTGCTTACATGATAAAAATGTGAAGTACTTATGATATAACTCATGTTATCCATTATGTGTTATATGTTATTGTTGAAATGAAAATGTGTTATGTGATAACATGCATTATATGTTATGTGTTGACTTGAGAACATGTTTATGTAATTAAACATGCGTTGATGAGCATGTCTATATGATACATGCAAAGATGATAACATGTTGTATGTTGTGTAGTTATTAAATTATGTTGAACATAAAACATGTGATAACTTGTTGTGTTGAATTATATTTTGAATTGATAGAAATATGCCACCTAGATGTCGTGGGGGAGGAGTTAGGAGGGGGAACCTGAGGGAGACTGCTCGGTCACCGAGATGAGCGCGGCCCTTAGGGATTTTGTGAGAATGGTTACTACTAAGGTGCAACAACCGGTAATGCAACCAGGAGAGAGTGAAATTGAGAGGCATTTCAAATTCATCACTTTATTTAAGAAGTTGATGCCCCCTAGTTTTGATGGGAGCTCAGATCCGTTGTTAAAAGATAATTGGCTTGAGCAAGTAGAGAAACATTTAAGACTGATATCTACACTCGATGATGGGATAAAGGTGATACTTGCTACCTATTTGTTCTTGGAAGGTGCTGAACTATATTGGAAGTCGGTGAGTAGCCGACATGATGTTGAGACCATGAGATGGGAAGAGTTTAAGACTCTTTTTCTAGATCACTATTTTCCAAGGCCAAAGAGGAGGGCACTAAGGAAAGAATTTGATGATCTCGTTCATGACGGCATGACATTAACTGAATATGAGAACAGGTTCATCTCTCTCTCACGTTTTACACCCAAAGTGGTGAGAGATAAGGAAGAGAAGACTTGGAGATTTGTGGACGGCCTTCATCATTCTATTAGGCCAATTGTTACAATTTTAGACTTAAAATTCTATAGTGAAGTAGTGAATAAAGCACTCATAGCATAGGCAGAGGCTGAGGTTAGGATGAAAAAAGAGGAGTCTAAAAATAGGATAAAGAGAAGGGTGTTCCTTCTGAGAGTCAGTCAAAGAAGAAGTAGAAAAGTAGTCTTTCATAATCAGTAGGATCAGAGGGATAGCAGATGATGTTTTATGTACCTACGATTCCTGTGTCAGCAAGGTTAACTAGGTTAAGGAGAGTGTGTCATCACTGTCAACAACTAGGTCACTATAGGTCTAAGTGTCCCAACATACATTTTGCACCAGCAATAGAGCAGATTTTTTACAGTTGTCATCAGACTGGTCATATGAAGTTAAATTGTCCATGGGGACAGGGTGTGCAAAGTGGGACAGAATCTCACGACCACGCTAATTAGTGTTCGGCTAGTTATCTTGATTATTTGGCAATGCCGCCACCCCCACCAGTGTAGTCTGCTCAAGTTTTACGAGCAATGAGCGGGAGCATTCTTAGTGGTTCGGAACAACAGTCTAGGTATCGAGAGGCTGGTCCACAGTGATTAAGGTATATCAGTGATTTTTAGTCATATCATGAGTTGAGTTGCACGATTAATAGAGCATGATAAGTTTTATATGCTATGAATAGTATGCTATTAGTTTGAGTATAGTTAATGTAACATGCGTTGTACTTAAAATGTTATTACTGTACATTGCATACCTGATTTTTTTTTCAGTGTCCTAGTTTTGAGGATTTGATGAACTAAACAGAGATTTGAATGTAGATTGATTCACGAGGTTTGGGATTTACAAGTTATACTAGACTCAGGTCTTGTGAACCTAGGACTAGTGGGAAAGGTTTGGGATACTTTCATATTTTTTCATGGCGAGATTGTTTGGAAATCATTTAGAGTTGGATATATTAACCCTTGTAGATATTTAGGGACATAATATATGTTGTCCATTAGTTTTATGCCAGGATGGGCAATTGGGACCGAGGGTATAAGGGACAAGAAGGCATGTTGTCGGGGTTGGGCTAGCGGGGAGAAATGGCCTGGCTAGAAATTTTTCTTCGACTAGTACTTCTCTTACAACGTGTTAAGTCCAGATGATCGTTGAGTTAACTTACGATTATTGATAAGTAAGGATTGAAACTTTGAGACTTTGAGTGTAGATGGTTTCCACTCATAAAAGTGACGAAATAGTTTTTGTCCTTGAAGGTTTGTTAGATTTATAGAGATTCATGGTAGTGGGGTGTTGTCAACAGGGATGCAGGTTTGTCTAAGGACATGCACACTAGGGTCAGGTTTGTCATTTTGACACAGGTTTGTCAATTGACATATTTAGCTGACCAGAAGGGAGGTCAGTCAGACACAATTTGTTCTATTGACAAATGTAGTGGTGATTTTGGACACAGTTTTATCTATTGTCACACTCATAGTGGTGAGCATTGTCATTGGACGTAATTTTTTCTATTGGCACTCATCAGATCATGGTCATTAGGATGCAGTTTTTTCTAGTGGCACGTACATAAGAGTTGAGTTTATCATGTTAGACGCAATTTTGTTTATTGACATACCTAGAGAACCAAAATTTGTCAGTTGGTACATGTTGGATCAATTACCTCTAGATAAAGTTTTATCTAGCAGTATACTAGTGGAGGGGATAGGTTTTCCCTGGATAAAGTATATCAATTTTTACTTGATCGAAGTAATGGTTCTTCAAGTTATTGCTGAACTTAGTTTCTAGACATGGCAAGATTTAGCATAATTATCGAGATAAAGAGGTAGATTAATTTTTGTTTCGGTATGGGTTTTACCGAAGGCGGGTTGAGATGTCCTAAGTACTATAATGTATCACATTACGGATTAGGATGTGCTAGGGACACGGATGTAGGATAATGAGTTAGAAATGATCTACTCATAGATTTCTAGTGGTATGACGATGACAGATTGGACCTTGTACCACTATAGTTTTGTGATAGATTCCACAGTAAAAAAAAAGGAAAAATGATACAGTTCAGATCATCATTGACCAGTTGACTAAGGTAGCTCACTTCTTTATAGAATGATGTGTGAGGCTTAGTAAGCAAGATGTGGAACATATTATGAGGCTATGTGACATTTCGAGTATGCATTGTGCTGAATAGAGATATGGGTTTGCCTTAAAATTTTGGCAAGATTTCAAATAGTATTTGGTACATTTTGTATTTGGACTTGGAATTAGTTGGGAGGACTATTTACCACATGAAGAGTTTGCATACAATGGCTATAATCAGGCCAGTAGCATTATAGCACCACTTGGGTCGCTGTATGGCAAGTTACGTAGGTTTCTGGTTAATTGGGCTAACATTGGTGAGATCACAGCCTTAGGGCTCGGATCAAAGAAAGAATTGTGTTGCTAAAAGAGGCGTAAGGTTATCCTTTGAGGTGGGAGACCATATATTTGTAAGGTTTCACCACGGAAGGAATTGATGCGCTTTGGGCAGAGGGGTAAGTTGTCACCAATATACATTGCACCATTTGAGATCCTTGAGTGTGTCAGTGAGGTGGCCTACAGATTGGCTTTTCCACCACAATTGGAGAAGGTTTATAATGTATTCCATGTTTTAATGTTGAGGAAATACGAACCTGATCCATTACATGTCTTAAGTTGGGTAAACGTTGAGGTTGATGAGGATATCACCTATGAGGAGAGACCGGTTTAGAATCTTGATGCTATAAAGCAAGTTATGAGGGGTAAGATCATTCCCTTGGTCAAGGTTTTGTGGTATCATCATAATGCTGAGGTGCCTACTTGGGAGTGGGAGCTGGAGGTCATATCTAAATATCCTAATTTGTTTTCTTCAGGTATGGCCTGATTTCGGGGACAAAATCCTTTTAAGTTTGTTAGGTTGTAAGAACCGTGACCATTTTTGTTTGGCTTTCCTTTATTTTCATTTATGGTCATATTAATGCTTTAAATGATTATTCCGTGACAAACAACCTCTCCCATAGGATTCAAAATCTCAATTGGGCTAATAAATCCTGGTGCTAGTTTGCCACTATGTCCAAATCTTATCAAACCCCTTCGCGATGAGACTCTAAGGAAAACATGGTCTCCCACCTCAAATGCTAAAAGTTGCCACCTTAAATCGGCATAGCTTTTCTGATGACTCTGAGTAATAAGCAATCGTTGCCTTATTACCTTGATCTTCTCCGTAGTCTCCCGAACTATATCTAGCCCAAAAGAAACAGTCTTTTCGACCTCAGCCCAATAGATAGGTGAGCTATACGGCCTATTATATAGTGCTTTAAATGGAGTCATTTCAATGCTAGCTTGATAGCTATTGTTATAGGCAAACTCCACCAATGGAAGGTGATCCTTCCAACTACCCCGGAGATTAAATACACATGCTCGTAGCATATCCTCCAAATTTGTATAGTACGTTCCAGCTAACCATCTGTCTAAGGATGAAAAGCCATACTAAAGTGGAGGTCTATATCAAGCACTGTCTAGATACTCTACCAAAATCGTGATGTAAATCGTGGGTCTCTATCTGACATAATAGACTTGGCACAAGATAAAGCCTAAGGATCTGCTCAATTTACAATCGACTGAGAGTATCCAAATCATCAGTCACTCTGATAGGAATAAAATGACCCACATTGGTCAATCTGTAAACAACGATCTAAACTGCATCGTGACTCTTCCTCGACTTTGTAAGCCCCATCACAAAGTCCATAGTGACATGCTCCCACTTCCACATTGCCACAGGTAATGGTTGTAATAATCTCGCTGGCCTTTAATGCTCGGCCTTCACTTATTGACAAGTGAGGCACCTCGTTACGAACTAAGCCACATCCATCATCATACCCTTCCACCAAAATTGTCAGCGTAAGTTATGATACATCTTGGTACCACTGGAATGTACTACAAGTCTCAAGGTATGAAACTCTTTTAGGACATCATTTCTGTAAGCTAGGGAAACAAACATCTTCCCTTTGAATTTCAAACTCCCATCTAAATGAATCATCCAACCATCTAGTCTCAATTCCTCAATCACTTTACTCACTAGAATCGGTTTAGTAATAAGAGTAAACAAGGTCGTCGGTCTATCATCTTCACAGAAATATAATCCCATTTTTGAGATTTCTTCCATCATTTTTCACTCACGTATAGCGATGCTTGCCAAGCTACCACGTGACTTCCTGCTTAAGGCATCTACTACCACATTAGCCTTTTTTTGGAGATATTGTAAGTCAAAATCATAGTATTCCATGTACTCCATCCACCTTCGTTGTCTCATATTCAAATCCTTCTATGAGAAAATGTATTTGAGACTCTTATGTTCAGAGAACACCTTAAATCTCTCCCCATACAAATAATGTCTCCATACTTTGAGTGAGAAAATCACCACCGCCAATTCCAAGTCGTGTATCGGGTCATTCTATTAATGTGTTTTCAATTGTCGTGAACCATACGCCACTACTTTTTCAGTTTGCATCAACATAAATCCCAAATCGAGTCATGAAGTGTCATAATTGATTGTGTACCCCAACCCACGTTCCAGAATTATCAAAATTGGAGCCAAAGTTAATCAACTCTTCAATTCTATGAATGCATGCTCACAAGCATCATTCCACACAAATTTAACTCCTTTTCGGGTAAGCTTGGTCATTGGTGTTGCTAACCTCAAAAATTCCTTCATGAACCTCCAGCAATACCCGGCTAATCCGAAGAAACTATGTATTTCAAATATGCTCTTTGGTCTTTCCCAATTCATCACTGCCTCAATCTTGGATGGATCTATGGAAACTCCTCATTCGGATACAACATGCCCAAAGAACTTCACCTCTGCTAGCCAAAATTCACACTTCTCGTATTTTGTGTACAATTGGTTCTATCTTAAAAGTTGTAATACAATTCTCAAGTGACCCTTGTGCTCTTCTTCCGAAGATGAGTACACTAAGATGTTATCAATGAACATTACTACAAACTTGTCTAAGTAAACATTGAAAACATGGTTCATCAAATGCATGAACACTACTGGTGCATTCGTCAAACTAAATGGCATAACAAAAAACTCGTAGTGTCTGTATCGTGTGCGAAAAGTAATTTTCTGGATGTCTTTATCTCTAATCCCCAATTGATAATATCCCGATCTCAAATCAATCTTTGAGAAACACTTTGAACCCTTAAGTTTACCAAACAAATCATCTATCCTTGGCAAAGGATACTTATTCATGATCATTGCCTGATTCAACTTCTGATAGTCAATACAATGTCGTAATGACCCGTCTTTCTTTTTGGCAAAAAGAACCAGAGCTCCCCAAGGCGAAGTAGTAAGACGTATAAATCCTTTGTCTAGCAACTCTTCTAATTGGTCATTTTACTCTTTCAATTCAGCCGGTGTCATTCGGTACGGTGCCATAGAAATGGGCGCAGTACCTAGAGCAAGTTCTATAACAAACTTCACTTCACATTACGGAGGCAACTTTGTCAAGTCCTCGGGAAATACATCCAAAAACTCATGTGCTACTTGAGAAAACTCGCCATGTGTCATATCCTCACCATCTACTAACAAGCTTGCTAAGAAGTATCCAAGTCATTTTTGATCACTAGGACCATGCGAAGAAGACAAATAGAAGTTGTCTCTTTCCCCCACAAAATAAATATCATCACCCTCCGGTGCATATAATATTACTCTCCTACGATAACAATTAATGTTAGCTTTATAGGTAGATAATAAGTCCATAACCAATATCACATCAAAGCTAGACATGCTAATACCAACTGGCGTCCCAAAATCTCAATCTCACAAGACCGTCATACTCTACCCAATGTCACTCTACCACTAACTGACATTTCAATCGATAAAGCCACATTAAGGGATGACACATCTAACTCCAAAGCATAAGCAAATGCAATATAAATGAATGAATAAGATGCACTCGAGTCAACTAAAACCCTAGCCTAAGAGCTAAAAACTAGGAATATACCTCGAACCACTGACGATTTTGTCAAGGTCTCTCCTGGAACAAGAGTGAAGGCACGGACCTGTGCTCTTTGGCCTTGCTGCCCAGTACCCCGATGTCCAGACTACTGACTAAGAGCACTAGACGTGACTCCTCTAGCTGGTGCCCATGAACTCTGAACAGATAGTACTATCTATAGTGGTGGCAATACTCTAAAGCCCGACTGTAGAGTAGTAGGCTGCGTAGAACGCTGCTGTGAACCAACCCCACTTTGAGTACCCTTCTTTAGAAGACAATTCCAACTAATATGCCCCATTTGTTGACAATGATAGCACTTCTTTTTTACCACTGAATTAGCCCGCCCTTGAGTACATTTAGACCTATATTGTCTGGGCTTCTAACAGTTAAAACACACAACTCTAGATCGTGAAGATCTAGTGGGTACCGTCACAGATGGTGTCGATTAGGCTTGTTGCTGCCCATGCATGCTCCTCATTTGATTCTTTGTATCCATTACCCTCTCGTTATCATTGTTGACCACCTCAGCTATCAACGTTCTCTCTATAATACCCCAGAAATTTGGACGGCAATTATTTTAAAGAAATTTGAATTGCTTTATATTATTATTATTATTATTTTATTTTTTTTATTATTAATTCATGTGAAATGCATTGTCTCTATATTTTATCGTTTTATGTGAGTTGATTTTCCTTTATATGCATTTTATCATTTCATGTGAATTGATAAGTTTGAATGTTATCATTTTATGGGGATTGTTATATTTTATAGATTCCAATCATTTTATGTAAACTTCTCTGTTTATTTATTTATTTTTATCATTTTATGTGAATTGTTATTTATTATGTGTTGTTTATTTAAATCTTTTAAATACTTTGGTTTGGGCTAGGGAGGAATTTGGACTGGAATGATTGGGCTAAGATTATGTTTAAAATATTGGGCCAGGGTTATAATTATATTATTATTGCTTGTATTATTATTTTTTTATTTTATTTAGTTTTAGAAAAAAATCAATAATAGAATAATAATTAAGACAAAAAGGAAAAAGAAGAAATTAGGGTTTTTGCCATTGCTTTACGCACAGAACTGAGGGAGTAAACGAAAGAGAGAAGGGAGTGACGATCGGGTGAACAAGTTGATTCGTCAAAGAGGCAAGTTTGATTCTTCTCTTCTCCTTTGAATCCGTATGCATAGTCTAGGTTTAAGAATTTGGTTTATATTGAAAATCTGTTTATAATTGTATTTTTTTTTTGTTGCTTCTTGTGGATAAATTTCGTGGGAATTTATTATGCTAAATTGTATATAGGAGTATAGATATATATATATAAGAATATATGCATATATAAATTTCATATATGTGTAAATTGTATAGCAATCGATTTATGCATGAATTTAGGATGCAAAAAGATGTTAATTCGTAAGCCTTCTCTGTTGTGATTGTCTACAAAACAACCCTTGATCTTTAATAGAATAGATCGTGAGAAATTTGAGTTGAAAATTTTAAATTTTGCGAAGAACCCTAGAACTTGTGAATTAGGGGTTTTTGATTCGGACAATTTTTGATGGGGCTTTTTGTACCAATGGGTAGAGGGATCAAGAGGAGAAGAACGGTACAAAAATCAGGTTGAACGGAGGTCGGACGAAGCCGAAATCAGCGCTGGAAAATCCCCTAGCGCGCTGGGGAAGACAGCCCAGCCGGCGCGTGTTCCCCACGCGCGTCGCCGGCGCGTGGGGGCACGTGCCGTCGGCGCCGGCACCGGCCGGTGACCGAAAAAATGTTTTTGGGCCCCACTCGCGGGGGCCCACCTCTGGGTCCAATATGGGCCCATTCCGAATAGTTTTGATATTTCTTTTGTATTTTTGAAATTTTTGAAAAAATTTAAAAATTGGGAAAATCATTTTTTAAAAATACTTTTATAATTCTAAAAATTCCAAAAATTTTATGTCAACTTCCTGGGAGCTCAAGGAGCTTGGGGTTTAAATTTCATATCCAAATGATTCACCATTCTCTTTAAATTAATTTTTAAAGTGTCTAAAAACTATTTTTTTTAGCTTCTTTAATTTTAGAAAATACTTTTACAATTCCAAAAATTCCCAAATTTTTACTGTAACTCTCTGGAGGTTAAATACACTTGGGTTTAAAGTTTCAACTCAAAATAATATTTCGTTGCTGTTCAATTGATTTTTAAAGTGTCTAAAAGTTGGATTTTTCACTTTCTGTAATTTTAGAAAATACTTTTACAACTCCAAAAATTTCCAAATTTTTACTGTAACTCTCTGGAGGTTAAATACACTTGTGTTTAAAGTTTCAACTCAAAATAATCTTTCCTTGCTGTTCAATTGATTTTTAAAATGTCTAAAAGTTGGATTTTTCACTTTCTGTAATTTTAGAAAATACTTTTATAATTTCAAAAATTCCCAAATTTTTGCTGTAACTTTCTGGAGGTTAGGTAAACTTGGGTTTAAATTTTCATCTCAAAATGAGCTTCTTTTGGTATTCAATTAATTTTTAAAGTGTCTAAAAGTTGGGTTTTCACCTTCTTTTATTTGTTGAAAATATTTCAAAAATTTTAGAAAATTCCAGAATGATTTAATAGGATTCTGAGAAGTGGAATAGGCCCAGAAACCTAGATAAAAGTTAGGTTTAGACTCCCTCGTAGAATTGAGTGCATTGGAGGTTGAGTTGGAAAATTGCTTCTATAATGGATGCTTGGGTTATTTGGTTTATTGGAATATATTTTCCTTTAAGGATATAAATGCCCATCAAATACATGATTATAGTTTACTTGTAAATGATTTGTCTTATGGTAATAATTTCATGTTGGATAAATTGAAATAATGGTTTGTGCAAATTTAAATCATAATGCACCTTGTTTATTTTATGTTTCATATTGGAATGCATCTATACGTTTTTAATTGGCATGTAAGGATTGCCCGGCGTGTCAGGATCGCCCATACCTAATAAGGTATCTATGTATTTTATTTTGGCATGTAAGGATTGCCCGGCGTGTCAGGATCGCCCATACCTAATAAGGTATCTATACATTTTATTTGGCATGTCAGGATTGCCCGGCGTGTCAGGATCGCCCATACCTAATCAGGTAACTATACATTATATTTGCTTTGTCATGATTGTCGAGACTTAATAAAATGCATGCATATGTTTCTTTACTTTGAACTTAAAGAAGGTGTTCATTGTTGAGTGATAAGGGTTCGTTGGGATAACGTATAAGATGATTTTGATTTATGAAAACATGAACTAGGTAGGGAATGACCAGTATGTATATATACCTATACCTATTAAGGTATCAAAGGATAAAATGGTGACATGTTAGGATTGCTTAAACTTGATAGCATTGTATGTTATCTTTATTTCTGTTGAACGTAAGGAATGTGTTCACGTTTGCATAATAAAGGTTTGGGTGAAATATTATAAATGTTGACTATTGTTTTGGAAACATGAAACTGGATAAAAGAATAACTTGTATGTTAAATCTATGAACTTATTTTGTGTCCCTTATATTGAGAGTATGTATATTGGTTCTCTGATTGGGATGTAGTAGATAGAACTTGCTCGTGGGTTTAACCCACTTTGTTGATATTTCAGGTTTCAGACAGGTTCCATCGCGAGGATAGAGTTTTTGGGTTTGGTTGTAGCAGACGTCTCATCTCATCAGTTACAGGATAGGAACTTGTCTTCTTCAAGAGTCATACTATGAACTTTTGAGACTTTGATTGTTGGTGTTAATTTTAGAATTTAAAAACTTTTGTTCATTCTGGTTAAGGGGTCCTTGGGTTACAGGACTTCCAAATTGTATTACCAGACATATACTTGTTTAGTTAGCGGTTATTTTAATTCAGAGGAACTTTCTTTTCTGCTTTTAGAAAATTGTTCATTATATCTTTTGTATTCTATGCTTGTTGCTACCAGTTGTATGTATCTTCCAGGTTTTGTGTATGAGACTGGCCACCTCATGCGCGAAATTTTCTGGGGGGTATTTCACTCTCTACCACCATAGCATAGCTTGTCAAATCCAAAAATGCAATTCTATCCCTTATAAATGTTTGGAGGCCTCTCACGAACTTCTTCACTTTTAGTTCCTCCTAGGGATCACCTCTTATTCAATACGAGCCAAGGATGTGAACTTGGCCTCGTATTCTATTACTGTCATGGAGCATTGATGCAACTTATAGAATTCTTGCCTTAAGCTATCCTTCACTGTTACTGAAAAATATTTCTCGAAGAAAAGCACTTCAAACATATCCCAATCCATCAACTCGATGTTATGGTAGTTCCCGATAAATGTCCACCAATGGTTGGTGATGTGGCCAAATTTGTTTTCCTTTTAAGTTTACTTTGCCTATCAAAATATAATTTTAGCCACTCGCAAGAGAACGAATCTTTGTAGATACGATTCTATATAGAGGGTATCGATCCCACAAGGACTACGTGGGTGAATTGCAATGTTGAGAGATTACTTCCAATTTAACTCTAAAAATAGCTTTTTGGTTTGGTTTTAAAACTATTTCAAAAATCGTAAAAGCATTAAAATAAAAGGGTTTCAAAGTAAAGAGATAGCTAGGAGTGGTTTCCACCTCTAAACATCTAACATGTCCAAGTATGTAGTAAAAGGGAATTTATAAAATTATATGCTACACAATGTCATTAGGCTTGTGACCTACAATGACATGTCTAAAGATAAACATGATTTCAAACTAAATATAGCCCATCTTCAACAAGTATAGTCCTTCAACCTATCTAATTATCCTACTTCCTAAATCTACCTATTTTGGCATGGGTTATACAAGCAAGAAAGTTCACATTCCATTAAAAACTATTACAAAACCATCATTTACACTTTTTATGAAAGTTGTAAATGTTGAGCATTCAAAATGAAAGATTTCAAATCTAAGACAAGAGGAAGAAATAGCATCAAATTAATATATGAAAGAAGTTACAAATATAATGATAATACACTAGGCTAAATAATCAACATATGAATATAAATCCCAAGATTGCTATAAAATGAACAAGTTACATGACTAGGGGTTTCACCCACACCCTAGATGAGAAATTAGTTGTGTAGATACGGTTCTATATAGAGGGTATCGATCCCACAAGGATTACGTGGGTGAATTGCAATGTTGAGAGATTACTTCCAATTTAACTCTAAAAATAGCTTTTTGGTTTGGTTTTAAAACTATTTCAAAAATTGTAACAGCATTAAAATAAAAGGGTTTCAAAGTAGAGAGAGAGCTAGGGGTGGTTTCCACCTCTAACCATCTAACATGTCCAAGTATGTAGTAAAAGGGAATTTATAAAATTATATGCTACACAATGTCATTAGGCTTGTGACCTACAATGACATGTCTAAAGATAAACATGATTTCAAACTAAATATAGCCCATCTTCAACAAGTATAGTCCTTCAACCTATCTAATTATCCTACTTCCTAAATCTACCTATTTTGGCATGGGTTATACAAAGCAAGAAAGTTCACATTTCATTAAAAACCATTACAAAGCCATCATTTACACTTTTTGTGAAAGTTGTAAATGTTGAGCATTCAAAATGAAAGATTTCAAATCTAAGACAAGAGGAAGAAATAACATCAAATTAATATATGAAAAAAGTTTACAAATATAATGATAATACACTAGGCTAAATAATCAACATATGAATATAAATCCCAAGATTGCTACAAAATGAACAAGAAATAACGTCAAATTAATATCTAGTTCAGCTCATTCTTCTCCCCCCTGAAAGTTAATTTACTTTCCTTTTGTTTCATAACATGCTTATAAATCAATCCACCAGTGCCTTGGGTCCCACCATGCATATATGTAGATATAGTCCACCTAATATATATATGTTCCCATCATCTCTCTCTTTGAAGTCATAAATCTTCCAAAAGGATGTGCAAAGCTTATTCTTAGAGGCAAGTGGCAAGACAAGTGGGCAAGTGGCCAACTTGCAGTCTGTAGAATCTGGATTGTGCGAAATTGAGGTTTCACACAAAGATTTCGATCATGCAAAATCAGCATTTCGATTGTGCGAAATGTCTTCTCCAATTTCCTAATGCTTACACTTGCACTGCATTCGGGCGGAAATGTTGGCCTTTTTGGGACAAAACCTAAAATACAACAAAAATACAAAAATAACATAAAAATACCTGGGTAAACATAAATACAGAATCAACATATGTAACTAAGAAGGTTTAAATGTGCAGCATTGAACACTTATCAGTTGGCTTCACCCATAAGATGATAGGCAACCACTTTCACTTTCAACTCCTCCTCCACCTCTAGTGCGTTAAGGAGCTTGACTATCTCGTCGAACCAATTTTCTGCCATAATAGGGTCAGACCCTCCTACATATGATGGTGGATTATGCTTCTTGACATGTCCTATTGCTAACATCATTCGACTAGGACCTGCTCTTGGTTGAGCCTAATTCTCCTCTTGAGTTTTCCTAGCAATTTGCTGCATGATGGTGACCATGTCGCGCATGAATTGCTCTCCATCAATGGGAACCGCTGCTACTCATTTGCGAGCTCTCTATGGAGGCATCTTTCTATATAGATGACAAGAAGACACTTAAAGTCCAAAACATAAAAACAATTAATCAATTCTCCTCATGCTTACACAACACTATGCAAAGTTTCATAAATAACATGTCATACCAATTAACTAAGCATATAAGCACATTCCACATAATATGTACTATTCTTAAATTTACACTCGTAATCTCAATTTTATATATGGTTCAACCCCACCCATCGTCCAAAGGTATTCAAACCTAGTAACTCTAAAACCAAGTTGTCATACCCTAATTTTTGACACCCAATTAAGAGCGAGGGAAATGAGGGTGAATGGTGAAATTTAAACATTAAAACTACTCATCAATAACCCTACTCTAATATCATCTTTGACACTAACTTGTCACGACCCGATTTCTGACACCCGATTAAGAGCGAGAAAAATGGGGGTGAACGGTGAAATCAAACATCAATACTTTAGGTCACCGGAGATTTCGTCTCCAAGCCTGAACTTCAAAGATAATTCTGTCTATTCAGTCCTAACGAACTACCTCCACGTCTAGATCAATACGGAAGCTTAATCATATACATACGTTTACTTACGTATGACTCAACATCAATCACTCATTATGGCCCCACACGTGGCCACACATGCATAAGTCAAGCTGTAAGCTATGAGTTTAAATTGACCAAAATGTGCCATTCACTTAATTGAAAAGGGTATTTCGCACAACTAAACTTGGTCTTTTGAATAATCGAAGTTTCGATTAATCGGCGGTCTATTGAAGTAGTATCGAGATCCTGTTGGAATTGGAGTCCTATCCATTGAAATATTTTGATGGAAGCTCGCTTAATCGAAGGCTTTCGATTAATCAAAAATGGAATTTTGATCCATCGAAATGCCTTTTGACTAGATTCCTGCTATTCCATACAGAGACAAATTTCATGCAAAAATCTCATTCTCCACCATACATGCATTCCATATAAAATGTGAAACACCCTAAATTATCCAAAACATACTCCACATGGTCCAAACACAAAATCTGAGTCTCCAAATGATCACATCTATTGTAACACCCTTAGATTTTAAATAGGATCGTGTTTTATTTTTGTTGGATTCAAAGCTAATTTTTGGACTTTGTAGGGCTATAAGTATATATATATATAAAATAGACGTTATGTTTTGTCTTGTGAGTGAAGCTTTGAATTGGAAGTGGCAGACAAGTTTTCTTTTGGTTGACAAATGGAAGACATTAGGAGGGTCACTTTTGCATGTGAAGTTGGATGTTAGTATGTAATGTATCAAGCATATATATATATGTCGTGTGAGTGAAGTTTGAGCTTGTGTGTGGTCATGTGAGTCAACAGATGTATGAAGTGATGAATTGATTTTGTGGCAGACACTTTGGTGTATGGTTGACACATGGAGGATTGGGGCTGTGTAGTGTTGGTATTATATTATATGAAGTATCAAATATATATAGGAAACCAAGGCTCTTCGATGAAAATAAGAAAATAAATGAAAGAGAGTGGCTTTTTGTAGAGAGAGAGTAAAAAAGACTTTTAGGAAAAGAAAAATAGAGAGTTGGGAACGGCCACAGAGAGAAATAAGAAGAAGGAAAGAGAAGAAGAGGAGAAGAGTACTGATCAACCAGGCAAGTTGAATCTTGCCTTTGCATTTATATATATATATATATATATGTATTGATTTACTTATGATGATGGATATAGATGTTTATGTTTATGATTAAAATTCTAGATTTAAGTCTTGTTAGATATAAATTCTAGGTCTTTATGTTAAGAGTTGCTTGATTAGTCTTTGGGCTCTATTTATATATATAGATTGATAGATATAGCTACTGATGTGTTTAATCTGTCATTTAGGTGCCTATGCTTGCATGAGACTTAGGTGGTATATGTATATAGTTATATATATATATATATATATATATATATATATATATATATATATATATATATATATATATATAGCATGTGTTATAAAAGTGTTGTGCATGTGTGCCTAACTATATTCGTAAAGGTGTATATTGGGTTTCGGCATCTGAAGTTGGTGGAGCCCTTGCATGTTTTGATGGAGCGTTAATTTATGCTTGAGGTTGATATAAATGGTGGGTTTTCGGCTGTTGATGCTGGGTCTTGGAGGTGATTCTACCGGGTGCCGAAGCTTGTGGGTTTAGTTCGAGGATGGCTTTCATGGATGCCTTGAGTTGGTGTTGTTGGCTATTATGGATCTTCTTGGTTTCAGTAGGTGATGGGTCTTGTTCATGGCTGTGGTAGTAGGTGCATGGTGGCTGATGTTGGAGTGGTGGTGAAGGTGGACCTCTCGGTTGGAACAATAGTGTTTCAGTTAGCTGTGGGTTCAACTAAGCGTGGCTTGGTCTTTACATAGGAGATGGCTGGTGTTGGTGTTGGTGTTGGTGGAGGTTGGCTTCATGGGCTCGGTTCCATGGTGGGAGGTTGGTCCGTTTGGTTGGTATCTTGGTGGCCTTGGATTTTCAGCAACCTTGTGGTGAGGGCGTTGGCTGTGCATAGTTTGGTCAGTGTTTAGAGTTGATTGTTTTTGAAATAAAATTACTCACAGTTTGGTGAGGAAGATGATGGAAAAGTGAATATGAAAGTGGGTTATTGGTGACAAAAAAATGGTGTTGTTTGGGCCATGAGAATTTAAATGGGTTAGTTTTGGGTTAGATGATTTGGACTGGGCCGAAATTAAAAATAGGCCCAGTATCATCTAAAAGAAATGAATGGTTGCATGACTTTGGACTGGGCCAAAATTAAGAATAGGCCCAGGACACTTAAAAGAAACTTAAGGAATTTCTTTTTTTGGGCTGAAATTAGAACTTGGAGGAAAAAAATATTTTTGACGCTCCATAAATTACGTTTAATTTCTGAAATTCTATGTTTATGCATAATCGGACTTTTTATGTTAGAATAGTTGGTTCTAAGAATTAAAGATTCAGTTAGCGACGATTTAAGCTTTGTGAGCGCACACATTTCGCTCATTTAATTTATTAAATGTGGAAAGCATTTAATAAATTATAAAAGATTTTTGTTGGTAAAGAATGCTTGTTCCTTTTTGCTTCAATTTAGAGAAAATTGGAGAAAAATATCCTTTAAGCTCTAAAGATTATGAAAAACTCTAGAGTGGTATATTTTTGGCATAATGAACTTAATTATGCTAAAATAATTAAGTTTAGAAAAATTTTGTGTGGTGAAATCCTAAAGTGATAAATTAATGTGATTAGTGATCACATTAAAAGAACGATTTGATTTATTAAATGTTAAAAGCATTTAGTAAATCGTAAAAGCTTGAAATCTTGAAAATGAGATAAAATTCCTAAAGAACTTCTGAGGTATGGTCAATGACCTACCTATGGGGTGTGTACAACCCTTTTGTTATGGCCATTGGGCGAAGTGTGCCCTTATTGTATGGACGTGGTCCGAGACCATCTGGGTGAGTAGACGTACGAGCCCAGCCACATGTGCGAGCTTCCTTAGTCCGGGACTATGCGATGCACACCACTTGTTGGCTAAGCATGCCATCTATTTGAGGGGAGCCCGGGGCTCATGTGAGGTTATGTTAAGTTAATCTAGATTATTAGCTTAATAAATAATTGTTGATAACACGGTTCCTGTGTGTAATAGAAATTGTGAATATGATAATTAACTAGCGTTTAATTATCATAAGAAAAAATTTGTGAACCTAATCAACAAAGATTGTTGTACGAGTCCTTATATTTAGGAATGTAAGGCAAGATCAATTTATTGAGCAATGATAGTGTTTTACAATTCTTGCTGAGCTTGTTGAGCTCACCCCATTTTATTTTCAGGTACCGAGTGAATGGAAGTGCGGTACAGGACGATGGAGACCATTTACATGTAAATTTCTTAGCATGTAATTATCTTTTGTTGTACATAGACAGTGTTCAAGATGAAAGATAAGGTCTCCAGATGATGTTTTTGTAATGGATGATCTAGACGATCATATTTTGATTATAATATGTAAATTTTTGGATTGATGTATGGTAAGAATGACGATGTTTTTTTCAAGTCGCACACCAAATTCAAGTACTGGACTAGAGCTTCAGGTATTTAAATTTGAGGGCTTGACATCCATAAAACACATACATTTGAAACTTCAAAACTATACATCATACAATCATTCCTCAAGAGTTGTACATACGCCACATATGGCGAATACATTCGAAGTTTATATACATATAGGAATCCAAATGTAAAGACAACATCACTAAACTAGTCAATATGCCACAAACTGGCACGGACATCTATGTACGTATCAAAAGGAAACTTCAAAAATCCACCTGAACCACTCTAAGCCTCATCTAGGGACTTCTGCTTATCACATTCTAAAGTAAGAGACTTTTCAAAACTACATACTCTGCTTATGCTCTACGGGTTGCTAACCCGACTGAAGCGACATTCGTTTGGCCAAGTTTTGAATCTTGCACCCTAGGGCTTCGGGCCCTTCTTAATTCTCACACATGCCTCAAAATCACAAATTTTCACCAAAGAGCACATTTATCACATATATGCACAAAACCATGATTCTCACAATATTCCACCAATGCATAGCATTTATCAAGTTAATGTATGTCAATTTCAACTCAAGCATATACAATGCAATTTCACCTCAACTCATGAAAATCACAATAATACATTTTCAAGAAATCTATTCTATGCATTTGTCCCACATATGAAGTCAAATTTCATATACAATGTTAAATGAACAAAATGACTCAATAAGGGCTTAACATTATCATTCAACACATACATACAACATATCCTCAATCTAGAACATGCTAGACAATATCAAATTCACAATTAACATCAATCTTTACGTGAAAGAACTCATGAAAATCTCATGGCACAGTTAAGGGACTTATAGAAACAAAATAAAGAAGAGATTCACACCCCTACCTTAATTTTCAAGCTTTTCTAACAAGATTCTGAAATTTCAGCTTTTCCAACTTCACCAAAATTGGACTTCGTTTGGAATACGTAGCTCTTACCGAATAATGCAAGTTGTCCTTCTTGGCGAACTCCCAAATCCTAGCCTAACACCTCCGAAATGAAGAGAGAATGAAGAGAGATGAAGTGGGAGAGAGAGAAATATATTTTGGTGTAACTAATGGTTGAAATTCCAGCCTCTAGACATATATAATATATTGGGGTGCGAAATGACCGAAATTTTTTCAGATCACTTAACGTACCCTCCCGACCTTCGTTTTCGATTTCGAAAGTGGCTATGCCTCCGAAATCACTTCCTTATCTCATTTAACATTTCATTTGCTCTAAAATCAAAAATAATATTTTTTTCAAAAAAATTTCGAATTCTCAGGTTCACTTCCCAAAGATGTTTTCCACATTTAAACATTATAAATATTATTTAAAATACATTTATGAAACAAATGATGCATAAAAGAAAACCGGTCAAAATTGAACCCGATCTCTACAATAATATTAGTTAGATCCTTTTATAAATGAAATGATACAGTAACCCTCAAATAAGTTGTATTATAATAGTATAGTTTTTTATTTTTTATTTTACAAAATTGTGGGACTGAGTGTGAATTCAATTTTCAAATGATATATAATTGTGTCATTTTACTTTAATTGTTTCTAGAGAGAGAGAGAGAGAGAGAGAGAGGGGCATATTGCCGACTCTCCCACCACAGATAATCGGTGGGAAGCTCAGCCGTAGCACCACGGTCCAGTTCACGGACAGTGGCAACTGAAGATCTGAAATGTCCTGATCTGAAAGTGCAACTTCTATTTCTATAGAACCTGAGAACTCAGTCATTAACACACAATCTCTCAAGCCAACCCCAAACAATGAATCCCATTCTCCAACTTCTTCGTGAGCAACAACTGGGAAAAACAGTTGTGACTTTGGTAGTTACCATGATCACAGGAGTTCTCGCCGTCAATCCCAAAGACCCTTCGTCCGTAAACTTGTTGTCGACGGTAGTGTCACTCAGTATCGGCCTGACAGCATTGTGGAACGGTGTGTTGCTTCGTGACACGTTTCCTGATGTGGTTGCAAACGCTGTGGAACTATTTGGGGCTGCTTCTATATTTTTTGCTTTCTTCTCTGTGGTCACCTCTTTGCTTCCACCAAACCTTGCTTGGGTCCCGTGGACATGCTTTGCTGCCATCCTCCTACCTTCTATATTCACCGGTTTTCCGCTCAGAGTGCTCGATCCAACGCTGCTTAATTTAGGTTTCGATCAGGGATGAGTCACTCATGGTACGCTTCACTACTCTTACAAGCATTTTCAATTCCTTAATGGATATATATATATATATATATATATATATATATATATATAGAGAGAGAGAGAGAGAGAGAGAGAGAGAAGTGTGAGTCTAGCTTAAAATAATGTTTGAGCTCAGCATAGTGGCATAAACAGCTAACTAGCTAGCCCCCAATTTCATTCACCCATTGATATATTGGCCGGAGTCATTGAATATTTGATACTGGTACATGTTTGTCTGAAGATGTACAATTCATGCCATTGAGCTGTTTCCATCTCTTTCTATAATTCAATAAGTTTTCTTCAAACCAGTGTAAGCGTTCATTATTGGTTTTATCCCCAATGCAATAGACTCGGTAAAAAAATATAATTTCTTCATCATGTAAATTAAATATTATACAATGTATGATCGATCATTTGCTAATTAAATATTTTAATTTCGGATGCAAAGGATGTTGGAAAAAGGGATATATATATATGTTAATCTTAATTGGCATGGATTCAAAATTAAAGAGCATGATGTGAACTGGTCGTTCTCCATATTAGTTTCTTTTACATGTATACATCATGAATTTTAAAATCTCAATTTTGAATCATAAAATCTTACTTGGATTAAAAGAGCTGACTCAATCTCGATCCCAAAAATTTTTTAGGAGGGTAGAATATATTCTCATGGAATTCCTATAAAGATGATAAGAATTGGAAAATGTCATTTCGAGTCAACTATAAAGTCATATAATGTACCATCTTTTATATAGATATATATATGAACGAGTGTGATGCCTTTTCTAAGACGCTTTAGACTAGTCAGGAGTTCAACAGCAGTGCAAGTGAACATAGTGTTTTTTCACTAAAAACATTACTTCAAGGAACTCAGTTCAATTACAATCTTTTTTTTTCTTTTCATCGAATATATATATATATATAACTGATCAAGAGGCAAATTTTAATGCCCAATTTTTCAGTTTTTTTTTTAAATTTTTTGCTGTGCTATAATCTCCACTAAAATAAAATTCTAATGTAAATTAAATATTTTTATTTTGACTTTAAAAAGTTAAATATAGTAAGAAAAGTGACATGCAAAAAGAAGATTGAAGAGAGAGAATTTGTGTAGCCGACGGAGAGAGAATTAATGATGATATGTACTTCTTCTTCCCTGGATAACTAGCACTCACCTGTAAAGGTAAAACCAAGAACACTTTGTTGGTTCATTTGGTTGGCCTTTAGCGTGTTTTTGTTTGCCTGGTCTAGTCTTCTTGTTTGTTGACAATGGGGGTCTGATTCTTTTGCTCTCATGACCCTTCTCTTGTACATGCTTTAATTATAATAAATTTCTCACCTTACAAGCGAAAAGAAAAAGATATTAATCTTGCGATTTAATAGCTATATGATAACTTCATTTCTTATGTTCTGGTCAAATCAGTGAAAAAGGAAAGAAAGACAAGGCCTTTGCAAGGCCCAATTGATTTTGTTGGTTTGTTTTTCTTTCTTTTCATTTTGTCTTTTGACTTGACATAAACAAGTATGAATGGAGATATTCTATTCAGAAACAATTTCTGAAATATTTCTTAAAAAATTTCGCGCATGAGGTGGCCAGTCTCATACATAAAACCTGAGGGATACTAACAATTAGCAAACAAGCATAGAATACAATAATAAAAGAAAAAAATTATAAATGCTGAAAGGAAAGTCTAACTGAAATAAATAATCATGTTAAATAACATTATATTATTCTGACTGATACAACTTGGAAGTCCGGTAACCCACGGACCCCTATTGTAGCAACCCTTGTGGACGGGTGTGAGTGGGCAGGTGCAAAGACAGACACTGGGCTGAGCTACCACACTGACAGGGTACAAGGTGCTCAATCCCACATCGCCTGGGTGTGGAAAAGGGGATGTGCTTATATGTAGTATGTTCTCTTCAAATGGTATGAGGCCTTTTGGGGTAAAACTGTGCGGGCTCAGGCTCAAAGCGGACAATATCATACCATGTGTTGGAGCGGGGTATTACAATTGGTATCAAAGCCTGAACCCAGTCGGAAGTGTGCCGACGAGGACGTCGGGCCTCGTAGGGGGGTGGATTGTAGCAACCCTTGTGGACGGGTGTGAATGGGCTGGTGCAAAGACAGACACTGGGCTGAGCTACCACACTGATAGGGTACAGGGTGCTCAATCCCATATCGTCTGGGTGTGGAGAAGGGGATGTGCTTATATGTAGTATGTTCTCTTCAAATGGTATGAGGCCTTTTGGGGTAAAATCCAAGAGCAAAACCGTGCGAGCTCAGGTCCAAAGCGGACAATATCATACCATGTGTTGGAGCAGGGTATTACACCTTAACCGAAAAAAAACATAAAAGTAAAATTTTATGAACAGATTTAAGTCCCTACACTAAAGTATGGTAAGGAATGGATGATTGTCAAGCTCTACGAACTCCACGCGCAAATCTCCAGGTAGAAACTGTCTGGAATCTGAAATATCAACAAAGTGGGTTAAACCCACCAGCAAATTCTCTTTACTACAACCCAATCAGAGAACCGGTAAACATACCCCCTATATGAGGACTGTAAAGACATATAGATATAATTATACCGTTTAGTCATTAAATCTCCTATCTTAGAAGTAATTAGATCTATGTTCCGAACTAACCCATCCATTATCACAATATAGATAAAATAAATTTCTAAGTTCAAACCATAGACAATCCTAACATGCCTTCATCCATATATTCTACAAATGTCTTACAAGGTATTAGACAAAACTATCCTGCCTCCACCAATAATCTTTTCCCAAGACAACAAATTTATGTTCATACCATGTGTTGGAGCGGGGTATTACAGTTGGTATCAGAGCCTGAACCCAGCCGAAAGTGTGCCGACGAGGACGTCGGGCCTCGTAGGGAGGTGGATTGTAGTAACCTTGTGGATGGGTGTAAGTTGGCGGATGCGAAGACAGACACTAGGCTGAGCTACCAAACTGATAGGGTACAAGGTGCTCAATCCCACATCGCCTGGGTGTGGATAAGGGGATATGCTTATATGTAGTGTGTTCTCTTCAAATGGTATGAGGCCTTTTGGGGTAAAATTCAAGAGTAAAACCATGCGGGCTCAGGCCCAAAGCGAACAATATCATACCATGTGTTGGAGCGGGGTATTACAACTCCTGATTTGAATCATATAATACACACACAAAAATCTAGCCTTAGTGACTTACTTTTATATCAAATCCCAAATTTGGTCCACAAACTGAAACATCCCATGTTTCAGTTTGTGGACCATGTTTGAGATATTGACAGTTGAGATATATATATATATATATTCTTCTCGGTAAGAAACTCTGGCACACATTTTTTTTTCCATGAACATTTCACTTCTTACCTTCCATTGGTAGTAAAAATTTTATGTCGAATGTCCTAGAAGTTTGTAGACCATATATATGGACCAAACAACTGTAATACCCCGTAATTTGAGGATATTTAAATTGGGTTTTCATTTATTTGATGGAGTTGTTAATTATTTAAATACTTTAATTAATTTTGTCAATGCCTGTTTTTATATGGTTAATGTGGATGTTTGAATTGTTGCTAAGTGTTGATTGTGTTTAATTGTGTGTTAAATATTTGTTTTAAATATAGCTTTTTCTGTTAAATAATTATATGTTGGTTTGGGCTGCATTTTCTTTATTCTTGTTTTATTATTATTATTATTATTATTAGGTTGGGCTGGGCTATATATATATATATATAGTTAGTTGGGCTAAATATTTTATATTTATTAGTTTAATTATTTAAGAATATTAAATAAGAGAAAAAGGAATTATGGTTCAGTAGTTTCTACGTACAGAGGATTCCTACGCACAGATAGGGAGAAAACGGTAGAAGCCAGGAAAAGAGAAAAAAAGTGATTTTTTTGCTCAACATCACAAGGCAAGTTCGAACTCTTCTCTTTCCCTTTGAATCTGTATATATATATATATATTTTTTTATATACATGTTGCTGGAATATATGTATAATATATATATTAATTGTATAGACATGTTGCTAGAAATTTGTATGCAATTAATTATGAAACTAAATGATTTTGCATGCTAAGAATAATTCTGTGAATTAAACATGAAGATTTTGGAGTTTTGGTACTGTTTTAAGGTATTTTTGCATATGTATATACATATATATATGACTGTATAGGCGGATATATATATATATATATATTAACATGAAATTGGGTTTACTGTATTCATTATTTTTGAACATTTTTGTTCCGATTAAAAGGTAGATCTTACTTCCTAAAACAATCCTTGAAAGTTTCGTTATGAACCGTTGGGTAGATTGACGAAAAATTGAGTTTAAAATTTTAGATTTTCGAAACTTGAAATTGGGCGTTTTTGATTTAGTCTGCGAGAGGGGATGATTTTGGTACCAATACGTAGCTTAGATCAATACGAGTTCAATGGTATATTCATATGCGCGATTCGGTGCTCAAAAGTGATCGGGAAGTTCGGCCTCCATTGTTGGCCGCTAACGTTTCAGGTGAGGAAGAAAGAAAAAAAAATAAAAGAAAATGTGGCAACGCGTCCCGCCGACGTATGGGGGCACGTGCCTCCTGCGCCGGTGGCCGGAAAAGTATTTTTGGGGCCCACTCTCGGGGGCCCACCTCTGAGTCTGATATGGGCCCATTCCGAATTATTTTATTATTTTTTTTGAATTTGAAATTTTTGGAAAAACTTGAAAATTTAAAAAATCATTTTTTTAAAATACTTTTATAATTCTAAAAATTCCCAAAATTTTATGTCAACTTCCTAGGAGCTTAGATTTTAAATTTCATGTCGAAATGATTTACCATTGCTTTTAAATTAATTTTTAAAGTGTCTAAAAACTGAATTTTTCAGCTTCTTTAATTTTAGAAAATATTTAGAAATTTCCAAAAATTTCGAAATTTTTACTGTAACTTTCTGGAGGTTAAATACACTTGGGTTTAAAGTTTTAACTCAAAATAATCTTTACTTGTTGTTGAATTGATTTTTAAAGTGTCTAAAAGTTGGGTTTTTTCACTTTCTGTAATTTTAGAAAATACTTTTATAATTCCAAAAATTCCCAAATTTTTGCTGTAACTGTTTAGAGGTTAAATAAACTTGGGTGTAAATTTTCATCTCAAAATGAGCTTCCCTTGGTGTTCAATTAATTTTTAAAGTGTCTAAAAGTTGGATTTTCACCTTCTTTTATTTATTGAAAAATATTTGTAAAATTTTAGAAAATTGCAGAATGATTTAATAAGGTTCTTAGAAGTAGAATAAGCCCAGAAGCCTAGATAAGAGTTTGGTTTAGACTCCCTCATAGATTTGAGTGCATTGGGGGTTGGATTGGGTATTTGCTTCTAAAGTGGTTAAATTGTGTTATTTGATTTACTTGAATGTATTTTTCTTTAAGGATATAAATGCCCATTAAATACTTGATTATAGCTTACTTGTAAACGATTTGTCTTATGGTGATAATTGCATGTCGGATAATTTGAATTACTTAGTTTGTGCAAAATAAATCATAATGCACTTTGTTTATTTTATGTTTCCTATTGGAAATGCATCTATACATTTTATTTGGTATGTAAGGATTGCCCGGCGTGTAAGGATCACCCATACCTAATAAGGTATCTATGCATTTTATTTTGGCATGTAAGGATTGCCCGGCGTGTCAAGATCGCCCATACCTAATAAAGTATCTATGCATTTTATTTTGGCGTGTAAGGATTGCCCGGCATGTCAGGATCGCCCATACCTAATAAGGTATCTATGCATTTTATTTTGGCATGTAAGGATTGCCCGGCGTGTCAGGATCGCCCATACCTAATATGGTATTTATGCATTATATTTGGCATGTTGGGATTGCCAAGGCGTGTCGGGATCGCCTAATACCTAATAAGGTATCTATGCATTATATTTGGCATGTTGGGATTGCCAAGGCGTGTCGGGATCGCCTAATACCTAATAAGGTATCTATGCATTATATTTGGCATATTAGGATTGCCAAGGCGTGTCAGGATCGCCTAATACCTAATAAGGTATCTATGCATTATATTTGGCATGTTGGGATTGCCAAGGCATGTCGGGATCGCCAAACACCTAATATGGTATCTTTATATTTTATTTGGAGCATGTCAGGATTGCCTAATATCTAGTAAGAACGTTTCTCGATATATATTCGAGCATGTTACGATTATTTCTTGTGTAAACTTAAACTAGTCTGCACTTGCATTAAGATAACTGATGTGTTAGTGTAAGGTGTGGGGCGACTCTATTCTTGGGTCATAGGGTTAATTGGGGATATATATTTATGAGCCGGTGGATTTATCTTTAATTGTATATAAATATAAATTTGTTGTCTTGGGAAAGGATTATTGGTGGAGGCAGGATAGGTACGGTTTGCCTAATACCTTGTAAGGCATTTGTAGAATATATGAAATAATGCATGTTAGGATGATCTATGGTTTGAATTTAGAAATTTGTTTTATTTGTATTGTGATAATGGATGGGTTAGTTCAGAACATAGTTTTGGTTACTTCTAAAATAGGAGATTTAATGACTAAATGGTATAATTATATCTATATGTCTTTACTGTCCTCATATAGAGGGTATGTTTACCGGTTCTTTGATTGGGTTGTAGTAGAGAGAATTTGCTCGTGGGTTTAACCCACTTTGTTGATATTTCAGGTTCCAGACAGTTTCTACCTGGAGATTTGCGCGTGGAGTTCATAGAGCATGACAATCATCCATTCCTTATCATACTTTAGTGTAGGGACTTAAATCTGTTCATAAAATTTTACTTTTATATTTTTGTTTGGTTAAGGGGTCCGTGGGTTACCGGACTTCCAAGTTGTATCAATCAAAATAATACAATGTTATTTAACATGATTATTTATTTCAGTTATACTTACCTTTCAGCATTTATAATTCTTTTTCTTTTGTCATTGTATTCTATGCTTGTTTCCTATCAATTATCGGTATCCCTCAAATTTTGTGTGTGAGACTGGCCACCTCATGTGCAAAATTTTGTTGGGGATATTTCAACAACATCCTGTATTCTTGCTTGAAACAGATACTATTACTGCTACTATTTTTTTTTCTTTTATTTTTTTTTCTACCTTTTTGATGGTAGGTATATGTCGCCTTCATCTTAAACTTCCACGAAGCTTCCCTCACTGCTACACTGTTGTGATTGAAAATGGTACCGTATAAAATTTTGTTTTGAGAAATTTATATAGGAATATGTTGTGATCTATCGTAGACTTGCTTACAGATACAATACACAAGGAGGCACAAAATACTTGATAAAAAAGAAAAAAAAATTAAGAAGTGAAAAAAAAAAAAAGAAAAGAAGGAAAGGGAAAGAAAAATAAAAATGAGAAGTTTTCGAGAAAATATTAGGATTAGATTGAAAAATATAAATGTAACTTTTAAAAAAAATTAAATTTATAGACTAAAAAAGAAAAGAAAGAAAAATAAGGGATATGTTTAGTAATTAAAATTTGTCCTATATGGGAGATATTTAGACTCCACTTGTTTTTCAGAAAAAATAAGAGATAGGTTTAGTACGGATAACTTTTTTCTTAGTCATTATTTTTTAGATAATTCTTTTTATCTTATCAAAAAATATAATTTATTTAATAAAAATAACTTTTTCTTTTGGGTTTTGTCAGAAGAGATAATTTAGTCAACAATAATAACTTTTTTTTTTGTGGATAATGTCAAAAAAGATATTTATTCAATAAAGATATTTTTTTTGGGGTACATTTTTTTTTTTATCCTAACAAAAGAGAAAGTCTTTTTGGGTCTTTTTTTTTTGCGTAACATAATTTTTTTGAGGTCCTGTCAAAGAAGATATTTTATTCAACAGAGATAACTCTTTTTGGGATCCTGTTAAAAGACACTACAAGATATTTTTATATCACCGGCAATTTAAATTGCCGAAAAATGCCTCCAAAACCATCGAAAAAAACTTCACCGGCGATTAAAAAATCTACTGAAAAATGTACTACCAGTAGTGAATTATCGGCAATTTTTTTGCAGCCGCCGGAATTATACCGGCAGATTTATTCGTCGATAAATACCTTTAAAGTGCTGATAATGGTTAATTTTTTCCAACAGTTTACTATGAATCGCCGGTAAATCACCGGCGATTTTAGAAAAACTGCCGGTATATGTTACTTTTACCAGCGGTACACAAAAAACCGCCGGTAAAAATTAATTATTATTATTTTCTTTTTTAAATTTAGAATCAGGTAACAATTGTGGTGCTCTTCTTCCGCTTGTGTCTTACTTGGAAGGCAACAATTCAATGAGACAAATATAACATGCATGAAACAAATTGGAAGAAATCTACAAAGAGTAACGATAGATTGCTAAAAACACAAGACTGTTTGCAATAAATTCAAAAATACCAATGATGTGGCTCGTTTTACTCCTACCATTTTAAACAAAGGAATGTCAAATTTATCAGTTACAAAACTGTCACAGCCATATCATTATGGATGGAATTTATTACATAAAACTAAGTAGTTTTCCCATTGGGAAAAAAAATTAATAATTCCACGTGAAATTATTAATTCTGGTATCAATTTCCAGTTCCAGAGATATGATAGCTCCCTTTGTGAGAAGTGGGGTTTCGCTCCAATTTGAATCCGCTCTAAATTCATCGAGTGTGTGAAGCTTTGAGAGCCTTTCATGCATTGCTGGAAGTGATCCTAATGGTGTTGCTTTGTAAGAGCCTTTGTGAGAAGTGGGGTTTCGCTTCAATTTGAATCCGCTCTAAATTCATCGAGTGTGTGAAGCTTTGAGAGCCTTTCATGCATTGCTGAAAGTGATCCTAATGGTGTTGCTTTGTAAGAGTCTGCAAAACACCTTTTTCAATAAGAACTATTCCCATTTAGAAATTACAAGCAGCAGCAAATATATGTATGTATGTATGTGTATAATACATATATATATATATATATATATATATATATAAAGAGAGAGAGAGAGAGAGATAGACAAAATATATCTAAAATTTTAGCCACAACTAGGGTCTTAATTACAAATGAAAATGACCCAAAAAGCAAGTTATTTCATGAATATATATCAACATCTTAAAATTGAAGTTAGGGCAAGGTAATTTAGACACAATCAAAAAAATGCCTGTCCTTCAATTCCTTGCTCTCTCTGGGAGAAACATAGTTTTGTTTAATTGTATAGCTGAATGTAAGATTTTAAACTTTTCGAATAGTTACTGCTGGCAGAAGTTGGAAGGCTGATTGCTAAGCACGAAGGGGCTCAAGCAACAATTGTTGAAATGAGTTATGTTCACAGATAAATCTGTACTTGACTGCATACAAATAAATAAAACATGCAAAAACAAGAAGTCAGCTCAAGTATTAATCATCAAATAATGTTCACTTTCGAGACAATCTTTCCAAATTATCATGCCAAAAGGTTCTGAACAAAAAATAAAGGAAGAACTAAACAAAAAAAATGGAAATAAAATCACATACTGGTTTATGCAAGAATGAGGATTAACAGCAGCAGCCGAGAACGATAGTAGTGTTTGTATAGCTGAGAGTTTAAAAGGAAAACTTAAAGTTTGTTTACGTGAACTTTGAGTCCTAGAGAGCTTAATGTCCTGGACATCACAGTTCCTTTTTTCAGTGACAAGAACTGTTTTACATTTGCACGTGAAATATAGAAGTAGAATACCAATACAGAACACCATAATACATTCAATCACGATTCCTGATCCTAGAGTTGTACCAAAGAAGAAAGATGTAAGTTGAATAATGCTATACATCTATGTGAATGCTTCTCTACTTCTTAGTAATGATAATGTGACTTGCGCAGTGCAAAAATCGTTGCGAAAAAGTATTTTAAAACCTAGAGGGGTGAATAGGATCACTTGCTCATTTGCTTAATTTTTAGTTAATTCAATTTTAAGTCCAATTAACCAAACAATTAAAGCAAGTAAATAAATAAAGTGCAAGTAAAGAAAAGAATGTACTAGATATACGTGTAAACCCAAGACTAGAAAAACCACAGAGGGAGGCAGCACGCCTCAGGAAACTAATCCACTATGATGAAGCAAACTACAACAGACTCTATCTCAGTCTCACACCCCTCTTCACTCTGTCAAGGATCTGATGCGGAACACCTCAGGCTTATGATTGCGATAACACGTCCAACTGCTGCAGACTTTCGGCTAACGTCACCATCCTTACAGAAAGGTTGCTAGAAGAACCAAAATACTCAGCAAGTATTTCGTTCCCTTCGTAGTGCGATCTGGTCTCCTTTCTTCCTCAACAAGCAAGTAAGAACCATCAATCTAATGTTCTGATCAGCAAATAGATTGAATGCAGTCTCTGAGCAGCTAATCATAAGTAGAACACTATCCTAAATATCACTCGTAAAGTATGAATGTGTGTTCTTAAAAATATAAAGTCCTAATTATACTGTATATATTTTCTCTCTCTAAAAATATGTTTCAGGCATATATTACTTGCTTATTTTGTAAAGAAAATATTAATACATATATATAGGCAAGGGAGTTCTAATTCTACTTGAAAAAGAAGTTTAAAACCAAAATAAAACTCTCCTAGAAATTTCAAACTTAATAGGAATTAGAATTTCCGTCAAAATTTGTTTCCTATTTGGAACAAGCTAAGTTGGACCGGTGCCAAATAATTAAGACCGGTGGGACTTTGTAGAAACCTGCAGAAACTAAACTGTCGAGAAAAGTTAGACCGGTCTTACTTTGAAAAACCCTAATATTTTCATTTAAACCCTGGTTTTTCAAAATATGCTCAAAAATAAAAAAGTGCAGAGTGTCCTCACCATACTTACTTGTACTATATGGTGTTCTAACTGATTTATCTGCATCCATGCACTTGAATATCAATTCGAAGTTGTCGATGATCGATACAAAGAATAATACAAAAATTAAAACTCGATCACTCAAGTTTTGATCACTGAAATATGCCAATTACAAATTTATATCTCACAATCTCCCCCTTTGATAATTTCGTAACAAAACCACCTAGACAATTATAACCTAACCCATTGAAAAATTTAGATTACAATGTTGCCCAAAAATACATAGAAATAAAGAACTGATCAACATAAGCTTCACTTGTGTGTTCAAGACGGTTAAAATAAAAACCTGTTATACCTGCACATTTTTTAAGCAACACAACCTGTGAAAAGCTTAATAAAGAAATATAATCACAACTCTATAATGCTCCCCCTTAATCTCCCAAGCAAAAATATCCTATATAAATATATCTCCCTCTTTGTCAAAGAATCTCATATCATATTATATTATATAACAATATCATCTCCCCCGTTTTGGAACAAATTGACAAAGAAATACCCAAAAGAGTTATATAAACAGATAAATCATGAAGCACATAGAGAGATTTAGACAAAAATAATCATCATCGATCAAATAAATATCCAAAACATATCAGTTGATGGAATAAACAAAACATAACAAGATCAAGCATCAAACCTAGACAAAATAGAGTTAACTACTCAAAGTCTAGCAAAACATAACTAAATCTATCATCAAGACCTAATCCTCATCATCATCATGAGCTCCAAAAACTAGATATCAACCTCTATCAAAAAGATATCCTTGAACATGTAACTCCATCCATTGAAATTTGCATCAAAGTCCACAAAAATATGATCTTATCAAGATTTGTCCTCAAATATTACAAAATAATATCACCTGTTTAGATCAAGAACATCAACAATTGAGTCATAATAATTGTATTCACCTCAATGATAATGCCAAATACTTTGGTTGTAAAAGATAAAACATCCAAATATGTTACCCAAATCACATAAGGATTCTTAACCAAGATATTTCAAATCAACATTCCTTTCACTTTTAAAAGCACTCATTTACCTCTTTTAGACCTAATCATGAAAATCACAATGAATGGAAGCATAAACAAGGTCATAAGCTCCATTGAAGAATTCTGTCAAACACTTGGAGAGCAAGATTTAAAAATATTGAGCACAACTTGTTTGATCAATTACTTTAAAATCAACTCAAATCCTCCAAAGATAATTCCTTCCACCAATTTTAATCCAAAATCAATTACAAATATCAACCAAAATGATGTAGATTATGTAGCACAAGATAGGTTGAGGATTTATGCAATTTGAGAAAAATAGAGTCAAAAATTTCATTGAGTCAATTAATGAAACACCTAGTGTGCAAGTCTAGAATTGTCAAATTTCAAAGATATTTGTTTGCACAATATCACCCAAATTAACAAACAAAAAACCAACGATCACCACAATTCTCCAAAAATTCAATCTCAACCTCCAATAGTCAATAATCACAAGAAATATAGAAGGGGAAGAGAATTTATATGATATGAGTGTGTGAGAGTTTTAGAGTGTAAAGAGAGTTAAAGAGATTGAGTGAAAGTGCTATGAGAGTGTGTATGCGCATGTATAAGGAATGCAACTTAAAACAACAAGGCGCACGCGAATTTACAAAAATTTGGGTATCTGCTAAGTACGACCTGTTCTAATTTTTGGGAATCGGTCCAAATTCTCTCGGTTCCTTAGAACTGCAGAAGTGCGACTGGTGCTCAATAATGGGGACCGGTCTAACTTTGTGAATTATGAAAAATTACAATTTGTACCCTAATTCACCAAATACACCTCATCTCAACTTGATTTAGGAATGAAGTACACAAAGTATGAAAAATAAATACAAAATCAAAATAAAAACATATTTTTGGATTTTTGAGAATTTTTCAAGAAAAATAAATAAAAAATAAAACATGAATAATCTCATGAGAATAATCAAAGCACATTTTTCAGAGAATAACACGAGTTCTGGAATTTTTGAAAATTTTCAAACATTTATAAATGCAGAATTTTAAAACCCATAATTTATCCATAAAATTCATTCTCAAATTCATGATCATGACACAACTTCTAACACACAAATATTTATAAAAATTTTAAAATTCATCTAATAAATTCATGTGTGTGTGTGCAATATAACTTCATCAAAAATTAATTAAATTCCTTTGATCCATCTTCTAAAACATATTGGATAATAAGCAAATATAACTACACATGATCAAACATTTTTTTTTTCATTTAATTTCATCATTTTTTTTATTTCTAAGACGGTGGCTTTCAGGCTTACGGGCAGCCAGCTATTTTTCTCAAAACAACTCTTTATTTTTAAAGATATCTCATTGGAGATTTATATTGTAGTGAAAGTTAAGAACACATCCCGAAGGTAGCCTTTTCCTTTTGTCTTAGATATTCAGCAAATTTTTCATTTTTTTACACTGAATAGAAACATAATTTTTTCATTTTTTTTTTCATTGATCATTTAAGCTTTCAATGCTACTTATACAATATACTCTAATCAACTTCACATTAGTTTTCAATCAATTCTCTCAGAGTTGGGCTAGTCCATAATTTGTATGGACTCAAAAGATTTACATCTAAAAAGAAATAAATACAGCATATTGGTTATCAATGCTTTGATCATAAAATCAAGTACTTCATTCATTGACAAACTAAGTATCCCAATTATGCATTCACAAATCAAAGTGAAATTTAAAAGAAATATAAAGAATTCACTTTATTTCTCAGAAAAACATGATTCTCATAATCTCATATGACTATTACTAAAAATAAATAAAAATCTATCCTAACCTAAAAGATATGGTCCAATGAAAAACAAATAATGAACATAAACTCAGTCCATGACTATCAAAGTCCTAATGACTTAGTTAGGGGGTTTTGCACCCAAAGACCTATTAGGAATGAATGCCATAGTATCAAAAGGCACAAACTTTTTCAAATTTTCCTTTTTCATCCAGATAGTTTTAACATGTAATTTATCAAGAAAGAATTGTAGAGAAACAAAAGCATTCTTCTTTTTAAGTTTGTTCCAATAATGTGACTTTTTAGCATGAACCCTATTCTTAGAAAAAGAATTATGCACATGAAAATCAGAGCTAGAATATTTTCTCTTTTTATAACAATAGTGTTGATTATGTCCAGTCTTACCACAAAAAGAACAATAAAGCACATTGGACACAACTTTAGCATGCACAGACTCAACTTGAGACTTAGGTTTGGGTTCAGACACAATCAAATTCTTTGGTTTAACAAAAATAATTTTTCCCTTAAATGATGACCCAACAAAACATAATCCAGTTTTATCTCCTACAGGCTTACCAACACTAATCATGCTATCAAGTTTAATCTGCCTAGAAGTAAAAGCAATTAATTTCTCTTGTGATTTCTCAATTCAGGCTCAAGAAAATTAATTTTGGCAATACGAACATCTTTAGCAGAAATAGCTTGACTTACCTTACTTTCTAGAAATTTGACTTTGCCTTAAAAATTTAGAATTTCAGTTTTACTTTCTTTAATCAACTTCACTTGATATTCATTCTTTTTCTTCAAAGTCTCTTTCTCAGATTTTTCTTGCTTCAGCTTCTCAGATTTTTTATTATAAGCTTCCAGTAATTTCTCAAAAAGTTATGGCAGCTTGCTTTCATATGGTTCTTCATTAGACTACTCAACTTCTGAATCATCAGACCCTACTTGACTGAGAGTAGTATAGATCTCTGTTTCACCTACATCAAAAGAAGAATCATTAGGAATATCATCATTCAATAAAGCAACAAAAGTAAGAGAATCATTCTCAACAGAAGAATCACTATCAGAGTCAGAAAATTCAGACTCAAAAATAATAACTTTCATGACTTTCTTGTTTAAACTTTTCTTTGCACTAAAGTTATTTTTCTTAGGACTTGGACATTGATTAGATGTATGACCTTTACCACCACATGTCCAACAAGTAAGTTCAGTCTCCTTAGAGTCATCTTCTTTCTCTTTCCTTTCATTACCTTTGGATGATGAGCTTTGATTCCGGAATTTAGAAGAATTTCCTTTTTTCAATTTTTTACCTTTTTCATATTCAAGAATCTTTCTAAATTTCCTAGCAAGGAGTGCAACATTATTATCTGAATTATATTCAAAACTTTCAATTTTTTCAACTTCAGATTTTGAAGAATTTGAACCACTTGACAAACTTGAAGTCTTTGCAGTTTTTAAAGCCAAATTTTTTTATTTCTGAAGGTTTGGATATTTTATCTTAAAAGTTTGAATTGATCCAACTAACTCAGCTACCTCCATTGAATCTACATCTCAGCTCTCATCTAAGGCTTCCAATTTAGCTTGGAACCTATCAGGCAATGATCTCATGATTTTTCTAATAATCTGAAAAGATGGAATTTTCTCACCAAGGTTAGCACTACTTTGAACAATATCATTAAGTCTAGAATAAAAATCAGAAAATATTTCATCTTCATCCATTCTAATTGTTTCAAATTTAGTGGCAAGTATTTGTAACTTAGATCTCCTTACCTTGGTGGTACCCTCATGAGTTACCTGTAAAATATCCCATGCTTCTTTCGAAATGCAACAAGAAAAAATTATAACAAATTCAGAAGGAACAACAGAATTAAATATAGCATATAAACCCTTTGTGTTATTATTAGCATCTTCATGTTCAACACTAGACCATGTTGATTTATCCTTCTCTACAGTCACAACAACATCACCATCACCAATGGTAGTGGTAGAAATTTTATAACCATTCTCTACAGCCATCCAACCCTCTCTCATTGAGATTTGAAAAGGGCTTTCATGCGAGACTTCCAGAAAGTATAATTTGAACCATCAAACAAAGGAGTTCGCTGAATCGATCCACCCTCTTTTATACTAGATTCCATAATGATTTTTGAACACAAAAATAAATTTTGATTTTAAAAATACTTTGCAAGGAACAACTCACAAATTAGAGAACACTACTCAGATACCAATTGTGAGTTGCGTGGTGCGAAGACGGTTGCGAAAAAGTATTTTAAAACCTAGAGGGGGTAAATAGGATCACTTGTTCGTTCGCTTAATTTTTAATTAATTCAATTTTAAGTCCAATTAACCAAACAATTAAAGCAAGTAAATAATTAAAGTGCAAGTAAAGAAAAGAATACATCAGATATACGTGGAAACCCAAGACGAGAAAAACTATGGAGGGAGGCAGAACGCCTCAAGAAACCAATCCACTATGATGAAGCAAACTAAAACAAACTATGTCTCAGTCTCACACCCATCTTCACTCTGTCAAGAATCCGATGCGAAATACCTCAGGTTTATGATTGCGACAACACATCCAACTGCCGTAGACTTCCAGCTAACGTCACCATCCTTACAGAAAGTTTGCTAGAAGAACCAAAATATTCAGCAAGTATTTCGTTCCCTTCATAGTGTGATCTCGTCACCTTTCTTCCTCAGCAAGCAAGCAAGCGAAGAACCATCAGTCTAATGTTCTGATCAGCAAATAGATTTGATGCAGTCTCTGAGCAGCTAATCAAAAGTAGAACACTATCCTAAATATCACTCGTAAAGTATGGATGTGTGTTCTTAAAAATATAAAGCCCTAATTATACTGTATATATATTTTCTCTCTCTAAAAATATGTTTCAGGCATATATTACTTGCTTATTTTGTAAAGAAAATATGAATACATATATATAGGCAAGGGAGTTCTAATTCTACTTGGAAAAGAAGTTTAAAACTAAAATAGAACTCTCCTAGAAATTTCAAACCCAATAGGAATTAGAATTTCCGCCCAAATTTGTTTCCTATTTGGCACAGGCTAAGTTGGACCGGTGCTAAATAATTAGGACCGGTGGGACTTTGTAAAAACCTATAGAAACTAAACTGCCAAGAAAAGTTTGACCGGTCCTAAATATTGGGGACCGGTCCTACTTTAAAAAATTCTAATATTTTCATTTAAACCCTGGTTTTTCAAAATAGGCTTAAAAATAAAAAGTGCAGAGTGTCCTCACCATACTTACTTGTACTATATGGTGTTCTAACTGATTTATCTGCATCCATGCACTTGAATATCAGCTCGAAGTTGTTGATGATCGATACAAAGAATAATACGAAAATTATAACTCGATCACTCAAGTTTTGATCACCGAAATATGCCAATTACAAATTTATATGTCACAGATAAGGCTCACAAACTAACATAAGAAAGCAAAATTATTCACCAACTGGGAATTAACATTACTTATGGTAATACCAGGAGGTCTAGGACCAATGTCTATGAACACATGAATGTTGGCTGGTGACATTTTGTTAAGGGAGTCTTCAAGAGGCTCCGAACCTGTTTTTTTTTAATAGTCACTTTAAATCCAACTTTCAGAGAATTGGAATTTCCTTTACCACACAATGAGAAAACTTTAAAATTTAGAAACAGAGAAAAATTTCAGTCATTATTCTGGATGGGATAGGGAGCTTTGAGAAAACAAACAATGCTGTTAAAGGATTTGTGGATACTTCGATACTTCAACAAGTGAAACAATATAGGGAATGAAAAGGACCAATGAAGACAAGGTGCCCTGCAGACATTTAAGAATCAGTATAAAAATTGCAACTTACTATGAGCTTCCACTGAACTCAAAGGTCTTCTTCTTATAAGGTTTACCGTAACATCAACAAAAAAGAGCATTGACATATTTTCTGAACAATCTGGATAGCATCCATAGTTTCCCATATCATTTATTCCCACTGTTAAAACAGCACCGTGTTCTTCACCTTGTACACAAAAACGCAATAGATTCCACAATACCATTATTAACAGATAACGTCGACGGCAATATTGTGATTTTAGAATACTTAACCAAGATATACTGCAAGAACAAAGCTGATTGAGAAGAGATCCATAATCATATGATGTTTTCTATTTAATTAAAACTTTCCAATAGCTCATAAAGAAATAGGACCTCATTACATTTTTGAAAACACACCACTAATCCTCGTATGGTGCATAATAGGCTTTGCTATAATGTTCCATTTTGAAGTTAATTTCATACATTGTTTGGAACATCTTAATAAACGAAAGAACATCTTCATCACTTTGAAACTTCTACACCAAATCAAACATGAACTTAATCAATTCTTATTGTCAAGAAGGTTAGGCCACATAGGCTCTGTGAACTAGTCTAATCACAAGAAGACATTTAGTTAGTAAGACAATAGTTCAATAACAAAATAATCATATATAAAACATGCTAGTGACATGCATAACCATTTTAATGATTCTTACTCCATAGGTTCTTATTCTAACGGAAAACTCAGCCTTGTAATCAATTTTTTTTTATATAAAAAATCAGGCTTGTAATCTAACTAAGAAACCAAATTAAACCTTAAAAGACTAACTAAGAAACCAAATTAAACCTCAAAATAATCAATACACCATTCAATTACAAAGCTATTAAAAAAATAATTTAGAAGATAGATAGAAAAATGCATGCAGGTGTTTTTCATGATACAACCAAACAGAGAAAGTACTAGAAAATTCACACATGATCACTTAATCGAACATAGAAACCTTCAGAAACTCAATCAATCACCTAATCCAGAAGTCGATCGATGCCTTCTTAATCGATTACTTAATCCAAAAGTCGAATCGAGCTCCAACCTCAAGTGTTCGAGCTCGGCTCGAAACTCGTATAGAGATATAGATATTACACACACAAAACACACACATTCACAGATCTATCGTACACATATTACACACACGCATATGCAGAATGCACATATCTGTCTAAAACTAAATTTTCATCGAAATAAATTTCATACAAAATTATAAAAAGTAGAAATACCTAGAAAAACCGATCTCATCAAAGCCACTGCTTCGATCTCACCAAATCCATCGTCACCATCCTCCCATGCCACGAAAGAGAGAGAGAGAGCAAACACAAAATACAGATCGACAATCATGACTTGGGACTTAGGATGTAGAGAGTGGAGTGCGAGCTGTACGGCTAGGGTTGAGAGTAATTGAGTGGTTAAAGAATATATATAGATGGGCTTTCAGAACATGGGCTTAGGTTTGAGCTACGTTAATTCTCTTGGACTTAGTTCTTTTTTTTTTTTTAAAGAAGTTTGACTATTTCTGGTGATTTTTAAGGAACCGCCAGAATTGAGTGGTTAAAGAATATATATAGATGGGCTTTCAGAACATGGGCTTAGGTTTGAGCTATGTTAATTCTCTTGGACTTGGTCCATTTTATTTCTGTCAGTTTTAAGAAATCGCCAGAATTCATAGTCATTTCCGATGGTTTAGAGTCAACCGCCAGAATTCTTATTCATTACCGGCGATTTTTAAAAACTGCCGATAATAGCTTCAAATTTTTGACACTTCTCATACCACTGGTCAAAAACCACAGGAAAAAAATAAATATGTTGTAGTGAGAGATAATTTAATCAACAGAGATAACATTTTTTTTGGATCCTGTCAAAAAAGACAATTTATTTAACATATATATATATATATATATATATATATATATATATATATTATCCTATCAAAAAAAGATATCTTTTTGGGTATTTTTTTTTATTCTCTCAAAAGATACTGAAAACATTAAAGATCGGAGACAGAGAAACGAAAATCTGAAAGAGTATTTGTGTAATTGAAACAAAATAGTCGAATAAAATTAAGGTTAAAAGTGTCATTTCTTTTAATATGAAAGTACAGATGTAGAATAGTGAATCACGAATAGTTGCAAGGGCATCCACTATGGGTTCTCCAAATTTGAATTTTAGCTAGCCACCTCAACATTTTAGCTAGCCACATCATCATGTCAGGATCTCTAAATTTTAATTCCACAATAGGTTATCCAGATTTGAATTTTAGCCAACCATATCACAATCTCTAAATTTTGATTCCGTTCTCCAGATTTTCATTACCCACACAATTAAATTAATCTTAAAATTTTATGTATATACATATATATTAAATTTTTTTATACTTTTTAACTTGAAAAATTCATAATTTTTTCGTTTAAGTCAAAAAATAGTCAAAGTGGTACTCAAATTAAAGCTTTCGAAATTATCTTTCTAACAAAATTAGTTTCATCAAAAAACTTAAATTTGTAGTGAAAGTTTTTGAGGTTTAAGTGAATGATATATATATATATATATATATATATATACTTCTATAAAGGTGAGAACAAAAAAATAATATAATAAGCCTTTGATTCGCTGCATGGTTGGCTAAATCCAGCCAACCATTAAGCTAACCAACTGTGGGTCCCGCTAATTTGGCAAATTTGTTGTTTGGCTACATTGATGATTGGTTCACCAGACATGTGTCCGGCGAACCCGTTGCTCATGCTCTAACAGGTTACACGTTTGCCATCCGACTTAATAGCTTAAACAACTCTTGTATATCAATGTTTTTTTCTTCTTTTTGTATTCTAATTTTTCAAACTCTCATAACTTCATTTAAATACAAATGTGGTTTGTTTCCATTACTCGAAAGGCTGTCATATATATATATATATATATATATATATATATATATCCCCCATGATAGCATGTTATATGTTTGTAACAATCACATACTGAACATTTGGAATATGTATTGTCTGAATTTATTTTACACTAAATTACTAAACTATATTTTAACGAGTAAAGCAGTTTGTTCATTACTGGAACTCAAGAGTGATTTGTTCAAAAATGGGATGAAGCGGATTAGATTGGTTTTTTGAGACTCAAATTCGTGAGCGAATCTGATCCCTACAAATTAATTATTTATAAATTTGTCACCCATAGACTAAAAATCAATCTAATTTACATGGACCAAATTAGATCAGATCAGATTCACAAATCAAATAACCACCCCTCGCGTGAACACAACAATTTTAAGTCTTAATGCATAAGAGCTTCAAGTTATGATGCCAAGAATTTAGTTCAAGTAGGACATTTTATTTTTTTTTCCATCTAATTTGAAAATTAATAATGCACCAAACCGAAAAATAGAACTACAATAACGGCCAGTAAGCAAGATTCAAATAGTATGCCATTGCTTGTAAAAAATTAAAGTAAAAAAGAAAATTGAATAATATAAAATACAAACATTGATTTCATAAAATTGCAGTCATAAATTTAAAGAATAAGAAGATTGAAAGAGCGAAAAAAAAAAGATTATACTTCATACATACATAATACATGAGAAAGAAAAAAAATTTAAGAAGAAAAAAAGAAGGAATGAAAAATGAGTGAAAGAAGGAGAGACATTAGGATTTGATTTAAGAAGAGGAATACAATTATTTTTAGGGCATTAAAGGAATGTAAAGAATAAAAGAGAAAAGAAGGAAAGAATTAAAGGGAAATTTTAAAGAAAATAAAGTTTAGGAAGAACATTTCATAAAATTTTACAAAAGAAGAACATGAAGAAAAAAGAAGAAGAGAAAAACGTTGTTTTCAAGTAAATGAAAATTAAGGTAACATCGAAAATCGTTGGGTTTTAATAGACGCTTACATTTGTGAAGGTAGGAGTCTGAAGAGACACTTAATGTGAATATGTAAATTATTCATACACTCGCATATATGTATATATATGTGTGTATTTACGTTATTCAGACACACACTTACCAGAATGGGTATAGTCTCTGTTAAAGACACCATTATGGGCTTCTTTGGATTAATGGAATTGGAAGAAAAAGAAGAGAAAAGAAAAGAAAAGAAAGGGAAAGATAGTATTTTTTTGTGTTTGGATTGTCATTAGCAAGAGAAAATAAATGATTAGGAGTAATTTGGAGGGATGGTTTATCCCTCAAAATCTCTCTATACTATCCTCCCAAAAGTGGAAAGATTTGGAAAGAAATGACAAGAATAAGTGAATCTTTCATAATACCAAAAATAACTCTAACATTTTAAAGAACAAATTTAAAAGACATTTGGATGTATCTTGTAATATAAACACAAAAAGGGCATGATAATAAATTGATTAAAATGATTTTTTTTCTTTTCTCTCCTTTACCTTTTTCAAACAAGAATGCAATCATTTCCTTTCTTTTCCTTCATAATTTATCCAAACATGAATACATGTTATCTTTTCTTTTCTTTTCTTTTCTTTCATAACTAATGTTATCATTTCTTTTCTTTTCTCTCCTATTTATCCAAACAAAGTCTAAGTGTTTGTTAAGTATAGTGTCTATTCAGTACTAAATAAACACAATTAGTGTTTGAAGTAATGTGAAATTTTGGCTATAATGGTAGTTGGGTAGTTATTTAGTTAATATCTGAATAGGAACATATTGGGTAAATAAACATGACTCATAACTATTCAAAATAAAGAGATGCACCCCTACCTATTAGAGTGAACCAACACACCCAGTGCCTTTTCAGTTGAACCGAATAAACACTAGCCCCTCTGTAATACCCAATGGCAGGCCATTATTCCATCGTTCATTATTTCGTTCTTCTCTTCCTTTCTTAACATAAACCCAATCGGGTGTGAATTCAAGCCATATGGTATATTGGTTCGAACCACATGGACCTAAATTCAAAAGTTGTTTCCATATGGTCAATTGATACGAGCCAACTGGCTTGGATTAAGTTTACCACACTATTTTTATAGTATAGATGCATTTTTGAGTCAGAGAGACTATTTCACAGAGGAGGTTTGCCGAATTCACAAGTTTGTAATGCTCCTATTGGTGGATGGAGACCATTGTATTATCGAAGATAAGCGTCATTGAATCCATTCAGCACCATGCGGGGCGTCAATTATCTTAAGAACATAGAGTCTAGCTCTAGCCTCGGTTTATAGGTTTTTCAATATTTATTCTATTTATTATGGTAAATTATAGAGTAAGATAATACGCATGAGTTATTTAATTTTATTGTGTTATATTATATGTTAATATCATTTATGTGATTTAGCATGTTAGTATAATTGTTTTATATCTTAAATAGTATCACATATGCATATATTTTCCAACAATCTGAACATAATTGATGTGCTTAGTTTTAATATATGATACTTATAAGATAGTGAATTTTATACGCATTAGAAAAATATTGATCCCAATTTATGGTTTGGATGAAATCAAGTGTTCCGGAGGACTTATGGTTCCCATGACTAGTCATTTTTAAAGTTTTTGATACCTTTGAACTCAATGGTGAAGTCTGTTTCTTGTTTAGGTAGACAGATTATAAATTGATTTTTTTAAAATGACTATTTTACCCTTTTGGGACTTTGGCAGTTTTCGAGTGTCTGTAAAAGTCTGTGTATTTTAAGGTTTTGGGACCTAATGAACTCATTTGTGCGCCCTTTTTGGCTCATGCTCGAGGAGGTGGGATCCTAAAGCCTAGTATGAAGGGTTTAGGATTTAAAAAATAAGTGGGAGGTCAAAAATAGGTGTCTACAGTTTTCCCTCTTTTTTAACTTTGCAAAGCAATATTTAAACAAATATGTAGACATTGTCCGTTTTTGACCGACAAAGTGCAAAAAGTTGTTAGGTCAGTTTTTTTTTTTTTGAATGTTTGGTAAATTGTGTTCCAGCAAGCAAGGGCATGCATTGGAAAGGATTTTCATAAAAGCTACAAGAATTTTTTAAGTCAGGGCTTTTTGTAATTTTTTAAAAAAATAGGGTTTTTGTTTTTTAATTTTCATTTTTCTGCAAAAATTTTTGTGAGAATTTTCGCGAAAATGTGTTAGTTCTAAATTTAAATGGTCGTTTGGCCATTTTATCTGTATTCGGCGCCTGAAAAGGAAAGAAAAGGAAAAGAGAAGAGTGGAAAAAATGCATCCGGGTTGCTCTGTTTGCTTTGAATATTTTGTAGCACGTGTGTATCTACGTGTACTCTACCAGTACGGTTTCTGTTTTCTATTTTTGTGCTCTATTCTTCTGTACCTTGTTAGTTCAGTATGCATGTTTGGTAAAATGTGAACATGTTTCTGCTATTTTGAAATGACAAAACTATTCCGAAAGATGTGGAAAGATACTAATAGAAAATGCTGAACAATGTTTGACTATGGAACATTTAAAACTGATCAATTTAGGTTTTGACCATGTTTTTAATTTTGAGCATCGTTATTCACCTTGAATAAACGAATGTGGATAGAAAATGGACCTCTAAAAATGAACTTACTATTTTTGAAAAGGACTACTCCTCATTAATTCTATTTGAATTTTTAGAAGAGTTACCTAGGCGATGTATGAGAATTCTAGAAAAAGATGACATGTAGGAAAAATGTTTTAGACATGGTTTTCCTTAATTCTATTTGAATTTTTAGAAAACTCCGTTCGATGGAAACCTAGAGAAGTATTAGGGTAAAAAGTGCTGAGATTTAAAAGATGTTAAGGGGAGTGATTTCAAAATTCACAATCTCGCCATGAATTGGGATCCTAGTTATTGTGTAGAAGGAAAATTTTACAAAATGCAATTGTAAGAATGATGCATGATGTCTTTTTGATTTTTGCATACTTTTACCTTTTATAGGCCATTTGCTATGTAGAGTGGCGATGAGGGAGGTTCTCCCGTGCATCATATAGTCAAGGTAAGTGATTGACACTTTGCACTTTGTATTTTGAAATCCGATTTTGAAAAGTAGGATTTAAACTTAAATTTTTATAGTTTTCAAAGTTGGACAGGTCCACTTGTTCCCTGGACCGATCCAACTCAGTTAACAAGAGTTGCACCGGTCCATGATTCCCCTAGACAGGTCCAACTATGATGAGATTACTTTTTAACAAGTAAAGTCATGTTTTGACTCAAATTGATTTTTAAAAAATTTTAAACTTTGAAAAACGCTCCTAAAGGGTTTTTAACTTGTTTTTCAAGTAAACTTAGGACTTTAGGAAATGATATTTAATTGATGTGGACATTTCTATCATCAGTCCACTGATTATTTATTTTAGGGAGGTATCTATATATAGAAATCTGAAATATTAAGATGATTGATGGTTATCGATTCATAATTTTTGATAACATTTGTTTCAATATATTTTTTCTTCCCTTTTCCTTTGATTGAAGCTTGATATAGCTCAACGAAGTGTTTGGGCGTTCGGCAGGTCTGTGACCAATACCCTTTCATTCCACATCGAAAGCAAGCATTTTCATATTATTTGGAGGGTGCATTCGGCACACCTTTCAGTTTTTCTTGCTTAGCCCCACTTGCATTTCCTTCATGATAATATGGTGTGTAGTTCCTACTAGAAAACTCAAATGAAAGATAACCACCATAATTATTATTTCTGCCACGGCCACATCCACGACCACTTCCACGTCCACGACCATTAAAGGATGCTGAATGTGCTTCAGTTAATGAAGCTGATCTGGTCGGACGGGATATGTGATTTTTTAATAAGAGCTCATTATTTTGTTCAGCTACTAATAAGTAAGATATCAACTTAGAATATCTTGTAAAATGTCTCTCTCGATACAGCTGCTGGAGGAGCAAGTTCGATGTATGAAATGTGATAAATGTTTTTTCTAACATATCCACATCATTTTTAAGCTCTCCATATAAATTCATTTGGAAGCTAATTCGAAATAGAGCTGAATTATATTCTATTACCGATTTATAATCAGACAACTTCAATTTTGACTAGTTGTCTCGAGCTCTTGGCAAGATTATAGTTCTTTGATATTCGAACCTATCTTTCAAATTTTTTCAGAATTTTATATGTATAGCATATTGACATAATAAAATAATATAAATATTAACATGTCACTTCGCAATCGGGAAGAACTTTATATATACATATATATATGTAAGTATATTGACAGAATAAAATAATATAAATATGAACATGTCACTTCACAATCGGAAAGGACTTTTTATATATATATATATATATTTAGTGGGTGGACTCCACACACATTCGTAACAACATAAGATTTATTGCAACTTTTTTAAAATTACAAGGAGATTTTGGATCTTTTTGCGTTGTTATATCTACTAATATTTTGATCCACAAACGTACAAACGTGCCTCGTGTGTACACTCCACTCCACTCCACATTCACACATGGCCTTGCTAAATGATTCTACTGCATTTTCAGAGTTAAAGACTAATCAACAAGATTGACGAAGAAAGAAAATTTCACTTTATACTTTTTGCCGTTAACCAATCAGTGGGGTCATTTTTTGTCTCCGCCCATTAAATGATTCACCCTAAACTATTAGTTTAGGGTAGGCATATGGAGTTTCCATCACTTTTCTTTCAAAGGAGGAGGCTGCCTCGCATATTGGTTTGTCAGCCTCCTCCTTTGCAAAAATTGGAACTCCACGCATATTGGTTTGTTAGCCGCCATATTTGACCCAAAAAATATCACAATCCCTTCAATATCTTCCCTCTTGTTAAAACCCAAACACCTTTAGAAACTCCATATGCCTACCCTTGTCAGTTGTCATGAGATGAGAACTCTCTGGCAATCGACACCATTTTCATCATCAAAACCTTAGACAAATCACAATCAAAAAAAAAATCATAAGAGGGTAATAGGGTCATTTTGTATTCTTTAATTTTTTTATTAAAAAGTAATAAAACCTTTGTGGAAAATGACAGGTGGTCTAAGGGTTACTTTTGTTATAACTTTTATAAATTAATGGCATTGAAACTATATAAATTCTATTAATTAAGGAAGATATTAATTTATCGATAAATTAATAATTTAGTAATCTAATATGATATTTTATGTACATTATTTATTTCTTTCAAAACATTTAGTTTCTTAATAATCTTAGTTTATTAATTGCGATGGCATCTTGCTTGATCATTAGTGCTAATTTTTTTCTTGATGGTATTTATATATATGTCGCTTCAACTTAAACTGGGAAACATAATTCTTAGATAATTTCTATGAGTATTATGATTGAAAGTGACATTTTATCTTGACAAATTATATAACGTAAGTTTAATATAATAAGGACTTGATTCTATATGCATTGATCAAAGTTTAACCTGAGAATTCTCCCACCACAGAAGAGAGAGAGAGAGAGAGAGAGAGAGAGGGCATATTGCCGACTCTCCCACCACAGATAACCCGTAGCACCACGGTCCAGTTCACGGACAGTGGCAACTGAAGATCTGAAATGTCCTGATCTGAAAGTGCAACTTCTATTTCTATAGAACCTGAGAACTCCGTCATTAACACACAATCTCTCAAGCCAACCCCAAACAATGAATCCCATTCTCCAACTTCTTCGTGAGCAACAACTGGGAAAAACAGTGGTGACTTTGGTAGTTGCCATGATCACCGGAGTTCTCGCCGTCAATACCGAATACCCTTCGTCCGTACACTTGTTGTCGACTGTAGTGTCACTCAGTATCGGCCTGACAACATTGTGGAACGGTGTGTTGCTTCGCGACACGTTTCCTGATGTGGTTGCAAACGCTGTGGAACAATTTGGTGTTGGTGCAATACTTTTTGCTTTCTTCTCGGTCATCACTTCTTTACTTCCACCAAACCTTGTTTGGGTTCCGTGGACCTGCTTTGTCGCCATCCTTGTATTTCTATATTGAGCTATCTTCCTGTCAGACGTCGATCGAGTTCGGAATCACCAAACTGTCATCTCCATGGATCAAAATCCTCCCTAATCGTGTTTTTCTGCAATTTCATCATGTCAGTGAAGCTCATCACTGTCAATGTCAATGGTGAATGTGAAATTCACTTCTTTTTTTTTTTTTTTAAATTCAATTTCGATGTCTTAGAAGAATTTTCCTCTTGGATAGACAAGTTTGAGTTGAGTCTTGCAATAATGTTCGAATCTAAACTCTAACGTTTATACCATATGAATGTTTCAATCTCATTTTGGATTATAAAATCTTCAAGTTGATCCCACAAAAAATTTCAAGAGAGTAGATTGATCTTATGAATTCTCTATATGTATAAGATTGTAAGAATTGTAGATTCAGATCATGAATATTCTACTGATTTTTTTTTTTCCTGCTAATTCTTGATTGTACAGATTTTACTATAAACTCTTTTAATGTAGTATTCTTATTGTATGCCTTTAAATATGAAGAAATCCAAGTGACATTATAAACAAATATTAACGTCTTAAATCATGAGACAATTATTACAATTTCAGTTTTCTGATTCTGACTCAATAACGACTTTCTAATATGGTTTAGAGTACTAGTTAAATCCCTTATTTAACAATTAACTTATGTCACTCAATTACTAATTATAACCAGTCAAATCCTTTAAAAAATAATGTAGTTCACTCAATTTCTAATTTTAACTACTGTAAGTTTGACATTGATTTTTTTTTCTTTTATTTTTTTTTTGTTGGTTTTTTAATCTAAAGAAGAATGGGTATATTTTAACTTTTAAAACATTATTCATGCTCATTTTTGGCTTTTTCCCCAATGTAATAGACAAAATTTCTTTCTAAATGTAAATTAAATATTTTATACAATGTATTATCATATGTTAATTAAATATTTTAATTTCGGTTGCAGAGGATGTAGTAAAAGGAATATATGTTAATCTTAATTGCCATGGTAACTGGAACATTCCAAAATTTTATTTTCATTGACCGACTTTTCAACGATGGGTTCAAAGTTAAAGAGCATGATGTGAAACTGGTACTTGTATTCCTGAAATAGTCATGTTTTATGTTTGTTTCTTTACATGTATATATCATGAATTCTAAAATCTCAATTTTGGATCATAAAATCTTACTTGATTAAAAGAACTCAATTTTAATTTTCCCATTCCATCTTATATAATAATATTTGCTTTCTCTATTTCAGGAAATAAAAATTAAAAGAGCTGAATCAATCTCGATCCCATATAAATTTTAGGAGAGTATAATTCTCATGAAATATCAATTCGAGTCAACTATAAAGTCATATAATATACCATCTTTGTTATATATGTGTGTGGTCCCTTCAAACAACGTAATAAGAGTGGTAGAGAATGAGTTCTGTACTATGATTTAGAAAAGTCAAGCTTCAACAATTAATTTTTTAGAACACTAGATTCTTTCTTTTTTTTTTTTTTTCATTTGACTAGTCAAGTCAATTTATAATCATTAAAAATGATTATTCATGAGCTTTTTTATCTTATTTTTTTCATTGGGATCGAGAACCATCAAAATCACCCTGTCATATATAATTAACAACAATAATTAGTAACATTCTTAGTCAAGGTTTTTTTTTATATTTTTTATTATGGTCTGCATTTGAAATAAGAAAACAGCTATTAAAATTGAAAAAAAAAGCGGTTTAACTCTTCGCATACAAAGATAAGACTATACTCTAATGCTTTCCAGATCTCTCAATAACAAGAATCTCATGAGACATTATTAAATCCTTTACACCGTCAAATATTAGGAAAGCGAAACAAACACAAACATCTTAGATAGCAACCTAAAAAGATAAGAAAGTAACATATGATTCATGGAAGTAACACCTTGAGACCCATTCTTAGAGATAATTTTTTCTTTTTTAAAATTTGTCAAAAGAGATAATTTATTCAGCTGAGATAACTATTTCTATGAGTCCCTCCATATTTATCTTTTTGCATACCATACTTTTTTTTTCAATCCTATCGAAGGTGATATGATATATATTTTTTGGGGTCTTGTCAAAAGAAATAATTTATTCAACAGAAATAAAAAAAATTTGGGCAATTTTTTTTGCATGGTATACTTTTTTCATAGTCCTGTCAAAAAAGATAATTTATTGAATAGAGATATCGTTTTTTTGGATTTTTCTTTTTTGTCAAAAGAGAGAATTTATTCAACGGATCCTATCAAAAGAAATAACTTTTTTTTTATTCTATTTTTTTTATCGGTACTCAAAATATTAAATATTGGAAATAGAGAGGACGATATCTGAAAGGGTAGTTGTGTAATTTACAAAAATATAATTATTTCACTTGTTAAACTAAAGTTAAAAATATCATTTAAGATGAGAGTGCAAATGTAAAAAAAGGGAGTGTGCCTTCCTAAATTTAAGATGACCATCCCACAAAAGATTATCTCATTTGCTTGAAGCTTTAGGGTTCTATACTTCAAGAGACAGAAAAGACACACCTAAGTCACATTGTAACTTTACTCAAGAAAATATCATGAGAATTCCGTGTATTGGAGGAATCCCACTATTAATAAGGATCCATGTTTTATAATTTTTCATAATAATGGGAAATGATGTCTTATTAAGGGTAGAATTCTTACAATTAAGGAATTCCCGGGGTATTGTAGAATTATTCCTGGATCTCCACCAGTTATTATGAACCACAATTTTTTTTTTTAAATTCAACTGCAAATTTCTTAACTTTAAAAAACTGTTTATTGTTAAAAAAAAAAATAAATACTTTTCCAAAGCCAGAAACAACATAGAATTCAAGGATCCAATAAATTCATTTAAAATAGGTTTCTGATTTTTCATGGAAATTTTCTTTTTTGAATGATTTTGTGACAAGAAAATTCATACCCAAAAAATTAATTGTTTTTGTTTTATTGTTTCCTTCTCCGCAACTAGATTTCTTCCCTCTCACATAACACAAAGATAGGGTTACATATTCATATTTTCTTAACTAGAATTTAAATCCTTAACCTTCCCTTTGAGAGGTGGATGTATCTCTCTCTACCGTCCAAATTGCACTAAACTCTCACCAAACACTTGTATGTGCTTTTAAAAGTTGCAAAGAATCCTTTTTGCAAAAAAAATGTCATTTTGCATCATTATTTTATCACATTCAATTAATTTTATCAAAATACCCCCGCCCCACCCACCAACACATAGATTCCTTTCATAAACAATAGAAACAATTAAGCCCATTCTAAACAATAAAAAATTCAACATTAAAGAGAGAAATATATGTGTGTGTGTATATACAATAGTATTCAACTACTCCATAATGAGCAGGGAGTAGTTTACACACTTTTAATTATAGCCTTAGGATTTAATCCTAAAGATATTAATTAAAATAAGCTTCTACACTCTTATATTAGGAAACTTACCAACATTTTATTTCTATTAAAAACTAATAATATAAAATGACAATAATAGACATTACTTAAAAGAAAAAAAAAATCCTGTCATGGAAACCCAATGACGTTATCAAAGTCCTAATTGCATGCTCCAGAGTGAGATCAATGTTATATGCTTGGTTTTAACTTCACATAGTTCAATTGAATTTGTCATGTTTATAAGTAATAGGACTAATGAAGAAGCAATGGGATTAATGTTATTTATTGTCACGTACAGAGCCTATCAGGCTAGCTTTGATATCATTTTGATATTTTGTTAGTGCTATTTTGTAGTACAAGTGAAGATGATTCAAGTTGCACGATAGGTGAATCAACTCATGGCTTTTCCTTCCACTGTATGTCTAAAAGGACAATAATAATTTATGAAAAAAAAATAATTGACCAGTAATAGAGGAACTTACAAGTTAAAGACTGAGAAATGGTTTCTTCTTTTGATTAATAAAGGGAGTATGAAATTAGGAGTTTGATAAGGTCATTGGTTTCCATAACAGTTTTCTTTTCTTTTAAGTAATATCTATTATTGTCATTTTACATTATTAGTGTTTAATAGAAATAAAATATTAGTAAGTTTCCTAATATAAGAGTGAAGATCCTTATTTTAATTAACAGCCTTCGGATTAGTTATTAAGGTTATAATTAAAAGTGTATAAATTACTCCATACTCACCAGGGAGCAGTTGAACACTATAATAGACCAATAGTGTTCAACTACTCCCTGGTGAGGTGGGAGTAGTTTCCACATTTTTAATTATAGCCTTAGGATTTAATCCTAAGGCTGTTAATTAAAATAAGCTTCTTCACTCTTATATTAGAAAACTTACCAATATTTCTATTAAAAACTAATAATATAAAATGACAATAATAGACATTACTTAAAAGGAAAAAAAAAATCTTGTTATGGAAACCCAATGACGTTATCAAAGTCCTAATTGCATACTCCCTGTATTAATCGAAAGAAGAAACCCTTTTTCGATCGAAAGAAGAACTTTATATTTATATGTGTGTATTTATGTTATTTATCTGGGTTTGAGGTTTTGCAATGTGGAATTTCGAAGGGCTGGATAATTTTTGATGAATTTGATCCTTTATGGGTTTCAGATTTGGCAATGTAAATTTTGAGTGGATGAAATGATCACTAAAAAATATGAGTTATTTTTTATCATTTAATTTTTTGTAAAAACTTTGTTTATATATGACATTTTGATCTTAGTGATGGTTGCTCCAGAGTGTGATCTATGTTATATGCATGGTTTTATCCTCACATAGTTCAATTGAATTTGTCATGTTTATAAGTAGTAGGACTAATGAAGAAGCAATGGGATTAATGTTATTTATTGTCACGTAGAGAGCCTAATAGGCTAGCTTCGATATCATTTTGATATTTTGTTAGTGCTATTTTGTAGTGCATGTGAAGATGATTCAAGTTGCATGATAGGTGAATCAACTCATGGCTTTTCCTTCCACTGTATGTCTAACAGGACGATAATTAATTTATAAAAAAAAAACAATTGACGAGTAACAGAAGAACTTACAAGTTAAAGATTGGGAAATGATTTCTTCTTTTGATTAATACAGGGAGTATGCAATTAGGACTTTGATAAGGTCATTGGTTTACATAACAGTTTTTTTTTTCTTTTAAGTAATGCCTATTATTGTCATTTTACATTATTAGTGTTTAATAGAAATAAAATATTGGTAATTTTCCTAATATAAGAGTAAAGAACTTTATTTTAATTAACAGCCTTAGGATTAGATCCTAATTAACGTTATAATTGAAAGTGTGTAAACTACTTCCTACTCATTAGGTAGAAGTTGAACACTATTATATATCTATATATATATATATATATGAATGAGTGTGGTGCCTTTAGACTAGTCAAGAGTTCAACAAGGCTTTAGACTAGTCAAGAGTTCAACACTTGTGCAAGTGAACATAGCGTTGAACTCTTGACTAGTCCAAAGCGTATTAGAAAGGGCACCACACTCATTCATACATACATATATATATACATATACATATATATATATATATATGTGAGTGTAACCGATCAAGAGACAAATTTTAATGCTCATTTTTCAGTTTTTTTAAATTTTTTTGCTGTGCTATAATCTCCACTAAAATAAAATTCTAATGTAAATTAAATATTTTGAGAAGATTGAAGAGAGAGAATTCATGTAAGCAGACCAAGAGAGAATTGATGATGATTTGTACCTCTTCTTCCCTAGATAACTAGCACTCACCTGTGAAGGTAAAACCAAGAACATTTTGTTGGTTCATTTGGTTGGCCTTTAGCTTGTTTTTGTTTGCCTGGTAGTCTTCTTGTTTGTTGACAATGGGGGTCTGATTCTTTTGCTCTCATGACCCTTCTCTTGTACATGCTTTTTAGTTATAATATATTTCTCACCTTACAAGCGAAAAGAAAAATATTTTAATCTTGCAATTTAATAGCTATATGATAACTTCATTTCTTATGTTCTGGTCAAGTCGATCAGTGAAGAAGGAAAGAAAGACAAGGCGTTTGCAAGGCCCAATTGATCCTCATTGTTTATTTGTTTTTTGTTTTGTTTTTCTTTTTATTTTGTCTTTGTACTTGAGATAAACAAGTATGGATGGAATATTCTATTCAGAAACAACTCCTGATTTGAATCATATAATTAATACACACACAAAATTCTAGCCTTAGTGACTTATATATCAACTGTCAATATCCCAAACTTGGTCTACAAACTGAAACATCCACGAGTCTTTGTTATTGCTGTCTCAAAATTATGATTGAAAATGACACTTCGTCATTATATATATATATATATATATATATATATATATATATTCTTCTCGGTAAGAAACTCAGGCACACATTTTTTTTTCTATAAACACTTCACTTCTTACCTTCCACTTTAAAATTAAGGTAAAGGAGACACTACCAGACAATGATCCTTGGTAGTACATTTTTTATGTCCAATGTACTGGAAGTTTGTAGACCATATACATGGACCAAACAACATCTTGCATTCTTGCATGAAACAGATACTATTACTGCTACTATTTTTTTTTTTCTTTTTTCTTTTTTTCTACTTTGTTGATGGTAGGTATATGTCGCCTTCATCTTAAACTTCCACGAAGCTTTCACTCATTGCTACACTGTTGTGATTGAAAATGGTACAGTATGAAATTTTGTTTTGAGAAATTTATATAGGAATATGTTGTGATCTATCATAGACTTGCTTACAGATACAATACATAAGAGACTAAGGATTTCATTTCAGAACGCACAAAATACTTGATAAAAAAATATATGTTGGGAATATTCACACTCCACTTTAGAGTCCACTCTTTGGAAAAAAATAAGAGATATGTTTAATAATGCATGATCCCTTATTTTATAAAACAATAATTATCTTTTATATTATAAACTTCAATTATTTTTACCTCCTTTACGGATAACTTTTTTTTTAAGTCATTATTTTTTTAGATAATTTCTTTTATCTTGTCAAAAAAGATAATTTATTTAATAAAAATAACTTTTTTCTTTTGGGTCTTGTCAGAAGAGATAATTTATTCAACAAAGATTTCTTTTTGGGTCCCTCTTTTTTTAGCGAACATTTTTTTTTTCAATTCCTGTCAAAGAAGATATTTTATTCAACAGAGATAACTTTTTTTTGGGATCCTGTTAAAAGAGATAATTTTATCAACAAAGATAACATTTTTGTTTTTTGCATAGTATACCTTTTTTTTTTTCGTTCACGTCAAAGGAGATAATTTATTCAATAGGATAACTTTTGTTTCGGTCATTTTTTTTCTCGGGAAAAGATAATTTAGTTAACAAAGATAATTTTCTTTTGCATAGCATACTTTTTTCTTTTTTGGTTCATGTCAAATGAGATCATTTATACTAACTCTTTTTTTTGGTCATTTTTTTTCTCAATTCCCGTAAAAAGATAGAGATAATTTATTTGAACAAAGATAAGTTTTTTTTTTTTTTGGTCCTATCAAAAGACATAATTTATTTAACATATATATATATATATGTATATCTTTTTGAGTATATTTTTTTTATTCTCTCAAAAGAGACCGAAAGCATTAAAGATTGAACACAGAGAGGCAAAAATCTGAAAGAGTAGTTGTGTAATTTGAAACAAAATAATCGAATAAAGTTAAGGTTAAAAGTGTCATTTTTTTTAATATGAAAGTGTAAATGTAGAAAACTGAAGCACGAATATCAGCAGGACATGTGTCCGTGAGCCTTAATTGGCTCCATTCATGCTTATACAAGCTCTCTCACAATGGATAGTTACACGTTTGCCATCGGACTTAATAGCTTAAACAACTCTTGTATATCAATGTTTTTTTTCTTCTTTTTGTGATCTAATTTTTCGAACTCTCATTACTTCGTTTAAATACAAATGTGGTTTGTTTCCATTACTCGAAAGGCTGTCATATATATATATATATATATATATATATATATATATATATATATAGCATGTTATATGTTTGTAACAATCACATACTGACATTAGGAATATGTATTGTCTGAATTTATTATTACTAAACTATATTTTATAACGAGTAAAGCAGTTTGTTCATTACTGGAACTCAAGTGATTTGTTCAAGAATGGGATGGAGCGGATCAGATTGGGTTTTTGAGACCCAAATTCGTGAGCCAATCTGATCTCTAGAGATTAATTATTTATAAATTTACCACCGAACTGATGGATTAAAAAAGCAATCTAATTCACAAGAAAGTATATAATACCACAGGGGTATTGATGATGTGGCATCCCCAGTAGTTGTAAGTCATCCATCTCTTTTAAAAGCTATCAATTTTACTATAATTAAAGAGAAATGGAGGGCTTATACTTTCCGGGGATACCACATCATCAGTATCCCCGTGGTATTGTATACTTTCTCCTAATTCACATGGACGAGATTAGATCATATAAGATTCACAGAACAAATAACCACCCCGCGCGTGAACACACAACAATTTTAAGTCATGACCCATTAATGCATAAGAGCTTCAAGTTATGACGCCAAGAATTTAGTTCAAGTAGGATATTTTAATTTTTTTTCCATCTAATTTGAAAATTAATAATGCACCAAACCGAAAAATAGAACTACAATAACGGCTAGTAAGCAAGATTCAAATAGTATGCCATTGTTTGTAAAAAATTAAAGTAAAAAAAAAATTGAATATTTTAAAATACAAACATTAATTTCATAAAATTGGAGTCACAAATTTAAAGAATAAGAAGACTAAAAGAGCGAAAAAAGAAAATATTACACTTCATACATACATAATACATGAGGAAGAAAAAAATTCAAGAAGAAAAAAGAAAAAAAAAAGAACATGAAGAAAATAAGAAGGAAAGAAAAATGAGTGAAAGAAGGAGAAAAATTAGGTTTGATTGAAGAAGAGGAATACAATTTTTTTAGGGCATTAAAGGAATATGACCAATAAAAGAGAAAAGAAGGAAAGAATTAAAGAGAAATTTTAGATCAAATAAATTTTAGGAAGAACATTTCATAAAATTTTACAAAAGAAGAACATGAAGAAAACATAAAAAGAAAAGAAAATTGTTGTTTTCAAGTGAATGAAAATTAAGGTAACATTAAAAATCGTTGGGTCTTAATAGAACACTTACTTTTGTGATGGTAGGAGTCTGAAGAGACACTTACGTGAATATGTAAATTATTCATACACTCGCCTATATATGTGTATTTACGTTATTCAGACACACTTGCGTGAATGAGTGTAGTGCCTATTAAAGACACCGTTAAGTGTATGTTAAGTACAGTGTCTATTGAGTGTGTCTATTTAGTACTCAATAAACACAATTAGTGTGTGAAGGAACGTGAAAATTCGGCTACAACCGAAGAGTTTCATGGGTGATTGTTAAAAGGTAATTGGGTAGTTATTTAGTTAAAATCTGAATAGAAAAATCTGAATACGAACAGACACTAAGCCCTCTGTAAATACCCATGGCAGGCCATAAGTCAATCGTTCATTATTCATTCTTCCCTTCCTTTCTTAACATAAACTCAACCTAAGTGGGTGTGAATTCAAGCCATATGGTCTATTGCACTACAACAAATTAGGTATTTTGCAACAAAATAATTTGTCGCTAAAAGTGCTCATTTTGTCGCCAAAAACTTATTGTGACAAAAATAAATTTGTCACAATAAGCCAGTCACTAGATATTTATTGCGACAAGATTTCATTTGTGGCTAAAGGAATCATATATTGCGACAAAGTATATTAGTCACAAAATAGCAAAATAGCGACAAAATAATTGTCGCAAAACAATTAATAATTTGTTGCCTATATAGCCCAATATCAAAGACATTTGTCATTATTCATCAAATATTTTGCAACAAGTATGTATTGTTCGCCATATGTATAACATTTTGTGACAAGATTTATCGTTATATGTTAATTTATTATGACAATGATTTATTGCCATATATGTAACATTTTGTGACAAATAACTTGTCACTATAAGATAACTTATTGCGACAGATTTGTTGTCGCTATATAAGTAAAATATTGCGACAAAAATGATTGTTGCTATATGTGAATTTATTGCAACAAGATTTCCTTTGTCACTGAATATCAACATTATGCAACAATTAGACTTGTCCCTAATACGCATTTTATTACAAGCAAAAGTTGAAGATTCTAGTTCTTGCAACAAATTAAATTAGCGCTCAATATCTATACTTTTCACCTATTTGAAACTTGCAATTTGGATCCTAGAACTTAAATAAAAACAATAATAAACTAAGATCCAAGAGACCCACTCAAAATCAACGTATTTAATAATCAAACATAAAAGATAAAAACATCTATTCCATTTAGAATCCAAATAAAATTGTTCAAATATTTAGATACAACCACATCAAAATCACAAAATGCTAATCCCATAAGCTTATTGCATTGTCCAAATATTAAGACATAACCACATCAGAATCACAATTAATCCAAGATCCGAATCCAAAAAAAGGAAGCCAAATTGCAATTCAATGAAAAACCTGCAAAAAAGAAAAAAAAATTGACATTAGTTAAGGAAGTGCATTTCATTGCCATTTTTGAGAAAAAATTCAAAATGATTTACAAAGGCTATGAGAGGGGCATCTACACGTAATATATTATGTAGCAAGTCTATCTAGTGTAGCGAGAATAAACAATGGAAAACACAAAGCAAAACAAAGGCCAATATCTCCAACAAGACAGAGAATTAGAGGAACATTCTTAAAGGTAGCCATTGCATTCATGAAGATATGCAATGAGTATTCACAGTATATATGTCTTTTATAAGCACATTCATTAAGTCATTGCAGAGAAGTTACAATCATATACTATAAAATAATATTCACTAGTCTTCCACTAAAGACTATATAATAATATTCACAAGTCTTCTACTAAATGTGTTCATGCATCAGTTACCATCTCTGCCTTTTCTTTTTACTGTCAGTAAACTTTTTTCTTTTCTTTTCTTCTGTCATTTTGTTTAAAAAATTTACCAACTCTCAATTACTAACTGTCAATTAATATATGTCAAAAATATCTTGGCCAAATAGAGGTATGTCCTGAAACCATCTCTCTCTCTCATAAAACAAAATCACAAATTTTTCAATACCAACTGCAAAGTTCTGTTAGCCTTATTCTTCTAAGAAAAAGTAACTTTGTTGTTCCGAAGAAAAATAAACTCCTTTCCAAGGATTAAAAATAAAAATTACTTTAATGTGACTAAGCAAAACCAAAAAAAAAGATTCATTTCTGATATCACTGCATATATTTATATGTAAACATGATGCAAATAAATATATATACTGATCCACGCCAGCAATCTCAGCCGAAAGCTGGTGATAATTGTGTATGATAATCACAAGTTAAATCAGACATGATTAACAGTCTTCATCACCGATTGCTAGAGCAGAAATGGATAAATTTAAAAAACTAGTTTAATGTGCAAATCAAATAACAAAAATGCAAATTCAAAAATATCTTGAAGATATGAGATGTGCAAAAAGGATCAGATGGTAGTGCATGTTTATATTCATCATTCAACTACATTATTGATGGATAAGTATCATTATACCTCTTTTTTGCATATCTCAATTACACACAAACCATAATTTAAAAAATAAATTTTAAGAATCATAATGTTTTTTAAAAAATTGATCTTCCTCCTTAAAAAGGAATCTGATACAAAATGTCAATCACCATCTTTCATCAAGAGATACATGTAAGACTGGGGCGCGACAAGATAATCAAGGTGGGGTGAAATATATGGGAGGTTGGTGACCAAACAAATTGAAAATATTGCCATCCAGTAATGCCATATGACTCGGGTCACAAACACTTGTCACGGCTCTTGTTGAACAAAACCATGCAACACAAAAACAAATGAAAATTATCCAGAAAATTCAAAAAAGAAATCTAAGCTGTGGCTTGATGTCACGAAAAGCAACCTAGTTATGCTTAATGTTCACACAAGTTTAAGTTAAAACTAGCTCATATGTTTTAGTTTTAAATTTCAATTACAACTTCAAGTTTTTGTTGGATTTTTGTTTAAGCACATATGAAGTCAATTTTGCACTAAAAATATCAAAGCAAAACCCTTACAAATGAAAAAAAAAAAGAACAAATCAAATATTAAATGCTTGTACAGTACAATCTCAATATAAACAAATAAAAAATAAAAAAGAGATCCACATTCATTTTATATTCTATGGTGTAACCACATCAGTAAAAGGAAACACTATTCTACGAAAACTCTAATTATTCAAGTTTCTAGAAAGATCCAGGTATTATAATGACTGCAAGATTTTGTGATTAATCCTTATTGAATTATAAACTAATTACAAGAATTCATGTCTTCTAATGAATAAATTTTATGTAATAATTTTCTTTTCTCCACTTGAAATAAGTTGTTGGCATTAAGATGGAGTTAAGAATCTTTTTATGCATTGGTTGACCAATATAAAGAAAATAGAAAAGTAAGCTTTACAACCCTTGTGTTATTTGCATTGTTTCATAAGGTGTAAATCTAGCCCTTTTGTCATGTGAATTTGAAGAAGTCCTATCAAGCATGAGAAAGAAATTCTTATTCCTATTTCTTTGAAATGGTAAATTTTCACTATAATTTTTCCCAGGTGAAAAATCAAAAGTTACAAATAATGTTTTGAAATCCATGATGAAATTTATATGTTTAAATTAGTGTAATACATTATTGTTTAAAAAAAATACAATAAAAGGAAGAAAAAAAATTGGATTAAGCAGCGGAGCACAAAGCTTTAGACTGTGATGCATAAAATTTGTGGAACTGAACATCATGTTTGGACTCATACAGGGCTTAGATCTCTTCGTGGTGATGCAATTAGAAACAGAACAATATATCTTGACCCAAAATTCCCTTTCTAAAACACAAATACGAAACCCTAATTAGGCAGAAATTCAAAATTTTAAAGAAATATTCGGGATACCAACCTTGTAATGAAGATTCAAGTCAATCGATGGAAGTTGATTGTGCTTGAAATTGCTTCAAAAACAATCCCAAAATCGCCACTTTACAAAGTCGAATAATCAACAATACGAATTTCGCTAGTAACGCTGACGGAGAGACTGTTGATTGGCTCTTTGTTTAGGACTGTGTGAGAGAGAAAGGATAGGTAGAAGTGGAGTAAGAGAGAGAGAAAGAGAAAGCGAAAGAGGAGTGTGGGGGTGGGGGTAGTTGAAAGGTATTCAACCGCGCGCGCCAAACTTTTGCTTGGCGGGAATTTTTTCTTTTTTGGGACAAAAATAAATTTATTGCAAATATTCAATTTAAGATAATAAAAATTTTCATGTCACTAATTTAATCTAACTAAATAAATTCGTATATATATATTATAATCAGAGACCAATCAGTAAATTTTAATTCTAAATTTAACATTAAAAAAATCTAAACTAATTAGGAGATTCCTATAAAAGTTATTCTCCAATGGGTAAAGTGCAACCCCCATCCCCCTGTCCTTGGCTATATAGAAAACGTGCAAATACTCTATGTTTTTGGCAAAATCATCTACATTTTTCAATTTGTGCAAATAAGGACAAATCTTCAATTTGAGAAAAATTGAACAATGAAATGACTAAAGTATCCTTACTTTATAAATAAAAAATGTTTAATGACAAAGGAAACTTTTGGGTTTTCAAAAGAGTCTGATATCATCAATGGTTATTTTTCAATGACTATATACAATATGTGCAATTTGCTCCAAATTTTAAAATTATATGAATTTATATACACATACCAACTAACATTGGTGTTTTTTGCACATTTTCTATATTGGAGGGGGCTTCTCCAATTCATAATTCATATAGGTAAAAAAAAAAAAAAATTCATAATTCAGATCTCATAAATTGTTCAAAAGAACATATTATATTACCAACCATAATCCTCCTAGATTAGTTAATTCGTTGGATTGAGTTAGTAATTCTGAGGATTTTTGAGCTTGGATTGGAAGACTTAGAATTCTAACCTTATTTCCTAGGGGCCATAGAACTATATTAGGTGAATAATTTCAAAGTTTTTTTTATTAGGTATACTTTCTCTTTGTGGTTTCATTCTATTAGATTGAATATGCTTATTCGATCTAATAAGTACCTTGTGTAAGAATTGAGAAATTTTATGGCTTGAATTTTTAGTACTCTCGTATTTATTACAAAAGATTCATTTTTTATGTGAAAAAGACCTATAAACCCTGTCAGTCACTCGACATGGAATTTGTTCCTGGTCCTTATACACACCGCACATCACACTATGGGAGCTAGCCATGCCCTAAGTGAGGAAAATGTTACTTTTTTTTTAGGGTACTCCCGAAAACAGATCTCGTACGTAGAGACGGGATGGGGCCTGTAGCTCAGAGGATTTGAGCACGTACGTGTCTACTAATATCTTATATCTTGTTAGCAATTAAATAAAAGAAAAAAAATTTCAAATAAATATATTAATTATCTATATGATATATGTATTATAGTGCAACCAATAACATCCTTCTACTTCTAATTCTAACTTAAAATAATTTCACTTGTAGTAAATCCTATTAAAATCATCTTCAATTAATTGAATCTGTTGAGTAGTTCAATTTAGTGACCAGTTTAGAAATATATACATAAAAATAAATCAATTTATCTATTAATAGTTGTTAAATTGCCCTATTACCAAATCAAGCCTTATTGCCACTATATATATAGGTATTTTGAAAATATATCACGTCAAAACTGCCTTTGTCGCTAAAAGTTAGCAACAAGTGACAAACAATTTGTCGCTAACATTCCGCAATGGCGACAAGTCATTTTTGTCGCTAGAATCTAGTCTTTTGCGACAAAACTATCTCTATTGCAAAGTAGTAACAAATAGCGACAAACAATTTGTCGCTAACATCTATCAATGGCGACAGAGGCATTTTTGTCACTATAATTTAGACTTTTGTGACAAAACTGATATTATCGCTAAATACTAACAGCTAGTGACAAAAATGAAATGAAATGAAAAGAAAGCAAATTTTCAGTCTCATAGTTCATGCTCTTATAGTTTCTAGTATTAAAACAACGAAAGGGAAGATAAATTCTTGAGTTGTAACAGGTTGAATTGAGAGAGGGATTTTAGTCCTGTTTTTATGTGTTGTTTGATTGTTGAGAAACGGAAAGAAATGGAAAGAAAAGAGTTGGATCTAATTTTTGAAATTGAAAGTTGTACCAGGTTGAGTTGAACTTGCTTTACCAGTAATATCTATTTCAAATACTTATACTTAATTGTCACTCCTTGTTTATATTTCTTTCTTATTACATGTTGTTGTCCAAGGTGTTAATTATAGGAAGCCAACCCTTAGTAATTGATATGTACTACTGTAATAAGAAAGTATAGGAAGCAAACCATTCATATTTTATTTTATTAATTGATAGTACTCAAAATGATAACATATTAATGGCAATGAATTGAATTTGTTAATATGTGGTCAGGCTGCAGGGGGACTCCTAGCCAGAATTTATATGAAACTCTTTCTCCAAGCATAGGCAACTTAACATTTCTACAGATTGTATGAGTACCTCTCTCTCTCTCTCTCTCTCTCTACATATATATACATATATATATATATATAAGCAATGTTACACGTCTCGAATAAATATTACAAATTTTAACTCGAATCTATGTGGCAGGTGATATAATATATTATTTTAAGAGATAAAATTAAATGGTAAGTTAGTATTGGTGGAATTTCCCCCGTACATAGAGTCCCGGTAGTATTATCACCTGCCACATAGATTCGAGTTAAAATTCGTGAAATAAAATTGTGAAGTTTAGCATTTCTCTATACATATATATGTATGTATATATTTATATATTATACACATACATATATACATACATATATATATTTGCTGCTGCTTGTAATTTCTAAATGGGAATAGTTCTTATTGAATAAGGTGTTTTGCAGGCTCTTACAAAGTAACACCATTATAGGATCACTTCTAGCAATTCTTGGAAGGCTCTTAAAGCTTCACTTCCAGCTTCCAACCTAATGCAACACTATTTGTCAAGAAAATTCAGGGCACTTACCCTACAAGTGCATTCTCACTGATTGAAATATCTAATTTTGACTGTTTTAATTTTTCTTTCCTTTGTTTGCTAGGTAATTAAATTAAGTCATTACGGTTAAAAGCTCAGTTATGAAATATACTTAATTATTGGGAGCAGGTATTCTTTCATATAAACGGAGGAACTGAGATTTACCCTAATGTGAGAAGGAGTTCGTTGGAAGAGGCAATAAAGATGTGTTTAGAGGGTGGTTTACAAGGGCATTGTTTTTTATTAAAGGAACCTTTCTGAAATACCCCCCAACAAATTTCGCGCATGAGGTGGCCAATCTCATACTCAAAACTTGAGGGATATTTACAACTAATAGCAACAAGCATAGAGTACAAAAGAAAAAATGAAATAAATTTTAAAAGCATAATAGAAAATTCATCCGAATCAAAATAAAACATTAAATAAATAAAGTACGTGTTTAGTAATACAATTTGGAAGTCCTGTAATCTAAGGACCCCTTAACCAGAAAGAACAAGAGTTTTAACTCTAAATTAAAAACCAACAACTAAAGTCTCAAAAGAGTTCATAGTTTGAACTTCAAGAAGATAATAAGTTCCTACTCTGTAACTGATGAGAGGAGATGTCTGCCACAACCAAACCCTAAGACTCTATCATCACGGTGGAACCGACCTAGAACTGGGAATATCAACAAAGTAGGTTAAACCCACGAGCAAGCCCTCTTTACTACATACCAATCAGAGAACCAGTATATATATCCTTAGTATGAAGGACACAAGAGAAAAAAATATAGGTGTAAACATTCAGGTCATTCCTTATCCAGTTCATGTTTTCAAAATAAATGTCATCTTTTACAATGTTCCAACAAACCCTTATCATATAAAAATGAACACATTCTTTAAGTTTAGAACAAAGAAACATAAGCATGTATTTTATTAAATCTAAGCAATCCTGACATGCCACAATTATTATCCTTGGATTCCTTAATAGGTATTGGCAATCCTGACATACCCCCTAGCAATCCTTGCATGCCTCCTTTAACTTTAAATGCCTTAATAGGTATTGGCAATCCTAATATGGCCCCTGAAAATCCTTACATGCCTCCCAAACCAACCTACTACACAAAAATATGTAAAGATTTAAACTACACAAGCATGCGAATTTGATCTAATAGAAATTCAATCATCACAATAAAATAACTCATTCACAATTAACCTAAAACCAAGTATGGCATGGATAGTTATAATTTCAAGAAAAAAACAGTTAAGAAGTAAAATAATGCAACCACCAATTATATGAGCAAGTACACAACCAAACCTCCAATATACTTAAATCTTCAAGGGAGTCTAAACTTAACTCTAATCTAGTTTTTCTGGCATATTCTGTTCCTAATAACCCTGTTTAATTATTCTGGAGTTTTTTGAGAATTTGAAAGATTTTTCAAAATTTAAGAAAATAAAAATTTAGTTTTGAGGCACATTTTTTATACTACTTTAACCTCAAGGGAACCTCATTTTGACTTGATATTTAAAACTCAAGTGCATTCTATCCCCAAAAGATTATCAAAATTTTTTAGAAATTTTCTAGAATTTAAAAAAATATTTTCAAAATAAAAGAAGATGAAAACCCAATTTTGAGACATACTTTTAAAATCCATTTAACCATGAGGGAAGCTCATTTTCACATGAAATTTAAAACCCAAGTGTATTCTGTCCCTAAAAGGTTACTCAAAATTTTTTAGAATTTTTCAAAATTTAAAATTTATTTTTCCTATTTTTTAAATTAAAATCAATTTGAAAAATAAATAAAAAAATATTAAAATATTCCGGACTGGGCCCAGTGGGTGGGCCCGACGAGTGGGACCCAACGGATCTTTCTAATCCCCGACAGGTGGCGCATGCGCCCCCACGAGCCGGCGTGGCAAGTGGCACCCTTTTTCCCTTTTTTTTTTTTCTTCTTCCTTTCTTTCCTGCAACAGAATGTCAACAATGATGCCAGAACTTTTCGGCCACTTCTGGGCACTGAATCCCGCGTATGAATATACCATTGAACTCATCTCGATCTAAGCTACACATTGGTACTAAATTTACGCCCGCTTGACGAGTGTAGAATAGTGGATGTTTGTCGCTGCTTCTCTATACTTCGTACAAAAATAAAACCTGCAAAAACTCTACTAAAAACTATATAGTAACAAGCAGGGTCGAATCACTCTCAAGTGAGATTTCGAATGAGCTCAAATTCACACACTAATTTATGGAATGAAAATTATTTTTTAAAAAATATTTTTTATTTTGGAATTATAATGAATAAATAAAAATATAATAATAAAATAAATCTCAAGGGAAGGGAATCCACTACCACGAATCCACATAAATAAATTTTCTAATATTCTTATCTAATTTTTCCTCCAATAATCAATACACTTCACCAATTCAATTAGAATTTGAAAAGATGAAAGAAAATATGGAACAAAAAAGAATGACTTGATTATATATGAGGGAGACATTTCTTTACTTAATCTGATGCACATTGGCTAGGTAAACAGAGGTAGGCATTCTTCGAATTACTATTATTTGGCAAACACGAAGAATCCTCCCTCTAATTTTAGAAAATAAATATCTAGAATAGAAGAGTAGAAGATTGCTCTTGGAAGAAAAAATTAGACAAGAAAATAAATAATTTACTTATATTTTATCATAAAGGCTTCATCACTCCTTTGAGAGTTGTGTTTATAAGAAAAAAAAAATGAATACAAAAAAATATTTACAACTACACTTTATTTTTTTCTACAATTTCTCACTCTTTTCTAACTCCCTTCACCATCCCCTAAGACCCCCTATTTATAGAGTTAGAGGGGAATGGTTTCGGAGGGAAAATTTTAAAATACAAAATTTAAAATACAAAATTTAAAAATAAAAATTCAAAATTCAAAATTTTGAATTTAAATATCTAAGATTTGATCTCCTCCATATCTCTAATTTGAATTCTGGATTGCTGACATGGTCGTGTAAAAAACATATTTTACAAAGTTTTGAACTTGAAACCTCTTGTAGAGTAGATTGCACAAAATACCATCTCTCCTACAATTCTTCTTATGCTCATCTTTGACTATATATATCATTTTAGGCCTTTTTTTGCTGTTTTTCTTCTTATTTGGAAATCAACCCCTACAAAACACAAAATGCAAAGATAAGAATATTTAAATAAAGTAAAAGAGTAATTAAAGACTTATTTTGAGATATAAAATAACATGTTTTGTGCACTAATCACCGCTCGCAGCCTAAATCAAAAATGCCCAATTTCAAGTTTTAACAATCTAAAATTTCAAACTCAAATTCCCGTTAATCTACCCAACGGTTCGCAACCAAATTTTCAAGGATTGTTCTAGGAAGCAAGATCTACCTAATGATCGGAACAAAAACCCTAAAAAATGATGAATACAGTCAACCCAAATTCATGTTCGTACATATATATATATATATATATATATATATATATATATATATATAGACCCGCCTATACAGTCATAAACACATGTATATACATATGTAAAAATACCCTAAAGCAGTACCAAAACTCCAAAATCTTCATGTTTAATTCACAGAATTATTTTTAGCATGCAAAATCATTTAATTTCATAATTAAATGCATTAAAAATTATATACAAATTATATATATATATATATATATTATATATATATATATGTATTCCAACAACATGTATATACAAATTATATATATTATATATATAATCCAACAACATGTATATACATATAATATATATGCCTACAGATTCAAAGGGGAAGGGAAGAGTTCGAACTTACCTTTTTAGCGACCAAAATCCGTCCCTACGAATCGCTCCTTCTCTCTCTTCTCTCTTGCATCTACACTCTTTCGGTCTCTATGCATGAAAATGAATGACAGAAACTCTAACCTCATTTTTCTTTTTCTTTTTTTCTTTTCTTTTATTATTATTTTTTTTAGAAAACTAAATAAACTCCAAAATAATAAAAATAAGAATATAATATAAAAAACAAACCCTAGCCCATCCAAAAATAAGTATACACCTAGCCCAACCATTCCAGTCCAACTCAACCCAGATTCCTCCCTAGTCCAATCCAAAATTAAAATAAAGGAAAAAAAATCTAAAAACCCAGTCCAAATAAAATAAAGTAAACTATACCAAAATATTTAAAGCACTCTAAGAAATTTAATCCAACCAATACAACAATTCAAAACATTCATAGAAATTTAATTCAACCAATAACGCAAATAATAAAATAAATAAATAAATATAAAGCATTTAGATTAAAAATTCAATGACCTTAAAATTATGGGGTATTACATTTTCGAAATCCAGTGGCAGAAACAATATTAAAGAGTCTAAACTCTCACTCCTAACATACAACAAATTGAAGTAAGTTCTTCCATTTAAATTTGTTTCTTTAAAATCATTAAATTTTACTGTAATGACTACGAAAATCATGTTGCAGTAATGTGGCAAAGGCAGTCTACTTGCAACATGTAACGACCCAAATTTTTTTTTGAATTATGACTAAAAGTTAAATGAATTTTTAAGCATGATTAATTGTTTAATGAGATGCTTAGTGGACTTGAATGATCTTTTTGTGTTTTTGATTACGGGTGTGGGACCGGAATGAGTTCGGGTAACCAAGGGAAATAACTACGGACTCTAGGGAATAGTGTGGGGGTATGGATGTAATTTTAAGGGTATAAGTGAAGTTTTGAAAAATGAGAAAATGCTAGTTTGCGAATAAGCGAAAAAGGGCCATAACAAGGAGCAAATAAGGAAAAGGTGGAGGGTTTAGTTGCAAAAGGTGAAATATATGATATATATGTATAAAGAGGGGGAAAATCAGATTTTCACTTCTCTCTCTCTCTACATCTGGCTTCTACTCTCTCTCTCTACAAGTTTCTCTTCTCTCATTCTCTCTAAGTTTTGAGGGCCAATAAGTGAGATTTGAGGGTAAAGCCAAGACCAAAAATTATTTCCCTCACTCTACTCTTCGTTTTGATCTATGAAAAGTTGCCATTGGAGGAGTTTGAAGCTTGGTAAAATTTGGGTCTTCCACTTTTAAGCTTGGATTTTGAGGTAGGGGTTCTCCTTCTCATCTCTTTGTAGATTTTAGGGTTTCGGGTGGAACGGTGAGAGCTAAAGGTGTGTATTGCATGATTTAGAGTGGTAAGAGGGGTGAGATGTGATATTTTTCTACTCTCTTTAGTCTCTATGGTGCAATAGATACGTATATAATAGTATACATGATGAAAGGAGTGAATGTATGAGAGATATTAGTATGCATGCTTACATACTAGCTTTTGTCCATATATGTGGAAATGTATTATATTGAACATGTATGTATTATATGTTGTTGAGTGAGTCAAATGCATGCTATCTTTATATAGAAAGTGTGTGCATTTATAAAGCATGACTAAAATGTGCTTAGGTGATGTTGTGTGAGCATATGTGGATGCTATGCTAGGCCTCGCATGTATAAGTAAATATATATGTGGCATTGTGAAGATGAAAATCATACTATGTGTTTTATTAATTGTCATGTGCATTGTGAAGCATGAAATTGAATGCTAGATCATTATATGTTCAAAATGCATATATTGGGGCATTTGTGAGGAAACGGGGAAGTGTGGTTGAATTACCTAGAGTAGGTCAATACTCGGTGAGGGTGTTGGAGTGTTTAAGTTGCCTTGGAGTAGGTAAATACTTGGTGACGGTGGTCTACTCACCTTGGAGTAGGTAAATATTCGGTGATTGTGGTTTACTCACCTTGGAGTAGGTAAATACTCGGTGAGAACCTATAAAAAGAGAATGGGCCAAGTCACCTTGGAGTAGGTAAATACTCGGTGATGGTGGTCTACCTACCTTGGAGTAATACTCAGTGGCGGAGTTGGAATGGTGTGGGAAGTGTCTCGGTTGCATGATTTGGTCAAGAATCATGTTATGATATCGGGTTGAGTCCGAGAGAAAGACAAGCGTATGATTAATGTTTTTATTTTGAATTATGAAACATGATATGTGTTTAATGCATCTATATATATATATATATATGCATTGTTGTGAATGGACAGATGTATATTGAATGATATGTGAAATGTTGTGACATACATCCATGTAGGTCATGTCGGGTCGGCACTTAGGTTGGTTGGGGTACCTCTACTGAGCCGCAGTGGTGCTCACCCCTTTATTCTAAACTCTTTTACAAATAAGGCGCCGATGACGGATGGGACTTTAATGTTTAAACGGGACTTTGGTAGCATTTTTAATATATTTTGGGGATGTTATATATTTGGCTATCCGTGCCGGCTTGTGGCACATTGTCTATGTAGTTGTAGTCATGGTTGGATTTTTAGCATTTTTGGACTTTATGCATGAAATCCTTGTAATGACTATAAACTTGAAATCTTGATGTATTGTGGTTATTTCTTAGACTAAACTCAATTATGGATTGTAAAGTTATGGTTTCTTCTTATATTATAACTTTATGTTTGGACTTTTCTCAAGTATAAGAGTTGGGAATGAATGGAAAGGATATGTGGTTTGAATGGGTGGACCTTAATTGTGGCTTTGTATAATTATGGTTGAAGTATGATTTGGATGTAATGGATGATTTGGAATGCAAAGATTATAAAATTATGTTTTCATTCACATGTTATAAGTAGTGTGAATGTTTTTTATGCCAATTGAGGGATTGGAGTAGTCATTGGGGAAAGTACATGCCCAAAGGTGTTCAACTTGGAACCATTGAGTGATCATGAGAGTTCATATTATTTTTGGTGGGTTTTACTCATGGTTTAAGTCATGATTTAAGTTGGATTATGGTTTAGTGAGGTGATAGGATGCTTTGAGGCTTGGAAAAACAGGTTTTGAGGCATTTTTACACTTTCGGTCGAGTGCCCTCTGCATCGGTCGACCGAAAGTGCAAGATCCCAAGAGTTGGAATGGATGGGAATAGGTTTCGGTTGACTGAACAGTATTTTGGTCGATTGAAAGTCCTCTTTCGGTCGACTGAAACTACCCATCAGCCGACCGAAAGGAACCTGGGCAGCTCTATTTGCATCCGAACTTCAAACGGGTGTAAATTCTTCGTTTTGAATCGAAATCGAATACTGTTTTTTTTTTTAAATTGGGTGTTTTTAAATCCTCTAACCAATGGTGTGGGTTTTAGCCTCCATTTATGATCACAAAGGTTCGCATGTGTGAAAATATGCAGGCCGCAACTAGTTAGTTATACAACCAAGGCATGGTTTGGGGCCCATGGTGGTTGATTAAGGTTAAAGAATGTATATCTATATGAAAGGTAAATTTAAGCTTTCATGGTAATTATAGAGAAAATGGAGGGTCCATTGGGATTAATGGATGGGTTAACCTCCGGTTTCCCAGGAGTTGGAAATTGGGGCGTTACACAACATCTTATGGGTGTGGAAGGTGTGATTGTTGATTTGGTTGAGGAAATCATAGAGGTTGTTACCAATATGATTAAACCATCAGAGGTGGAGTTAGGGGTGGATGAAGGAGAGAGACTCTTTAGAGGAGTTTAGAGCAGATTCAAATTGAAGCTGAATCCAAATCCCACTTCTCACAAAGGGAGCTGTCATATCTCTAGAACTGGAAGTTGATACTAGAATTAATAATTTGATGTGGAATTCTTTTTTTTTTTTTTCCTTTTCTGATAGGAAAAATACTTAGTTTTATGCATTATATATCATCCATAATAATATGGTTGTGACAATTTTGTAACTGAATGGTAAATTTGACCTTTTTTGTTTAAAATGGTAGGAGTAAAATGAGCCAGATCATTGATACTTCTGGAGACAGTTTTGATTTTTAGCAATCCATAGTTGTTCTTTGCAGATTTCTTCCAACTTGTGTCATGCATGTTATATTTGTCTCATTGAACTGTTGCCTTGAAACTCCCTAGTAAGACACAAGTGGAAGAAGAGCACCACAATTGCTACCTGATTCTAAATCTAAAAAAAAACCTTTTACCGGTGGTTTTTTGTTAACCGCCGATAAAAATAACATCTCTGGCGTGTTGTAATAAATCGGTATTTTGAGAAAACCGCCGGTTAAACATAGCGGTGGAGGTTTTACCTGCAGTTTTCTTTACTTGCCATTAATATTTATACTGGCGATTTTAGGTATTTTTACCTGCAGTTTTGACCGCCGGTAATGTCCTTAAATATTGTAGTGTTACGAAAACCCTATTTGTGCAGAGTCCATAATGTATTAAAGTCTTTAGTTTAATTACAATATACCTAGGCTTATATATATATATATATATATATATATATCTCACACATAAGAGTCCATATATATCCGAAGTCTTCAAAAGTAGCTTCAAGAGTCCCAAGTTTCTATAACTCTATAGCTATCAGCCTTCAAAGTCATCATTTTTATGGACGCTTGATAAAATTCAATTCCACTAATATTTCTTGGTTAATCTGAATCTCTTTTTCTTATCCATATCTATACCAAAGTGGCACCCACGTGCCACGACCCTTTTGGGTATTAACACACACAGTTATATATTCAAACTATATATTTAGGCACTAATATGGTGTTAACATGCTTATATATATTGATCCTTTTAAATAATTTAGGAAGAAAACCATTTGCATTGCAACAAGTAGTTTGCTGCTATGTCATATCAGAAAATTGTATTATTAGTCATCACATACGTTAATTACACTATCAATTACTAACGGAAGCATAAGCAATACGTACGTTTATTCTTTTACATATTCTCACTAGATCATTATATATTATCATATATATAATCCTTCAAATTCATATAGTGCTGGGATATTTTCTTGTTCATAAATTTCATCCCAGAGTTGATCCTGTATCGATGGAGGAAGACAAAAATCCATGGCCTCAGCGACCGTTGCTAACGGTTATATTTCTCAATTGGACCATGCTGATCTTTAATATTATATCTTTGTATTGTGCTTTTTAAAATTTGCCCACTTTCAGCTTCAGCCGTACGTGTTTGGACATTGAAGCTTTTGGAGTTCCAATTCATCATCTTACAATCTCCTTTCCCAACACACCTAATTTTGAAAATCAGTTATATATATCCTAACCTAGTAACTTTCTAAAAGCATTACTCTGTTTTGAAAACCAACTTTTCTAAGAAGTATTTCTGGAGGAGTATTTGTATTTTTGACCATTTAATTAATAAAGGAGTTTATAATGAACAATGTTTTGAAAACCAAAATAAAGGGATCACAAACAATTTTTATTTTTGCTCCATATATTTTAATCGTCGACTTTGTTGGGTATCATTGATTTCTTTTCTTATAATTAATTTTTGTTCTAGATTTTAGTAAACTGGATCCTCTCATTTCTCTTATTCCATCATGTGTCATCCTGTGCACTAATAAATCTGTTATGCAATACACTACATCACCATACAAATATATATATATATATATATATATATATATATATATAGCCATTACAGCACATTTACATAGAAGATACCACACTCATACTATATATATATATATATATATATATATATATTACATAGTGTGAATTGGCATAAATAACACCTTATTAATTATAATTAGATACAGAAGCATCTTTTCACCTAGAGAGAGAGAGGAAGCAAAACAAAAACAAAAACAAAAACAAAAAAAGAAAACAGTGGCATCCTTTCCCTCAAAACATGGTGCTATATTTCAGAGCATGACATGATCAGTTTAGGAACTAAAGAGATGGGCATGAAGTTGGTGACAAAATCCAAAAGTTGAGGGTAAGATCAGCACTAACCACATCGGTATTGCTACTGCTGTTGCTATGGAAACAATAGACAGATGGCGACAGAGCCTAGCAATGCTCAGATATCCCTTACGTAGATATATAGCCATTACAGCACCAATGAAGGCAAAATTGAGAGCTAAGACGAATGCAGTAAAGGAGGAAGGTTTGTCCTTAAAGATGATAGTTGGAACAGGGTTGCCATCTATTTCCTGAGATGACAGTTGTGGAAGAGCAAAGGCAATCACAAATGTAACTCCAAAAATCACTTCTTCTAATGAAGTCTTATGCATCTTAATTAGCTAGATGATAGTTGGAATACTTAGGATGTTAATGCTGGTGATGATCTAATACCTAGCTGGTTGTTTCATTCCACGGTGTGGAATGTCTCGAGGTTGTGCAAGGCATAGCAATCCTGTGGTCCAAAATGTCTTTCGCTATCTACGGTTCAAAATAACTCTATCTAGCGATCACGGTTGCGAATGCATGATAGTGTCGTAGGCACAAGTATACACTAGTATATATATATATATATATATATATATATATATATATATATATATATAAACATTGTGTTCAAATCTCCTTAAAAAAAATAAAAAAAGTACAATCTAATAGTGAAAAATATTTAAAAAATTAATTTTACGGTTCATAATATCTATGTCTATCTATAATCTAAAATAACTCAATTTAAGGATCATAATTCACTCACTAAATTCGCACATAAATTCACATATACATCCATCCACCTACCTTCACATTTCTAAAATAATTTAATTTAATAATTTTTTTTATAGTGTCTGGAACACCGCCAGTGCGCTAGTGTGTGTGTGTGTGTGTATATATATATATATATGGTCCACAGACTTGATAAACTTCAACGAAGCTACTAGCTAGGACTGATTTTTTTCTCTATGTCACCGTCAACTTAAATTTCCAGGAATCTCAACCAAAAAGAAAACATCATTCCAAGGTGTGGGAAAGTCTTGGGGGGCATCAATTAGGGTCCACAAACTTCATTCCAAGGTAAGGAATGAGATTCAACACACGTCATCAGAAGAAGAAGAAAAAGAAAAGTAACCGAATACTGAGTATTGGTGAAAGAGGTTGAATATAAATTAATTAATTTGTATAGGGCTTCCTATTATACACATTTGAGTGAATCTTACCATTATACATATACTGGAAATTTACAAAAAAAAAAAAAAAAAGAGAAAAAAAAACAATCTAGGCAGAGAAAATATTGATCTTTTAAAACATTGGCGCATGGTTGGAAAATGGAGAGTGAAATTAGCTGGATATTTGAATAAAAGTCCATATTTAGTGTGGTCAATTATAATTTATTATCAATTTTATTAGTTTGTTAATTTCTACAATTACTTCACCACAAATCCTTATAACGTTAATATTATATATGGTTATCTTTTCTTTGTTATGAGTTAGAAAAAATCTCTCTCTCTCTCTCATGAATCTCTCCATCTCTATCTCACTCTACTTAAAGGTGGAGCGAGAAATATTTATTGGAGAGCCAAAGTAACACTATATATGTAAAATTATTTTTGTATATATATTTTCAATTGTCAAAGTATACAAATTTAATGAGAGAATAACTTTTCTATTCTTAGTATAACTGCTATAACCTAAATAATGAAGAACTTGTAACCTAAAAATAATTAAAATAAAAAATAATAATAAATAAGAAAAAAACTAATACGGAAAGGCAAAGGAAAAAGTGAGAGAGAGAAAGAGAGGAGAACATGTTGTCAGTCGAAAAATGAGACTGTAAATGCATATAAATAATAGGTATTATATATCTATATGTATTACATATATAAATATTTTAGTAGCGCATTGATATGTTAAAGCAAGGAAAACCACTGTAATAAAATTATTATTATTTTTTAACTAAATTTGAATTTTTTAAACAAGAGTAGAAAGATATTAATGAACTTTGAAGGAATAATCACATTAAGTTTTATAAACTCAACAACATTGATAATTATTAACATCCAATGTAAGTCTTTTTCAAACTCATCTATAATTATTAGAAGTGGCCTATATATATATAAACAATATTTTCAATAAAACTTGGGCCCCCTTGCCTCCTCCCCTCACTACTCTTTGTTGCCTCTCTTCTACGTCTTGGATGCGACTTGTCTCCTCTACGTAGTCTCTCATCTGCGACTATATTTCATACGTTGTCGTTTTTTAACCTAACGGGAGTAACGCTAACATACACTATCCAGAGTTCTCAAACACAGACTCGCCATTTCAACGCTAACGTCCACTATCCTGAGTTCTATCTCAAACATAGATTTGCTATTTCAACAACAACGTCCACTGTCCAGAGTTCTCGAACATAAACTTGTCATTTCAACACCAATCCTGAATTAGAAGATCTAAATCTATTAAAAGAAAGGAAGGTGTATTCAATTTAGACTTTTAAAAAGCACATATAAATTTGACTGTATTCAATTAAAACTTTTAAAAAGTCCATAAAAGTTTAGGTGTATTTAAAAAGTCATGAATTTTGAAGAATTTCATTAAGTGATGAATTTGAGGATAAAATATATAAATATCGAAGCCTACAACAAATCCAACATTTTCTCCATATATTTTGGTGGACTTCTTTTTTCTGCAGAATATGAATAACTTTTCTCCATCTCAAGGTACACTCTTTTTTTTTTCTTTTGATTTTTCTCTTTATCTCTTCTCATATTCTCTCTCTTTCTATTAGATTAGAAAACTTGTAAAATTTAAGTTTCTAAACAAGTTGATCAATCTCTCGCACTATGGGAGAGGTTAATCTCTCTACACTATTTGTTAGGGATCAATCCCTTAAGTCCAATTAATAATCCAATAGAACCTAAATTCAAGGTTCTCCAAGTATTTATCTAATGATTTAACCTAGACCTTATAAGTAAAGTTTGTATTTTTTTTCTCTTTTTCATAATGTGAGATTGAAATTTGAAAAATAGTTGATATGTAATTTGCACTCATCAAGTGAGTTATTTTATTATTCCCGCTCTTTCCTGAGATATTTGCATTACACAATAATTTTTAGACAATATATTAGAGGATAGATTATTCATTTTGCATTATAACTCCTCCTTAAGCCATTGATTTACTTGTAAGCAAAAATAAAATTCAAGGATAAAAATAAATAAAATAGGTTGAAAAAATCAATACAAGTCTATAAAAATTCATCAAAGTCACTAATAGAAGTCTATACAAATCAATGAAAGTATGTAATTGAAGTCTAAAAATCAATGAATTCACATAAATCTGTCACTTAAAAATGTCTTTTAAAATTCTAATTAAATACACACTCCTAAGTGAATTACCCGGACCTCCTCGAAGTGTTGCCTGATTACCTATGGCTAAAACTATTTTAAGTAGTCTGGTCAATATTCCTTTAGATTTGACATAATTACTATGACCACCCCTATTGTTAGGCAGAAGTTAAGTCTGTTAATGGAATAAATTTCAAATACTGAAACTATCCTTACATGAAATATAACACTTAACTATCTTTGCTAAGTAGGGGTGCAACTTGGGTTGGTCAATCCGAACTCAACTCATGCCCAGTCCGATTTTACACAGGCTTGGACAACTATTTTATAATTAGGGTTGGACTTAGATTGAAAAATCTCAACCCAAACCTAATTAAGGTTGAGCTTGGGTAAAGGTGTCAGCAATTCGAATTCGAACCCGAATTTTAATTTTTTATTTTAAATATATTATATATAATATTCAAATTATGATCATCGTTTTCTTTTTAATCTCCTTTGCCGAAATTTTAAGTTTTTGTATGTTAACACTTTGGAGAAATTAATTTTCTCAGAATTTGTTTGTAATTTGCATTATGTTTTTAATTTTTTTTTTACCTTTAGGAGTAATTTAATATGAAACTAACTTAATATCACATTAAATTTTTTGTATGAAGATTGACCATATGGGCAACCCAAATTAACTTGACTTTCTAACTCGAAATCTCAATCCGAGTTGCAAATCTGAATTTAAAATTTAATGATGGGTTGGGCTCATGTTGAGTAGTTAGAGTTAGAGGTCAGGTTGGGTTATGGTTAACATTTATATCTCGAATTGAGCCTGAGTTGTCCCTCCATCCTGCTCGAGTTGCAGCCATAAATACCAAAGAGCAATGCTACACGTCATGAAAATATTTCATGAATTTTTATCTCGAATGATGTGGCAATTAAATGGTGAGTTAGTATTGGTGGGATTCCCCCCATACACGGAATGTCAATGGTATTATCACTTGCCACATCATTCATGAAGGCAATTCATGATAAAATTTCATGACGTTTAGCATTTCCCAATACCAAATGACCTTTCCCAAAAGAAAGTCGTATGAAATGACTACTTAACCCAATTTTAATTGGAGAAGAGTACCTTTCTTATAATCTATATATATAATCTAATTAAAAATTTTAATTTGTAACATTAATTTAATTTATTTCATCTAATACTATTTAATTATAAATAAATAATATTTATTCTAATTACTAAACATTAATGTTGTCATCAATACCCCTCGTTGATCCTCTAAAAATTCACATAAATCGGTGATGTGAGTGAATTGCTCCGGCGAGATGTGGCCGGAGAATAGGATAGAAGTGTGTGGATAGTGACAATCTAATGGATATGTAGTCAATCAAGCTTGTCTAAAAGCCCAACTTTAAGCTACGGGCTAACACGTACAGGATTATTGGATCATTCAATACCAATCACGATAGATTTCTTCATTCTACCAAAGTTCTACTAGCTGTGATGTTTTCTTAAATTTTTTACGAAAGGTTTTTTACCCAAAAGGTTTTCTCTGCTTATATTCCCAAACAATCTCTATACCCTTTATTTCAACTCAAATTTCCGTTTCTGACTTTACATGTGAATTGAGTAGGTGTATCCTGTTTAATTATTCAATTATAAATAGAGAGAGTTATTTTAGATGGTACATAAGCATATATATTTTAGATCGTACATAGACATATATATTTTGAACTATAAGATTGATTTTTAAATATTTTTGACCGTCAGTTCATAATTGTTTTGAAAAGAAAATTCAAACACAATGCTGAGATAGAAACATATACAGAGAGGAACATGAGTTCGATTGCAGTTAATCTATGGGGGTCAAGAGGCCCAACAACATCAAAGGAGAGAGCCGGGGTTAATCTACTTTTTAGAGTTAACGTTAAAAAATAATTTTATTTTTTATTACATCGAGAGGTAAGCAATTTTATTTATTAAAACTGAGGGGACAGAAATTGTTAACGGTGTTAACAACGCTAACCAACTCTGATTGGGTGTGTTAGAATAATTTTTCAAATAGTCTAAAGATTTTTTTTATTATTTTTTTAATCAAAATATAGAATTTGAAGAGGGTGTTTGATATGAAATTGAAGAGACCACACCAACATTACAACATTTCATGTTTTGTATACATTTTTCACTCTTTCTTTTAATCAAAATATGGAATTTGAAGAGACCACACCAAGATTACAACACTGCGTGTTTTATATACAATTTTCACTTTTTTTTTTTTTCAATCAAAATTTGGAATTTGAAGTAGGTGTTTGATATGGAATTTGAAGAGGCCACACCAACATTACACCATTGCTGATCAATGTACAAATTATGATATTCTTCCTCCCACTGTTAAAATTCAAGATGTTGTGGTTCTTTATATATATGTTTATATGTCTAAAAATCATTATATATGTTTAGACATATAAATCATTATAAAATTCAAGATGTTGTAGTTCTTCATACCTTCAATCTCATTATATATGTTTATATGTCTAAAAATCAGATTTTTTTTTTTTTTTTTGTGGATTTGTGTTGTCTAGAGTCTGAGGTTACATGCAAAGAATTTCATTTCTCTTAAATTAATTGTAAAAAGACATATAATAAGATCAAGCTAAATACCACTAAACCATTGAGGATTAAGAACAATCGTTTGAACCTCATTTCATAGCATAAAGACATCTTTTGAATTGGGGGTCACTAAACATGTCTTGACATCTTGTGTTCAATTCCGTCCACGGTAAGTTTGGACTTGTCCAATATCTTAAGAGTTATTGAACCTACCTAATAATTGTAAGTATTTGTCCAAGGATTTAAATACTAAAGTTACATTTTCTTTAATCGATTAAAATTTTAAATTAGATAGTTGTTAAATAATTTAAATATTAAAGCTAAAATCTACCTTTAAAAGAAAAAAAAATTGTTAGAAAAGAAAATTAAAGTTGTTCATATGGTACAAAAAAAAACTATCAATTGTATGTTACATAAAAGGCCTATCAATTATGCTATCTTGTTTGTTGAATTATTATTTGATTAGTTTTTCTTTGTGTTTTTGGAAAAATAATTTTACCTAACTAGGTTTAGTGACAAAAAAAATGGTAACATTTTTTTGCCTCACGTGGATAAAGATAAATTTTGTAATTGCAAAAATTAAACAAATGATATGTACAAGCCTAAGGCACATCTTAATATAAAATTACAGTCAAGCAATTACTCAAAAATAAAAGAACAATAATAAAACAACCAATAACCTAAGACCTAGAAAGCACGGACACTTCACCGAGGGTGCCGTATCCGTGTCGGACACTCGGACACTCCGCGGACAAGTGTCGGACACTTCGTACCCGTGTCCTGATATTTTTCTTTTTAGGACACTTCTCGGACACTCCTTGGACACTTCTCGGACACTTCTTGGACACTCCTCAAAGACGTATCGGACACTTCATAGCAGTGATATATATTATAATATTTCGAATGAAAATTATATGATATTAAGTTATGATTAAAATCTAAGCTAAATATATATAAAAGACTAAATAAGTCTGGTTCTTTAATTTATTTTAATCTATTTGTCTATTTTTGTTTATAATTTTGTTTGGTTTTTAATTGTTGATGATGAATTGAAGTATCTATATAATGTAGTATTTTTTTATTGAATAATTAATAGATATTAATATATTATATTATTATTTTATAGCCGTATCCTCGCCGTATCCGTGTCCTATTTTTTTAAAATTTCCCGTATCGCCGTATCCGTGTCGTGTCGTACCCGTGTCCCGTGTCCGTGTCCATGCTTCCTAGCCTAAGACAACCCGAGAGGATATAGGCTGATAACATCACCACCACACATCTGGAGATAAAACTGTAATCAAATCTCTCAACAAGAGAGATAGAGAGAGAGAGAGAGAGAGAGGTAGATATAATAAGTCATCACAGCCTTGTTAACCTGGGAAACATTGTCAGTGGTCTGGGGGCTTCGGTGGAGGTCTTTTACATGAGCTTGGGAGATGCCATGTTGCTGCTAGAAGACATGAAGCTCTGCTGTCCTTGAATTTGCAGGAGTGTAACCTAAGCTTGACTGTCTCATTTATGGTGCAGATGGTTGCTTCAGGTGTGGAGCTTTTGTTCTTCAAAATCCTGCTGTTTCTCTCTTTCTAGATGAAGTAGACTGTGGCTGCATGTAAGGTGTTCGATAGGGGAACTCCAAGAAGTTGAACCCATATTTAGGAGGTCTGGCCATGTGGGAAGGACAAGTTGAGGCCTGCCCAGGATGCCAAATGTTGGATGTGAATGGACAGTGGTTGTGGGGCTCCGGGGGCTGAAAGGTATAGAATGCAGGCATTTGGGTTGGGGTGAGCCATGATAGGTCTGTCCAATTAAACGACATTGTAGTTGATAGGAGAAAATGTGGTGATCTTACAATTAAACAACATATATTGTAGTTGTTAAGTCAAAGTTTTGACAAAGATGAGTGTTAATAGACCTTATAAAATATCCATGCACCCACCCATCTAGTTTAGCTCATTTCATCTTCATCTTTCACAATATCATGACTAGGGTCTCTACCGAAGAGTCCATATATAGCCAGGGAAAAAGTAGGGGAGATGGCTGGTTACGATCATCTTATTCTGTGCTTGTTTCAATCATCTCTCTAGTCCAATCTTTCTTTACCAAATCAGAACCACCAGTACCACATCAATTACCATTGTCGCAGCCACCACCACCACCACTACTAGCTCATGCTCTGTAGGCGGTGAAAGCTCAATATTGTCACCAACACAAGGTTTTCCTGCACTACTCTCTGTGCTTGATAACTTTAATTACACTCGGGCATTTCAATCCAGCCAGTCCCAGAGAATGATCAATCCCATTGTCCACCTTTGGGATCAAGAACTCGGAAAAACAGTACTGACTTGTGTTATACCCATGACCACAGGAGTTTTGACGGTCAATACCAAACACTACTCCCTACCATTACCCTCCATCCTACTGTCACTTTGCATTGGACTCGCAGTGTTGTGGAATGGAATCTTGCTTCGCTGCATGTTACAGACACTGTTGCAAACGCTATGGAACAGTTTGGAGCTGCTTCTATATTTTTCGCTTTCTTTTCTGTGGTTATCACATTGCTTCCACCAAACCTTGTTTGGGTCCCTTGGACCTGCCTTGCTGCTGTTCGCTTACCTTCTATACTGAGCTGTATTCCGGTCAGAGACAGAGCTCAGATTCAGTGAATTGAGAGGCCTAATGTTTCATACAATGCTGCTTGATTTGGACTGCAGTAGATATTGGCATGGTGAATGAACATTCACTTAGTTTTCGGCGAGTCCAAATTGAAGAGCATTGATATGAAACTGTACAAGTATAAATTCTTGAAGATGTACAATAAAAAAATGTTTCATTCTCTGTTAGTTTCATTTACAGGCATAAATGTGTGTGTCACGATTGTGAAGCTATTAGACTTTAAGATGCACTCTTGGAGAAATGCTCATTTGTCTTCCAATATTTTTGACTCTTGAACTCGTATAATGTTATATATATATATATATATATATATATATATATATATATATATATATATATATATATATATATCATGATAGTTAAATGTTCAGTTTAGATGATACAATCTTATATAAGATTTTACGATTAAAAAAAAAGAAACTGAATCGGTCTTGATCTCAGACAGGAAATATCAAGAGGGTTATCAAGTCCCTTAACAACTATTTGTTTTAGATTACTCAAGTCCCTTGACGACTAATTTAGAACATTCAATTCCTAATTTTAACTAGTCCAAAGTTGGACATTGTTTTCTTTCCCTTTATTTATTTGGTTGTTTGTTTTGATATAATGTGGAATGAGGCAATTTTTACTTTGAAAACACTACTAGCTTCAAGCCATGGCCTTGAATCTCTCTTCTAAAATTTAGTAATTTTGTTTCACCAATTATATACACATCTTAATTCTTAACGTTAATTTAATTCGGTATGAACTGTGCTAGATTTGTATTCTGTTTAATAAAGTTCTTATTGGGGTACTCTTTGTGTGCTCTAAAAGAATCATAATCCTTTTTTTTCTTCTTTTCGTTTTGGGTAAGCAAGTTGTATGAGTAGACATTAAAAACTTACATGATGGATCCAAAATATAATTTGGGCTTATCTTCAATTTAATTCACTTTAGAATGTGGTCCAATAAGTCAGATAATTCAAAGTCTAGACCCACCACAAATAAATGAGTCATGGGTTGATCCAAATTGTCTAAGAAGTTCAAGCTCACTAGAAAATAGGTCAAAGGATAATTGATATATATATATATATATATATATATATATATATATATATATATTAATTGGTTAATTATCACAAAAGATAATTATCATTAAAGATAATTATCAAGAGTAAAAGAAGTTAGTACTGGTTTGCCCTTCCAAGAAGTCTACAAATAGAGATAAAGGGTGAAGGAAAAAGAAGGACAAGATGAAGACTCTTAAAGAACGCTGAACTTCTGCAGGATTCTTCAATCAAAATTCAAAACTCCAAAGCATCTAAAACCCTGAAGAAGAGAAACAAGCATATCATTCACGTGTCGTTCTTCACCAAAGTTTCAATCCAATTTAAGATTAAGTTCCAGCAACCCTTGAATCCATATCTCCAAGAAGATCGAATCAAAGAAATTTCTCTTTCTTTTGTAAAGATCAACATAGATTTGTAACCCATATTTTTTTAAATTAATAAATTTGATTTATTTGTCCACATGTTCTGATCTTATTTTCACATTTGAAATTTGTGTGTACAAATTTCTGGCACACCCGATGGGACCTTCTCTACCTCTTATCAAATTTATGTCTGAACCTTGTGAGAAGTCATAGATTATGACGATGAGGTTCTTGAAGATTTGAAGTAGGTTCAGACATAAGGCTAGAATACCATTAAGAACATCACAGTTGTGATGGAAATAATCAATACAATCACAAAAAATGGTAAGAAGGTTGCAACTTCGTCAAGTGGCATCAACATTCTTGCAAGTCCAATGACGCGGAACAAAGCCAAAGGATCCGTTCTCATCAAAAGCCATCAAGATGCAGTGACAATCAACTCTACCAAATTCGTCAAAGTAAAAACTCAAACTTATACCAACTTTGCCTCTCTGGGGGCAAGGAAGAATGTTTTCACTCTTTCATTATCAAAAGACACCTTTGATCGCTTTTCAAATGCCTTCTTAGAAGTCGTTCAATAATAAGTTCAAACTTAAGTATAGCCCATCCAAGGCTATAGACCTTTTTTGGATCTACCATCATGTCGGTCATGATGACCAGTACTACCTCGTATGAAGATCAATTGGCGAGTATAACTCATGCAATTGAGATACTACAGAAGACTATCAAGGAACAAGATCTGAAAATTGCCTCACTAATGAAAATATTAGAATCGCATGACATTACTGAGTCAAGCAAAGGCCAAGTTCCTGCTCTTGATTCCACACCAGAGATCACTCCAGTTGATGACCCGAATACCATATCCATCACTACTCAAATGCCTAACCAAGCTATCTTTATCGCCTCTCTTTCTGTCCAACAGTTTCAAGACATGATAGTGAATAGAATACGAGAATAGCACGGTGGTGTTCCTCTAAGTACTAGAATATACTCAAAATCTTACACCGAAAGAATTGATAGCTTAAAAATGTCAGTGGAATATCAACTGCCAAAGTTCCAACAATTTGATGGAAAATGCAATCCCAAACAACATGTTGCACACTTTGTGGAGACTTGCAAAAACACTGGCACAGAAGGGAACCTCTTAGTCAAGCAATTTCTCAAGGGAATGCATTTGATTGGTACACGGACCTCAAAGTTGAGAGTATTGACTGTTGGGAGCAGATGGAGCGAGAGTTTCTCAACCGCTTTTATAGTACTCACAAAATAGTAAGCATGCTATAACTCACTAACACTAAACAAATGAAGGACGAGCATGTGATCGACTATATCAACCGCTGGCGAGCTCTAAGTCTTGATTGTAAAGATCTTCTTCTTGAAGTCTCAGCAATCGAAATGTGTATACAAGCCATGCACTGGGAGCTTCTCTACATTCTACAATGAATCAGGCCTCGTACATTTGAAGAACTGGTTACTCCTGCCCATGATATGGAGCTTAGCATAACAAGTCGTGGTGTAAAGGTTCTTCCCATTCCCAATATGTCTGACAACCGTTTTAAAGATGAGGGAGTTGAGTTCGAAGAGGAAGACAAAATACTTCCTAACTCGGACGATGAAATAGATACATCTTATGTTATAAGCATCGTCTCTAAAGACTTGTATCAAGAAACACATCATGTTACTCAGTGACTTCATCTGAAAGTTCTCAGTTACATAAGGCATTGAGTTAAGAAGACCTTAGTAGAACACCGCACTTGTTAAGAACATCAACTTTCAAGTACAAGAAATTTGAGACAACTCGCCATAATTCGAACGAGCAAATGTTTGAAACAACCTTCCAATGAAAAGTGAGTAGTCAAAAAAAAGAAAAAGAAAGTGAACAGATAAGGGGCTCCATACAAAGCTCATTCTAGCTCTCTCATATAAAATACCCTTGGCAAGGGGGCAAGATTCACTGTTGTTCTTTAAAAAGGCCTACATATTTTCTCAAACCTCAAAATAAGAAAGGAGTCTTAGGAAAAAACAAGACATAACCAAAGTGACAAATCGCAAGAATTTGCATCAAAGAAGTATTGTAAAGGTAATTCTTCAAGTTCTCCTCAAACAACTTTAAGTAGAAATGATCAGAAAATTGTGCTCACATGGAGGGCAAAAAAGAAAGTTCAAGATAGGAATAGTCTTGCAAGGATTTCACAAAAATCATTGCCCAGAAACACACGAGTGATGTCTCAAAAGTCACTTTCTCGAACTGTCTCTAACAACCAGCAAAACGAATATCTCAAACAAGAAAGCAAGGAACAAGAAAAAGTCATATTTAATTCCAAATAGAACGAGAAGCTATAAAAATCAATAGACTGAAGGAAGGAAAAGTGTGGGGACCAAAGCCCTAAGATGTTGTCTGGATCGAATCTCGCAAAGGAATGGTGGCATACTGGATGAGGTTCAATCCTTCTGCATGGACCATGACAAATAAAATACTTGTTCCTTTTGGGTGGGGAGACGAGTTCGAAGGAGATGTTTCTTCTCAAGTACAAGAAGAGTACAATGAAGAAACAAGGCAATAAAGAAATATCTAAGTTGACACCGAGCTGGTTCACACCTTTCAACACAAGCTTGGACTATCTTCTGAATCTTGCAAAGTTAAAAAATAATTAAAGCTAAGGTACTCCTCAATATGAGCCTAAACTGTCAATGATACTCCATGACACGAGTATAAACTGTCTTAAAAAAAAACACTCATTAACACAAGTATAAACTGTCTACAAAAAAAAAAAAAAAACTCATTAACATGAGTATAAACTGTCTACCAAAAAAAAAAAACTCATTAACATGAGTATAAACTATCTACTAAAAAAACGTTAGACAAAAGTCTAAATTGGCTAATATATATATACATATATAATTGTGAAGTAAACTACATGATGACTTGATTCCTGGTAGGGTACGTAGACAGCTTAAAGCTTCGTTCTAAGTTCGTGGAGAAGGAATTGACTTATTCCGAACCGTGATTTGAGAGATAATGCTTCACATGATCAACTAAAATCAACGACATTCGTCGCATATACCAACTAGATTGAATACATGCATCATCAAATATGAATGGCGTCATAATTAAGCTTGTAAGGCAATAGTGATGGAACAACTCAGCAAGTGGAAATAAAGACTTGACATGAGCTGTAGACGGTATGGGTAACCATTATCAAAGTAAGATGTCTTTCTAACCCCAAAGTAAGGTCAACCTGATTACACTAGTGCATGAATGAGTACCCAACAAATAAAGCAGGGTGAATGTGAATGTACATGCTTGTTTTTCTGTTTCTATCTTCTAAAAAGGTAAAAACAAAAGCAAAGATTATGTTTAATAAAATGTTTCTATTCTCTGTAATGAAATTTTTTTCTCATTTTTTGTGAAATGAGAAGGAAACAAAAAAAGTTGTTTCTTCTGTTTCTTCACTGTAGCAGGGAAATATTCTTTCCACTATACTGGGACTCACTTAGTTAAATAATATATAATATTAAACATAACTTTCACTATCCATGATTTTTTGCACAATTGTTTTCTTATTCATATATTGTAATTTTTTTCTTGTCTACCTAGTTAAATAATATATAATAAATTAATATGATAATATATAATGTGCATAAATTATCTATATTAAAATAAAAACACTTTGAAAATGTTCTTACTTTCATCTTCTTTTAAAAAATATTTCACTTATAAATAATAACTCTTGATGATATACGTGTTATGTATATTATTATCTTTTAACTTGTATCATATTTTTTAATTTAATTTTCACATATATATGATATCAATTTTAATTTAATTTAATTTTCACAGATATATATGATATCAATTTTAATTTAATTTAATTTTCACAGATATATATGATATCAATTTTAATTTAATTTAATTTTCACATATATATGATATCATACTTATGGAAGACTAGTTCGACTCGAAAGTTCTTTTGAATTGTCTAATAGTTACAGGTTCAAATATGAAAAAAAAATAAAGAAATAAAAAAAAATGTGTAGCATTACTAAACACTGTCTTTTTTTTTTGTTCTTAAAAATGTGGAAACAACAAGTTTAGTAAACGCTATTTCTGCTTTCTGTTTCTATTCAGAAAAATAAGAATATATTTCTATTTTTTTTCGAGTGCAAAAATAAAAAAACGTTTTCGTTAGTGAACTCACCCTAAATGATCCTGAATGTACGATAAAATGTTCCAACGGAACTAAGTGCCTTCGAAGGGACGATAAAGTGTTCAAAAGGAACTAAGTGACCCCAAAGGGACGATAAAGTGTTCCAACGAAACTAAGTGACCCCGAATGAACGATAAAGTGTTCTAAGGGAACTAAGTGACACCGAATGGACGAAAAGTGTTTCAAAGGAGCTAAGTGACCCCGAAGGGATAATAAAGTATTCCAACGAAACTAAGTGAACCCGAAGGGATGATAAAGTGTTCCAAAGGAACTAAGTGACCCCGAAGAGATAATGAAAAATGTTCCAAATGAACTAAGTGACCCCAAGGGATGAAAAGTGTTCCAAAGGAAATAAGTAATCCCGATTGGACGATAAAGTGTTCCAACGGTACTAAGTGACCCTGAAGGGAAGAAAAATATTCCAAATAAACTAAGTGACCCCGAATGGATGATAAAATGTTCTAATGGAACTAAGTGACCAAAAAGGATGATAAAGTATTCCAACGGAACTAAGTGAACCAAAAGGACGAATGAATGGCGTTCGGAACTCCATATTCTGAAAGACGCAAATTGCCAATTTGCGGTATTTTGAAAAGATGTCCCTCATTGAAAAATGAATAGAAACCTGCAAGAATTGATAAAGAAATTGATACTTGCAAAAAATAATTGCATAACTCACCTCTAGTTTTTTGCCTCGATAAGTTCAATGGTTTTGTATGTTGTCTCAGAATCGACACAAAATTCAAAGCATGGCCTACAAGTAAAAGCCGAGTCAAAAAAAAAAAGATGAGGTAAAAACACAAAAAGAGAAATTTTAAAAAAAGAAAGGAAAACACAGCAGTTCATTTACTCAAAGGTTCAGACAAAGAAGGCATGAATTCATGTTAGTGGAAAAGAAAATTAGTTGTACCACATGGCAGTATATACATATGCAAGAATTCATGTTATGTGGAAAATGTATGAAAGATAAAGATTAATTGGTGAAGGTTTTAGGTTACTTGGTAGTGCATATATATGTAAAGGTTCATGTTATAATGTCACTTATGTAAAAGTCATGAAGAGAAAATTGGTTGGAAGAAAAAACATTGGGTGGGTTCATCTTTGTGAGGAATGTGATAGAACAATAAAAGAAACAATGAAAAAAAGAAAGGTGAAGGAGCTTTGGACATTAAAGCAATGAAAGAGAGACGAAATAATAAAAGGAAAGTGAAGAACCTGCTATTATGATAAATATTTCAGTAAGGAAAAGTGGGTACTGCAGCTGCGAGCCCTTTTTTTTTTTTTTGTCATCGACAATTTGGTGTTGACTCCATTTCAAAGTTGAGTAATTAAGATTACAACGCAAATTGATGTCAAAAGCCTAACTCGTGGGTTATATATAGCACACACTCGTTTAATCCTATTTGAAGGAAGATTCTCAAGACTCTAATTCTACTTAGACAAGGAAAAAAAAACATTCTAGTTGGAACAGGATCTTCAAGATGTTGATTCAATCAGAAAAAGGAGAACTAGGAAATCGTAGTTCCATTCAGTCCAAAATTTGGATATTAGGAAATTGCATTTAAAAAAAAATTTACTTCAAGCCCCATTTTAAATACGCAACGAATTCGGTATTAGCGCAAGACTTGCAGTGGGGGCAATTTGTAGACATTAAAAAATTACATGATGGACCTAAAATATAAGTTGGGCTTATCTTCAATTTAACCCACTTTAGAATGTGACCCAATGAGTCAGATAATTCAAAGTTTAGACCCACCACAAATAAATGGGTCATGAGCTGATTCAAATTGTATAAGAAGTTTAAGCTCACTAGAAAATGGGTCAAAAGATAATTGATATATATGTATAAATATTTATCATCAAACATGATTATATATATATATATATAGTAATTGGATAATTATCACAAAAGATAATTATCATCAAAGATAATTATCAATAGTAAAAGAAGTTACAAGTTTGCCCTTTCAAGAAATCTATAAATATAGGTAGAGGGTGAAGGAAAAAGGACGACAAGAAGAAGACTATCAAAGAACGTTGAAGCTCTGCATAATTTTTCAATCAAAATTCAAAGCTCCAAAGCATCTAAAACCCTAAGGAGAGGAACAACAATCAAATCATCCACATCTCGTTCTTCACCAAAGTTTCAATCTAATTCAAGATTAAGCTCCAGCAGCCCTTGAATCCAAATCACCAAGGAGATTGAATCAAAGAAATTTGTCTTTCTTTTGTAAAGATTGATAGGCGTTGAATGTTACACATTCTAGCCTCTTAACTTATGTATTTTATTCTCTTAGTGGTAGACTATTTTGTGATTTTACTTTGTTTTAGTGATTTCTGTATTTTCAGGATCTTAATGATTATTTCAGTTAAAACCAAGCTTTTGACCTTTTAAAGAAGACATCCAAGATGGTTAGATGAAGCCTACATCAAGAAGAATCATTCAACCATTTATTTTAACTCAATTCAGCCCAAGGAAGAGGTCCAAGAGAATTACAGCTGCTTAAGAAGGTTTCGGGTCTGAAGCCCAAATCTGCGCATAATACAGTCTTAATCCCATTTTGGAAAATGGACCATAAGTCTTACTTTCGAGCCTCAAATTGACATAATTTTCACGCAAGGTTGAATGAAATTTGATTCTGCACACTTTTGTATTTCACGAAAATTTTGTAAATCGGACTTATAGTGGGTCAAAAATTGGGCCGAAGTCAGCAAGAAAAACCCACCTGATTAGTGCTGCGGGAAACCCTAATTTATTCCTAATTGGATTAGGACTTTGGTGTATTCTCTTGGAGAATAAAGTGAAGACTTAGAGGCTGAATTGAGGGAGGATAGGAGAAAAATAGAGATTGGAGAGTTTGAGAGGGCTGAGAAGAGAACAGAAACATATTTGCAGAGCCATTGGAGAACGAAGTCATACGCATAATTCATGAAGATGATGCCTTCTTCCTCAACAGTTGAAGCTTCTTCTTCTACCATGAGCGGCTAGTTCATCCACTAGGGTTTTGATGTAGCCCTAACAAAGCATCAATGGTTTGATTGTTTTAATTATTGGAGACCTTTATATACATGCATAGATTGTGTAATTCAGAGGATTCTTATTATAGAATTGAGCAATAAAAGTTTTGTAAATTCAATCTCAATGATTTCTTATCTTGTCTTAGATATTTAGTTGTTGTTATTGAACTCAATCTCTCTTATTTTCTGTGATCATGAGAGCGATTATTACGCAATGGTTATCACTGAATATATTATTAAGAGCTTTGATGGATTATGCCTAGAGAAGATGAACCATACTGCACCCTAGATTAGAGTAGTTAGGCAGATGGCCCATGCCAATCAAAGATAGTCCATGGCTTAGCCTTAATCATATGTTATCTTCTTGATGGATGAAGGTGAGCTTGTAGCCACCGACACCACTTATGCATGATGTAATTCCCTATAGTTGATTCAATTGACCATTGATTGTGGAGTTAGTGGTGAAGTCAAACACCTTAGATTTCTCTCATATTATCTTCACTATCTGTTTACTTTGTTTTATTTTATTTTATCTTTTTAATTAGTTTAGTTTAAAAATCAGAATTCTTTTCTTAAATTTAATTAGAATTAATTCCGTATTCCAACTCATCAGACCATAATCCCTGAGGTACGATACCCCTTTCGATAGCCCTATTCTGCAAGGAATTCGTTCTATTGCGAAGTGTGAAAATTTTTAATTGATATACTTTTTGAGTCACACTCACACACGAATCAATTTTTGGCTCCGTTGCCGGGGATTATCTATTTGATTGATTGGATTGTACAGAATTAATTTTAATTGAATTTTTAGTTTAGGAATTTTTTTTTTATTTTGCTTTTAATTTTGTTTTTGTTTTATTTCAGATACTAATTTGTTTTTTTTTTTTGTTTTTTTTTTTTTTTTAGATTTTTTTTATTTTGCTACTAATTTGTATTATTTTATTTTTGTTTTCTTTTGAGGGACTTCAATTGCCATACCATTGAGCAAGAGGAAGAGATTATTGATGTCATGGCTGGTGTGCGTGACAATAATGAGGACAACACTATTGTGCCTAATGCTGTCGTGGAGAAGGCGAGACTTCTTTCATTTCGAATTATTTCTTTAAATAATCACCAATCGTGGTGAGCTCATTAGGAGTTCTCACGAGGTTTAAATCATCAACATATACTGCTAGGGGGGGCATGTGCCCCCTCTAGGCCTTAACTGGCTCCGCCCCTGACAGTGACGATGGCTTTGGCGAGATCAGAGCAGTGGCTTTGACGATCAATGATTTTCTAGGTATTTCTTTTTTTAATTTTCTACCTGACAGTGACGATGGCTTTGGCGAGATCGGAGCAGTGGTTTTGACGAGATAGGTGAATTTCTAGGTATTTCTTCTTTTTTTAATTTTGTATGAAATTTCTTTTGATGAAAATTTAGTTTTAGACATATATGTGCATTCTACGTATGCGTGTGTGTAATATGTGTATGATAGATCTGTGCATGTGTGTGTTTTGTGTGTGTAATATTTATATGATAGATCTGTGCATGTGTGTGTTTTGTGTGTGTAATATCTATATCTCTATACGAGTTTCGAGCCGAGCTCGAACACTTGAGGTTGGAGCTCGATTTGACTTCTGGATTAGGTGATTGATTAAGAAGGCATCAATTGAGCTATTCTTTTGTAAGTACACAGAAAGTTTTTATATCCCCCTTTGAACTAATTGAATCATCTAATTTCACAATTTTGTTTCCTCTTACTTGTATTTTGTAAGGGCATATGAGACCGAGCATACCTCTTTGAAAAATAACACCGATCCTACTTCCTACTTCTATTTTGTCAGGCTCATTGAGTAACATATGGACCTTTGAAAATGCCATGCTCTCTCTCTCTCTCTCTCTATGGACTAAAATTAGAACTTGCTTTGAATATGGCTTTGTTTGTCATGGACAATGTCCCTCAACTCAAGCTTTACTTGGACTATTTAGTTGGGGATTTCAACATTTTCCCTAAGTTTTACTTAATATTGCTTGGAAAGGAATATGTTGTCTTTTTTTATTTTATTTATTTCTAAAAGTTAATAATTAGGCTTTATATTATCTAACTGTTATTCTCAATATAATCAATGATTTTCTTTTGGTATTCTTTTCCAAGTTAATACAATAGAGGTTACATCGGCGCTTTATTACTTCTTTTTTGTATTCTTATGTAAACATAACTGTTTGGTTGTACTTGTTTGATAGGCTTGAGCTGAATCACTCTTGTCTTAACAGTTGTATGATTCTTTTCATTTGGAGTTTTTAGTGAAGGGGCTACTAAGAAACTTGGTATATCTGGCACCAATTTTGAAAGTGGTTATATCGTTACAGAGCACTGAAATTCAACTGTGCAGCAACGTGCACAAACAAACATAAATTTCCTTTCTTTATTAAAATACTAACTACTAAGTAGGTTCCATCGAAGGAAAACAGGAAGAAAAAGAGAAAGAGAAAAAAGGACAGAGAACTAATCTGGTGAATTGATTGAAATTTAAAATTTTATTAATTTAGTTTCTAAAGTAAAAATTAATTAACTTCGGTAAATTGTTCTATAATTTTGTTTCTTTTCTGCAGGTTTTTATTTTATTCAATGTTATTTCAATTTACATCCTTTTGGAAGGTAATTTACATATACCTTATTTGATATCTGATTTTTAATGACTATTTGAAGGATGAACTTGTTCCTTCCAATCTTGTCAATAACAATAATAGAACAATTTCATTGCGATGGGACACCTTGTATTTGATTACAAAGTAGGTCACACTTGTAAAGAATGGTTCATAGCTGATGCGTGATAGCTTAAAAATGTGTACACTATTAACTTTAGGTTGTGAGATATAACCTTGGGTAGGTATAAATATATACATAATTTCATATAAGGAATGCGTTTGAATACAAATTAAAGATGACTTGGGTTATACCCACATTTGTAAACAGGTTAAAACAAACATTTCTTTCTTATTTATGAGTTGTTTTTCCCATAGTTTTAATTCTAGCTTCACGGATAGAAGATGGATTTCTGATGCGTGAGCATCCGAGTCAGATGATGCTGAGCTGTCAGATGACACATTGATGGCACTGAAATACCTTGAGTTGGCAGATCAGGGCAAAGATGGTTGGAAACCGTGACCTTGTCACTAATTAGGGTAATTTTGGATGCACTTCAGTATTTTGGCCATAACTTTGGCTACAGGTGTCAGAATCGCCTTTATGACCACAATTCGGAAAGCTATGCTGGGTGTGTATTTTTTCGAGGCCAAAATCCACTGTTTTCCCCTTCGAATCCCTAATTTTAGTTACTTTTTTCCTTTTTTAGTAATATTTATTTTGTTGATTAGGAAGAGATTCTGGGCTTGATTTGGGCCAGATTTCTGGCAACTTCCTTCTTTTATTTCGTCTTTTATTTTGGCACGATTTTGAAATTATGCTATTTTTGGTAATGTTGACGAAGTTCAGCTATATAGCCCAGCTTGTGGGTTGATTCTAAGGTTCTTCTGATTTTGAATAATAATATTGAATACTAAAGACTTTTCTCTGAGTTTTTTGGGCAATTCTCGTGCATTCTTTCTGTTTATTTTCTGTTGCCATTAGCCTACAGAAGAATCACTATTCTGTCGAGCGTCAATTTCTCAAACAAGGTATCTTCAAATTGAAACTGACACTTTCTTGTTTAGTTTAATATTCATGATTTACCCAATTTGATTTTTTTTTAATGAATTTCTAGTACAAACAGGGTAAGTTCAGTGTATTTGAATGGAGTCCGACAATTCCTAGATTTTGCATTTGAGCGTGTTGGGAAAGATGGGTATATATATTGCCCTTGTTATGATTGTGGAAATTGTGTCAAGAAAAATCATTTTGAAGTCTATTATGACTTGGTATGCAAAGGATTTATGCAAACCTACACAACATGGGTTTATCACGGAAAACCTCTAGCTTCATCTTCTGAGAATAGTAACGGAAACACCTTATGACCTCATGATATAAGCCAGAACGCAGATGATGATATGCGTGGACTTTTATACGAGGGTTTTGGAGTTCAGAGCAAAGAAGGGGAGGAGCCGACTGGGGAACATGAGCGTCAACTGTAACCCCATGCACCATAATATATATATAAATGTTTCCATTGCTCATGTAGATAGTATTTCAAGTGATATGTCTTGGGTCTATGGATTTTTGCTTGCTTCGTTTTATTTGGTTCTTCAACTTTGGTTGTGATATCAAGTGTGTTGATTTGCTTACTAATGTATGTGATACAGTAGTCATTTGGGTAGTGTGAAATTGGGTATTTAAGGTATTAGAAAGAAATGAATATAATTGCCCGCCCTTGATGGCATTAAGATGATATCATACCTTTATGATATCATCCAAAACATGATTTTATTTTATTTTACTGTGTTTTTTGGGTTAATTGTAAGTTTACACCTACAATTTGTAGTTCTGAGGATATTATGGAGTTTTGGCCGAGTTTTTCTTTTCATCAATATGGAATCCTCGAATAGCTGTTTTCTGATGAACTAACTGTTCAGGCTCTTAGTGGGTTCTGTTACATTTGGTTATCAAGTTGTTGATTTGAATTTTTTATTGTGTAAGATTATCCTGATGATGAATGAATACAACAGGTGGGTAACAGGATAATCAGGAAGAGGATTCATGTGCATGTGGAGTATGACAAGTTCGATTTCATCATTTGCATGGCAACATTTTTTGGTGTTATTTTAATAACCATGGACATTGGCCTCATGATTTCTGCAAGGTTTTTCATGTGTAGTTCTGCAATTCCAACACAATATTATATGATTCATATTGAATATAATTAATTCCTAATTTTATATGAAACTTGTTTGGGGTACTTTTAGTTTGGACTTGCCATACTCAGAGCACTTTTATACATAGCGAGGCCTGCTATTTGCAAGCTTGGACACATTCCCTATTCAAAAATGTACCGTGACGTCATGCAATATCCTGGTGCAGCTGGTTTCCAGGAATCCTAATTCTGAAACATGGTTCTCCTGTATACTTTGCAAATTCCACTTATATTCGAGAAAGGTAATTGATCTTTTTCCTTCTTTTTTTTATTTTTTTATTTTTTATTATGATGACAAGTGGTAATTAATTATGTATATTAATTTTTGGTTTGAATTTGAGTAGGATTTTGAGATGGGTGAGAGATGAACAGGAGATTGCAGAATCTGAAGGAAATGACATTGAGCATATTTTACTAGATATGGGAGGTAATAATATTCTTCCCAATGAATTGCAGATTATACGAAGTTTTTGCTGCCCTATTGATTGTGTCACTTGGAAGGCTCAACTTAATTGGACCTCATAATGTACTTGTATATATACAAGGACAGAATTAAGCATAGATACAAGATATATATACACTCTTTCAATTAATGTGTTTTAAATGTTATCAACGTCGCTAATACAAGACAATTAATGTAATGTAATTCTATAGGAGTCACATCCATTGACATTACAGGCGTTGAAACCCTCTTTGAAGTTCAAAGAAACATGGAAGCAAAGGGGATTAGCGTAACCACTTCTCTACCTATCTACCATCCTAGCTCTCAATTATTTTAGAAACATAAAAATTCCAATTACAATATTTTTTATTTTGTTGTTGTTGTTGTGTATAGATGGCTTTAATAAATCCGAGGATTGAGGTGATGGAAAAGTTGATTGTGACAAAATTCATACATAAGATTGGGAAGGAATCAGTATTCATATCGATCAAAGAAGCAACGGAGGCATATGGGTTTTCTCTAAGAAGTTCAAAGCTAGACATGAACGGGTTAGAGTTGGAAGATGGTGGGCTTACAGTTGGAAGATGGTGAGGTTGTGCGCGCAGGTGATGATGAAAAAAATGGAGGGACTTCAAAGGTGATCGATTTGTAGACACGGTACTTGTGGGGACTTTGCCTTTTTATTTTGGCCTATCTGGATGGATGATGGTGAGGAACCGGGAGGATTGCACGACAGAGTTTAAGTACCTGGCAAAGGATGGACATGTGGATTGGATGTTTCTGTTGGGGTTTGATTGTTGGCTTCTCAACGTGTGGTACTCAATATTTCCTCAAATTTTCTTTGTGTTCTTTCCTTGGGACATGTGTTAGAGAATATGAAATAAAAAATCTGTATTTTTATGAGCAATGCTACACGTCTCGAATAAATATCACGAATTTTAACTCGAATCTATGTGGCAGGTGATATAGTCCATTATTTTAGAAGATAAAATTAAATGGTAAGTTATTATTGGTGGAATTCCCCCCATACATGGAGTTCCTATGGTATTATCACTTGTCACATAGATTCGAGTTAAAATTCGTGAAATAAAATTGTGACGTTTAGCATTTCTCTATTTTTATTGCGTATATGTACTTTGGATGAAATGGGGACATAGCAGCAGAAGTGGTGGTTTAACTGAATAGATCTTACAATTTCTGCCCTTCTAGGTGCCAATCTTTTGTTATACTATAAGCCTTGGTATATATTCTCTCTACTATGAGTCCGTGACTCGTTGCCATTTGACCCTTATTTCATATATTTTCTTGAATTATGACTCTTCATTGGCAGTTATTTGTTCTTGTTGAGCATTTGGAAACCATCTATTCCAGCTTAATCTATTCCCATCTTCAATTGTGCTACTAACTGATGCTTCCATCTTTTATTAGAATTGTGTGTAAAAAATAAAAAAAAAAATTAATGATTTACCGGCAGTTTTTCTAAAATCGTCAATGATTTACTAGCGGTTCACAATAAACTGCTCGTAAAAATTAGCGATTACCAGCACTTTAAAGGTATTTTCCGGTAGTTAAAACTGCCGGTATAATTTCGGCGGTTGTAAAAAAACTGCCGGTAATTACCGACGGTTGCCAATAATTCTCTATACCAGCAGGATATTTTTCGGCAGATTTTTTAAACGTAAGTGAAGTTTTTTCGGCGATTTTGAAGGTATTTTTCAGTGGTTTAAACCGCCGGTGATATAAAAAAACCTTGTACTGACATTGCTGCTAATCATGTCTTTCACAAGTGCACGAAATACATTGAAATTGATTGTCATCTCATCCCTGAGAAATAACTGTCAGTATCATATCACCAAGTCATGTTTCATCCAACTAACAACTTGCAGACATTTTCACAAAAGCTCTCACACGTTACCCTTTTCATCGTTTATTATGCAAGTTGGGCGTTGCGAATCTTTACGTTCCAACTTGAGGGGGAGTGTTAAAGATCCACAATATTTCTTCGGCAGCCAAATAGCCTCCTCTCTTAGACTTTTGTTGCTATGCTACAAATTTGGTAGCCATCATTTCTTTCTGTATAATTTGCTTTCTTATCTTTTTGTTCATTTACAAATCCCACAAATCTTGGGACTGATATACTTGTAATAGTGTATAAATAGATATCAGATGGTGAATAAAAATAAGAAATCACTTTCATCTCAATACTAGTATTATCTTATCAAAGTTATCATTGTTATAATACACAAATCTTTACATAGTAAAACTTTAACATATGATCGATATATACTAGACCATCCGTGCCACAATAGACAGGCAAATATAGAAGAACTTCAAACAGCTTTAAACGAGCATTTGGAGTACATGAACTGTTACATGAGAACTCACCTTCATTCCATTAAAACAATTTATTTATTAGGTACATGTGGGCTCAAATCACTCACTTTTTTCTTTAGGAAAGAGAACTCGTACCACCTGAAGAGGTAAACAACAACCCAGATATTTGCCACCACAAATTTATTCATGTTCATACAAGTAAAATGAACTCAATCTAAAAGCAAACAGCCATGCTCATATGGGTATGGGGTCGATGAACATGGAGACGATGTGATCTTTCCACTCTATTTCTGGATGATTATATCCATCAATATTCTTGTAAAAGACATCCATTACTCTGGTAAGGTTGACAATTCTCCTCAGAAGATGCATCGAGACAGAGTTTGGCATGAGACATTCCTCATTGATATCTTTCCATGCATTTTCAATCCTTTTATTCAACTCATCAATTACCTCTTCTTTTGACATGCCTGCATGCTGCTTCATGTAGCATATAATCCCTGTAGCTACGTGTCCCCTCTTCTGTTCTTCCTTCAAGTGTTAAAGATTTATAGTAATATACTGTTAAAATGTTTGGATTATAACATATAATGAAACAATTGCATTTATACATATGGTTTGTGGTTAGCATTTTGTTATCCATTTTTTTTTCAAAAACATAGAAGGTATTGTACATACTTATATAACATACCTCCAAGTCTACTATGTCGTTCATGAGCCTTGCAATTGTATTTGAAGCAATAATAACTTTAGGTTTATCTTTTATCCAATCAAATGCCTTAGTTGTAGCAATTGCTCCGATGCACACAAAGAATGATGTAGTGATCAGGGAATAACCAACGGATATAAGCGCGTTGCCCATGTACTCATCGAATGATGGCACATATCCTTCATTGAACCACTTGGCCTCAACGTAATAACTCCTCGCTAGTTCTTGAAACTGGCAATGAGTTACAACAAAATAAAATCGTGTTACTTTTGGAATTTTACATAAGGTGTGAAAATAATAATCTTTTTTTAAATCATGAAAAAGACATACAGCATTTTTTGAACCGCAAACTATATAAGATCTTCCTTGCTTTGTCATTTCCTTGTCGAATTCTTCGTAGAGATTTAGGAGAGCACCGTAGGATATCTTCATATAATCTGGGAGTTTATCGATGACACTCATATCCCACCTAAAAATTAAGCACATGATTTTCCTATTCACTCAATTGCACAAAATGAAAAGATCAAAAAGGAATTTATCTCTGTTACTCTTATGGCATGCACACGAAATGACAATAGGACTTGTATAATTCATGCACATGCTAGATTTTGGAGGGGTTGTCCAAAAAATATATAAATAATTCTTCTTTAGAAAAAACAAGACTTTGACAGATGAAAATGTAATACCTCTGTAATGCATCAGTAAAAAGTTTGAGTTCTTCAATTGTACCATATGCATCATATGTATCATCTATAATTGATGCCATAACAATAATTTTGGCGAGTATAATCCTTCCAAGGGAGTAATGAGGTTCAAAATATGCTGCCATAGCCCAAAAATAACACTCAACCACTCGGCTCCTCGCGTAAGGAAGTCTAGATTCAAATTCTAGGTCTTTCCACCACCTATGCACAATAGAAAAGATCAATCAGATTTACACAAAATGCATCCTCTCTCTCCCACTCCACTCATAACACACACACACACCTGCACCTTACCTTGACATGTGGCATAGTTCTTGCTTGTGCATCAATTGTAACAAATTGAAATCAAACTTGGCAAGTTTTAATAACAATTCATTCTTACAATCTTCTTCCTCATAGATAGAGATGTAATGTCTTGCCTCTGATCTTGGGATGCCTTTGTGGAGGGGTTGTTTTAGGGCATGCTTCACTTGCTTTGCAAGAAAAGGGCTAAATGTGGTTACCATGGACTCAAGGTGAGTGGTTGTGAAATCAAGAGCCTCATCAAGAATATCTTCTCCATGTATCCTCAAGTACGCAGCTTCATAGAAATTTAGCATACCCATTACATCCCTAGTAAGGTTTTCGTTGAATTTACCACTGTTGTCTTTAAATTTGTTGAAGACATCTGTTTCATAAGCAATCATACTAGCTATATCAGCCATGCATGCAACTCTATGACGGCAAGTGATAGGAGTGTTGAGCATATGTATATGTATATATATATATATATATGTATATATATATATATGTATGTATATATATATGATAGTGGGTTTAATTACCACAAGACATTTTATAACCATGTTGTCTGAATACTCGAAAATGAACAGCAGTTGTGCTCAAATCATTGTAGTCTTCATTATCTTCGAAGTGGGCAGGAGAATAAAAGATTTGTTCCAATTGCTCTTCGATCTCTTTCTCAAAGTGGTAGGAGACACCAAGGCGTTCGAGTGTGTTGATCAAATTTATTTTCTCTATTGCTTTCCTTTCTGCATCTACTAGCATACTTCTCACTTCTTCTTTCAACACTTCAATCTCTTTAGCATACATTTCAAATAGCTGAATACTCAAATCAGAGTAACTTAATTATATAGAGGCATTCATTATACAACACACACGCTGAAAATATATATATAGATATCACAAAAAATGTTACCTGATTATCTAGATAGAATGAACTGAAACGATCACCCCATAAACTAGGCTTGAAGTTTGCTAAACGGCGAGAAGTGTCAGGCTGGCAGTTCATCGGATTACCATCTTCAATGGAGGCCATTTTAAGATGTACAAAGTGACTAACTTTTCTTATATCAAGAGTTAGATATAAGGGCTATCTACTAATACACACTTTTATCGATCTCCATGTACATTTATAGAATGAAATGGGGTGATATTTGAATATGAAATATAATGTAGTTGGCAGTAATCTATTTAAAAAAATGGGGCCAGCCACATATTTGTATTCTTGCTGTCTTTCCTTTTGGGGGGCATCTCACACTAAGATCCTCAACAAGTTGCATTTGGGTTTTTGCGGCACTATCTGTTGCGTTTGGGTTAACATTTTTTTTCTCAAATGCAGTCTCTACAAATGTAAGTTTCACCCTTACTGACTGCAGGAAGATGCCCCAGTGTTCCTTAGAGTTGTTGATTGAATGGAACTAAGAGTACAGGTTAAGCAAGTGCAATCACGTGAGTTACATGAGGAAGAAATATATGTATAATTAGCATGTAAGAAAAATATGTATAATCATCATATATTAAACCAGTCATTTTTAACACAAACACGACACCTTTATTCGACACCTAACAGAGCAAATATGTATAATTATCATGTCAATTCGAGTCTACATGATCAAGATCCGAACACTATAAAATCAAATTCAAACTCATATATCATTGATAATTTAGTTAATTTACTAATTCTGCTCTATGCAATAAATGCATATTTATAATAGAGAAAATCTAATAGTATAAGGAACCTATTTCTAAAAGGAAATTAAAGACTAAAAATAAGTTAAAAATTCAACTTTCTCTAAAAATCATGAAAAAATAGAATATTACTTCTAATCAAGAAAAACTACTCAATATAAAATTTTAAAACAATTCAAGTTCGTTTAGAACTCCACTGTATAGTTAAACATGGAGAAATTCATTAAAACAATTTTACTGCGCCACAGGCTTTGATATTTTGTCCGTCACCATTGTAGCTTTTTATAAAGTTGAATTGAGAGCCACCAGTGTTCTGGGGCCTAAGCTGCCCAATGCGCATCATTGCAACCAAGAAAAATCTACAATTGTAGCACCCACAAGGCATTTGATTGAGGAGGAATTATTGTACCTTCCCAAATCATTGTAGTGGGTGTCAGCTTATATATAATTGGCGAAAATTATATATGATAGATTTGTTAGATCTTCAGCAAGATAATGTTGTCGTCAAAGTTAGGTCAATGAGGTAGGTGAATTGTCTTGTAATTAAGCTTGATTAATTTATATTCATTGTTATGTTAGATTCTACTAATAAAGAAAAAAAATTAAACTATTCAATCTGTGCATAAAATATTGAATTGTACAGCATTCATTTAGTATTAGAGTCCACATATGAAATTGAAATTTCAAGCTCTGCTGCTAGCACCATTAATTTCCTCTCTTTACCGAGTACCCCTTCAAACACCAAGGCAAGCTTGTGAAAGAAAATTAGAAGGTAAAAATAATTAATTAGTTTCATGTAAAGCACACCAAGTCTGAATATTAGTTCCACTATATATTTAAATATGGAGAAAGAAATGACAATAGACATGGAGTAAATTATGGTATTTTGTGGTATAGTAGTACGTACATCCTTTGCGGTGTTATATATACATATACAGTAGAGTAAATATTTTCGGATTTTGAATAATAGGGGAAATTAATCTGGAAATTCAAAAGTAAATCAATAATTGATGAATAAGACATCTTACCTACAGTATATGATCAAGAGATCTAGAAGCTAAGCCACACATGGACACCAAGACAAAATAAGAAGACCTACCACATTGCAGACAACCCTACCTATTTGTTTCTACACGAAGAGGACAGATTTATTATGGCCCTTAACGCTATGCAGAATTATTATGGCCCTTAAGTCTGAGTATGGGTCAAGCAAGTGGCAGAGAACATGCTGCTCTTGGCCCATCGTCAGGATGTGAACAACGGGTGCTGCGGCTTCCTTCATATGGATTTTGATTTTGTCAAGAACCTGGTAGCACCACCACCACCACCACCACCACCACCACCACCACCACCACCACCGTTGTTTAATGGTATGAACTCTTAGTAACAGAAGCTGAGCTTGTGTTTGAGCAATTTCTTCGAGGATCATGAGATTGAGTTTATGATCCTCGGAGAGATTTCTCCGAGCATAATAACTAATCGAAGTGACGCAAATGTGTGTCCATTGCTTACCTATTTAGAGAAAAAGAAATTGAAAAAAGGAAATAAATAAATAAATAAAACCACACACACCTGCACACATTGGGTTTGGAACCAATTTTAATTTATAAGATTAGAAGTTGGGTTTATAGTTAGCAAAAAGGCGTATATAATAATACACATACTTGTGTATAAGAATAAGAAAATCTTTTTTCATACAAGCTTTACGCTTAACAAATAAAATCTGTATTTTTCAATTCAATAGCGTAAAACACGTATTAAACATTTTATGTATTATACATTATGAAAAATGCTTTACTTACAATTTTTTTTTATAAAAAATTAAAAACAGTTTAATTACCTTTAATCATTTTATTTGAAGAAAATATAAATTTTTCAATACTATGCAATTAGAGTAACATAACTGATAATTAACCTAATAATTTTATTTTCCAAGTTAATAGTGAATTAATACTTGTATATCTTGTGAGCCATAACTAATATCACATAATACTATGTATCTAGATCATTCTTTTTGTAAGTAAAAAATGAGATATCTAAACAAATAAATATGTAAATCTATGAATATTTTATAATACTTTTATAGCTATGGATTCATTTTATCACTGTTTTAATTTGATTTAATATTGGAATATTTTTAGCTATATATATTAATAAATGAGATAAAATAAAAGACAAGATCATTTTCTTTTGTAAGTAAAAAAATAAGATATTTAAAAAGTTAAATATGTAACTCTATGAATATTTTATAATAATTTTACAACCATGAATTCATTTCATCAATCTTTTAGTTTGGTTTAACACTTCCACTACCACCGCTAGCATCACCAAATGTACCACCACCTATGTGCATGGTCGCTACCATTTTTAGATGTTACAGCATACCTTCATAATCATTATATGTTTCATTGCAACCACCATATCTAGTACCATCATCAGTAACATAGTCACCACCACTACAAGCACCATCATCCTGACTAACTCCACACCAAAAGCTCTTCTAGTGCTATCTCTTCGGTCCTGTTTGGATTGACTTTTGAAAAGCGACTTTCGGCTTTTCAAGCTCACAAGTCGTTTTGAAAAATATTGGATTGGTAAAATTGAAGAGATTCGGACTCCAAAAAGAGAGTTTAAAGGAAGCTGATGGGTACTAACTTCCTCATTTAACTTCTACTTCTCTTTTTCTTCTGCGTAAAAGCCGAAATAAAAGCTCTGCCAAACAGGGCCATATGCTATACTCCATCAATACCTTCTTCGAATTTGCTTCCTCTTTTTTTCCCATCTTTTAAGAAAATATAGTTTTTACTTTTTATAATGCATTTCTAGCTAGAGGACATAGTTTTGACATTTTCTTTGCAATAATAAAGAGTTAAAAAAGGAAATATATTGTTTTGCTTTTTTTTTTGTAAAAAAGCACTTAAAAAATTGGTTGCTGAATGGTGCCTTAGGAAATTCTTGGAATAATACATGTAGTAACACAAACAAAAAAATGGGTTCCATTTGTTCTTTAGTTTAATGAACATAGCTTGGTGAGCTCTATGTTACTCATTAACAAATAAAAGGTTTGTTGTTTCTAGTCCCTATCTTTGGTTGAAACTGCCATGAGGCTTTTATAAAATTCGAGTAGTCAAAGTCAAAAGCTGTTCATAATATACACATTCGAAATGACTAGATTACACATGTCAAGATATATTTCGAGATATTTATTCGGGTCGACATGTAACATTTTTCTTAAAAAAAATTATAGTCACACGGTGCATTGTATATCTTTATGTGATCAAATTGTAGTGAATCTAGACCACTGATAATGTTATCCATAAAGCTTCAAATAATAGAAGGAAATGAAAGGAAAGTGTTACGCAATTTAATAAAGCTTTTTTCATTTTAAATTTACTCTTATTTTTATAAAATAAAATCAAATCAAAATAACATACTAGTCCAAGGACAAGTTTTTATCTTAGATGAAATCAGTTTGGGACCATGGAATTGTTTAGACTAATATATTGATTGTCTATACATTGATGATCCATTATTGAGAAAGTCTATGAAAGAGAGTGTTTTAATGTTTCAATCCATCTATTTCGATAATTATATTTTTCTAAAATAAAATGAGTGATCACTCGACTTTTCTAAAGTGTTGCAATCCATAGTGTTATTTTTATAAAACTTAGAGTGCATGGACCAAGTGGGAGAATGTTGGAAATTTTAAATCAATAAAATTATTTGTGTGATTTTATGCACTATTTTCTAAAATTGGATTGTAATGTAATTATTTATAATTGATGAATTGGGTTATACTTTTTAATATTTATACAGTTGGACTGTGGTTCTCATATAATTGATTTAAAATTAATTAATTATTTTAAATCTTTATGAATACTTCTATGTCTCACAATTCTTTACAGATCCTAGTCACGCAGTTTTAACTTTTGCCGGGGATGGCGTTATTGCTTTTGTAAGCCGTTGACTGACGAGTAAACAGTGTTCTCTGGCTCATAGAACTATTCATACAAATTTATTTTAATTAATTAATTTTAAATATGTTATATTTCCTGTATAAAAGTATTAATAAATTTATTTCTAGTTAATATGGAAGATTTTGCTTCCTTATCTTATGGAACTAATAATTCCATAAAAAATACAGAATTAGTGGAGTTTGCTGAAACCCAACTCCAATTAAACAAGTGGACAATTCCACCTGTTAAACCTACTACTATCTACAGCAAAGGAATGTTTACCTTAGCTAGTAGGATGGCAGTCAAGATTGTGGAACAGTCTATCACTCTTGAACACCAAGATGAGACTCTAAGGCTTTTAGAACTTAGAGATTTACAGAAATATATATGAAAGATTATAAATTCCTTCATATAGGTCTGGTTCAGATTGCTTTTAGACCACTTACTTTGTTAGGAATGAATGCTTGTATTCAAGCAACATTAAGAGATGGAAAATGTATGGATTATGTACCATCTCTTACGGGCTGTTGAAGCTAGTCTATGTCATGGACCAGTTTACTTCAACATCTATCCTCACTTAAGTTTATCTTTGACAGATAGAAATTTGATTGAATCCTTGTCATTAAGAGTTCAAACACAGGGGTATAATTACCTCCCTTGTTCAGAACCCATTTCGGTCAATTACAGAATCTATTATAAGGTTCTCCATACCTTATGTTCACAAGCTAAGATCATGAGTCCCCCAGGAAAAACTGTGTTAATAGACACAAATCTCACAACATCCAATATTGCTACTCCTCGACAAGTAGCTTGGGAAGAGATAAATTTTCTAGAATCATGGACTCTACCAAAAGCAGTACCACTTCAACCTATAATGAATAGGGACCTGGAACAAATAGTTCAATCTCCTAATGGAGAGGTTGTTTTGAATTTCAAGAAACCTCTTACGATGTCCAGATCATCCTCCATGAAGTTTTCTCATCCTCCTTATAAGGTTTCTTTCCCTCCATCTACCAAAAACTCGATTTCAGAAGATCCCTTAGCTGATCTAGCAAATCGACACAGTACTACTGAGATTCCAGAGAATATATCTCTTGATGGAATCAGACTGTCAGAAAGAAATATTCCACATGGAATATATCAAAGACAAAATAGGACCTCTCCATCCAACTCCGAGATGAATTTTTATGTTGACAAAACTCATTGATAAGGTTGCCTTCTCACGGGAGTTTAATAAGCCCCATAATGATTCTTTTAGGAAATGGTATTTTAAAGCCTTTAACCAAAAATCGTTACAAGACTTTAAAGCGGCTTATTATCAATATCTTAACCAAGCAGAAAATCATATGTCATTTATTACTTGGTTCAATTTTTTTCATCATCATCTAGGACTCAACCAACTAAATGTTCTGGAAAAATATGAGAAAACATGGACTACGACAGATAATAAAATTATAAAATCTATCTATCCCTCGACAGTAGCTCTTAAAGTTACTCAGAGAGAGGGACCTTCAATAGAAGTCGTAGCTTTTGCTAAGCCAAACCCCGCTAACACTGTCCCTTTAAGCATGGATGATCTTAGTCCTCTTCTCAAACAGAATAACTTTACCAACCTCCACCTCAACAATGTTGGAAAACATTTGACTCGTTTGGAACATACAACTCAAAAAATACTTGATAATGTATCATCCAAACCAATTCTCCTAGAAAGAGATCAGCCTAGCACCAGTACTTCTAGAACATAATCTTCCTTCCTCCAGAGAGCTCTAGTTAAACCTCCTCTAGAAGTATCAAGCTTTAAACTCTTAAATAAAGCTAATAACACAGAAGTTTTAGACCAGTTAGCCCTACGGATAAAAGGCCTAAATATTAACGTTCTTTAATAACAAGAAAAGAACTCTAACCAAGCTTCTCTGTCCAAGATAAATAATTTTCAATCTTCTTTCCAAGATACTACCCACTGTCTGGAAAAAATCTCTGTCAAAAAGGATAGCATGCAGGAAACCTATCTTCCACCAACTAGGAATTATTATCCTAGGCCTACTCCCCAAGATATTCTTTATGAAGAAGATTATCTAAGGACACAGAAATCTTTCCATAGAAGAACCATTTATGAATGGAACATAGATGGACTTTCTGAATACCAAGATTATGAAGTTATACATGAAATCTTGATGTATAGTACAGTTTGTAAACAAAATGGTAATTCAAATTCGGAGATAGCAAAATTTGTGGTTTGTGGATTCACAAGAATGCTCAAAGGATGGTGGGATAATGTTCTCACAATTTTTCAGAAGGAAGAAATTCTTAGAGCTCAAAAGATTGTCAAAAATAAGCAATCCCAGCAGGATGAACAACAACCTGATGTAGTTTATACACTTATTCTCACAATCATACAGCATTTTGTGGGGAGTAAGCGTCGGATGTCTGTTTGTAGATAAAGAAGAATCATTACTGTTTGCCTTTGAAAAGCTTCCATGAATTCTGGATCTGGTTGGGGATTACTGTTCAGCTTTGGATTCTTACGTCGGTTGAGCCTTGACCAGAATAGACGTCATTACACCCCAATAATCTCATAAGTTTTCATCTTCTGTGGTAGGGTCCTGGGCCTCGCCAACTAAGCAAGAGAATGATTTTTGCTCTTGAGTTTGCAGGCTGTGAGCTGAGGACATAGAAATATCATCGTCTTCTTTAGAAAAGGAAGTCATAAATTGGTTTTTCATGAAATCCATGCAACGGATAAAAAGCTCTGATTTAGTTAATTCAGGATATTTAATTTTAACAGAGCTTTTAATTACTTTGAAAGGATTGAAGTAATCAAGCTAATCAACTAGTATAGTGGTAATCTTTGGGACAAAATTAAAATACTCTTTTGTAGCCATTTCAACGTTGCCCACTTTTGATTCAATATCTACTCCTATCCACCATCTGAATAAGGATGTTCTTTGGAGGATAGGTAAGCATTGTGAGTCAAAAGAGCATTAAATCTCTCACTTAAAAATCCATGAAATATTCCACATGGGGTTTGGTAGGCGAATTGATCACAAAATTCTCCTACTTCCTGTTGTCAATTAAGTCTTTGGGACTTAAGTTGTTGTCTGAGCTTAATATCGTTACATAAGGTCAGACCCTCTTGAATGGCTATTCCAATTAAACTTCCATAAGTATAATTAGAATAAGGAATGAAAAACCCATTATTCATATCTCTAAGTTTCTTCCTTATCCTTTCAGCAAAAAAGGTTGGAAGACCATCCACAAACATAGCTTTCCAATGCTCACGGTTTACATTAGTTCTTTGAAGAACTTTTGCAAGAAAAATGTCCTTATACCATCTAAAATTCCATGGATTTTTAAGTGGGAGATTCAATGCTCTTTTGACTCACAACGCTTACCTATCCTCCAAAGAACATCCTCATTCAGATGGTGGATAGGAGTAGATATTGAATCAAAAGTGGCCAACATTGACATGGCTACAAAAGAGTATTTTAATCTTGTCCCAAAGATTACCACTATACCAGTTGATCGGCTTGATTACTTCATTCCTTTCAAAGTAATTAAAAGCTCTGTTAAAATTAAATATCTTGAATTAACAGAATCAGAGCTTCTTATCCGTTGCATGGATTTCATAAAAAACTAATTTATGACTTCCTTTTCTAAAGAAGATGATGATATTTTTATGTCCTTAGCTCACAGCCTACAAACTCAAGAGCAAAACTCATTTTCTTGCTTAGCTAGCGAGGCCCAGGACCCTACCACAGAAGACAAAAACTTATGAGATTATTGGGATGCAATGACATCTATTCTAGTAAATGTTTAGCCGACGCAAGAATCCAAAGCTGCACAGTAATCCCCAACCAGATCCGAAATTCACAGCAGCTTTTCAAAGGTAAACAATAATGATTCTTCTTTATCTGTAAATAGACATCCGATGCCAACTCCCCACAAAGTGCTATATGATTGTGAGAATAAGTGTATAAACCGCATCAAGTTGTTGTTCATCCTGCTGGGATTGCTCATTTTTCACAATCTTCTGAGCTCTATGAATTTCTTCCTTTTGAAAAATTGTGAGAACATTATCCCACCATCCTTTGAGCATTCTTGTGAATCCACAAACCACAAATTTTGTTATCTCTAGATCTAAATTACCATTTTGTTTACAAATTGTGCTATACGTCAAGATTTCATGTATAACTTCATAAACCTAGTATTCAGAAAGTCCATCTGTGTTCCATTCATAAATGGTTCTTCCATGGAAAGATTTCTGTGTCCTTAGATAATCTTCTTCATAAAGAATATCTTGGGGAGTAGGCCTAGGATAATAATTCCTAGTTAGAGGAAGATAGGTTTCCTTCATGCTATCCTTTCTAAAAGAGATTTTTTCTAAATGGTGGTAGTATCTTGGAAAGAAGATTGAATCTCATTTATCTTGGACGGAGAAGCTTGGTTAGAGTCATTTTCCTGTTTTGAAATAACATTAATATTTAGGCCTTTTATCCGTAGGGCTAACTGGTCTAAAAATTCTGTGTTCTTAGCTTTGTTTGAGAGTTTAAAGCCTGATACTTCTAGAGGAGGTTTAACTGGAGCTCTCTCGAGGAAGGAAGATTCCATTCTAGAAGTATTGGTGCTAGGCTGATCTCTTTCTGAGAGAATTGGTTTGGATGATATAGTATCAAGTATTTTTTGAGTTGTATGTTCCAAACGAGTCAAATGTTTACCAACGTTGTTGAGGTGGAGATTGGTGAAGTTAGTCTGTTTGAGAAGAGGACTAAGATCATCTGTGCTTAAAGGGACAGTGTTAGTCGGGTTTAGCATAGCAAAAGCTATAGCTTCTATTGAATGTCCCTATCTTTAAGTAACTTTAAGAGCTACTACAGACTGTGGTTCTGATGTGAATATATCTAGGTATAACTTAGGGTATGAGAGAACATTTTCTAGGCAAAATCTCTCTAGAATTTAGGACCTAGGCAGCCATTAAGGTTCTATTTGTATGTATGTATATATGTGTGTGTGTGTGTCTATATATATATATATATATACATACATGTAATGCATTGATTTAAAATATCATTTAAATCAATTTAGCACTCATATAAAGCAAAGAACATCAACACAATGCAGCCAAATAAGGCTGCTTTAAATAGTGAAATTCCAAAAATGACCCTAGAAGGGCTTTTAGTTCAAAATTTAAAATTCAAGGGCTGCCAAGACCAAAGGGTAATACACCTGTAATACCCCATAATTTTGAGGACATTAAATTTTAATCTAAATGCTTTATATTTATTTATTTTATTAACTGCTTTATTGGTTGAATTAAATTTCTGTGAGTGCTTTGAATTGCTTTATTGGTTGGATTAAATTTCTTGGAGTGCTTTAAATATTTTGGTATAGTTTACTTTATTTTATTTTATTTGGACTGGGTCTTTGTATTTTTTCCTTTATTTTAATTTTGAATTGGGCTACGTAGGAATCTGGGTCGAGTTAGGCTAAAATGGTTGGGCTAGATATTTACTTATTTTTTTATGGGCTAAGGTTTATTTTCTTATTGTAGTCTTATTTTTATTATTTTCGAGTTTATTTTGTTTTGTAGAAGAAAAAAAAAAGAAAGAAAATAAAAAGGAGATTAGGGTTTCTGTAGTTTGTTTTCACGCGCAGAAACCGAAAATGTATAGATGCAAGAGAGAAGGGAGAGAAGGAGAGATTCGTAGGGATGAGTTTTGGTCTACAAAAAGGCAAGTTCGAACTCTTCTCTTACCCTTTGAATCTGTAGACATATATATTATTTGTATATACATGTTGCTGGATTATATATATAATATATATATTATTTGTATATACATGTTGCTGGAAATTTTTTATACATTTAATTATGAAGTTAAATGATTTTGCATGCTAATAATAATTCTGTTAAGTAAACATGAAGATTCTGGGATTTTGGTACTACTTTAGAGTATTTTTGTACATGTATATATATGTATATATGACTGTATAGGCGGGTGTAAATATATATATATATATATATGTACAAACATGAAATTGGGTTGACTGTATTCATCATTTTTTAGGATTTTTGTTCTGATCAATAGGTAGATCTTGCTTCCTAGAACAATCCTTAAAAATTTGGTTGCGAACCGTTGGGTAGATTGACGGAAATTTGAGTTTGAAATTTTAAATTTTTAAAACTTGAAATTGGGCGTTTTTGACTTAGGCCGCGAAAGGGCATAAATTTGGTACCAATGCGTAGCTTAGATTGAGACGAGTTCAATGGTATATTCATACGCGTGATTTAGTGCCCAGAAGTGGCTGGAAAATGGCCGGAAAGTTCCAGCACCATTATTGATACATGCTATTGCAGGAAGAGAATGAAGGAAGAAGAAGAAGAAGAAAAGAAAAAAAAAAGAAGAAAAGAAAAAAAAAGAGAAAAAAGGGGACCACGTGCCCCACCGGCCAGGGACCGGGTTCGTTGGCTCCTACTCACCTGGTCCACCCACTGGGCCCACTTTGGGCCCAATCCGGAATATTTAATAATTTTTTTATTTGTTTTTCAAATTGATTTTAATTTAGAAATATAGGAAAAATTATTTTTTAAATTCAGAAATTTTTCAAAAAAATTAGGTAACCTTTTAGGGACAGAATACACTTAGGTTTTAAATTTGAAGTGGAAATGAGCTTCCCTCGTGGTTAAATTGATTTTAAAAGTGTGCCTCAAAATTGGGTTTTCATCTTCTTTATTTGGAAAATATTTTTAAAATTCCAGAAAATTTTCAAAAAAATTTTCTGATCTTTTGGAGATAGAATGCACTTAAGTTTTAAATATCAAGGCAAAATGAGGTTCCCTGTGGTTAAAGTAGTATGGAAAGTGTGTTTCAAAACTAGATTTTTATTTTCTTAAATTTTGAAAAATCTTTAAAATTTTCAAAAAATTTCAAAATAATTAAATAGGATTCTTAGTAACAGAATAGGCCCGAAAACCTAGATTAGAGATAGGTTTAGACTCCCTCGAAGATTTAAGTATATTGGAGGTTTGGTTGTGTGCTTCCTCATATAATTGGTGGTTGCATTATTTTACTTCTTAACTGTATTTTCTTTGAAATTATAATTGTCCATGCTATACTTGGTTTTAGTTTAATTATGAATGAGTTATTTTATTGTGATGATTAAATTTTTGTTAGATCAAATTCGTATGCTTGTGTAGTTTAAATCTTTACATATTTTTTTGTGTAGTAGGTTGGTTTGGGAGGCATGTAAGGATTGCTAGGGGGCATGTTAGGATTGCCAATACATATTGAGGTATCTAAAGTTAAATGAGGCATATAAGGATTGTCAAGGGGCATGTTAGGATTGTTAATACCTATTAAGGTATCTAAAGTTAAAAGAGGCATGTAAGGATTGACAGGGGCATGTCAGGATTACCAATACCTATTAATGTATCCAAGGATAATAATGGTGGCATATCAGGATTGCTTAGATTTAATAAAATACATGCTTATGTTTCTTTGTTGTGAACTAAAAGAATGTGTTCATTTTTGTATGATAAGGGTTTGTTGGAGCATTGTAAAAGAAGACATTTATTTTGAAAACATGAACTGGATAAAGAATGACCTGTATGTTTATACCTATATTTTTTTCTCTTATGTCCTTCATACTGAGGGTATGTATACCGATTCTCTGATTGGGATGTAGTAGAGAGAGCTTGCTCGTGGGTTTAACCCACTTTGTTGATATTTCAGGTCCCAGACCGGTTCCACTGCGAGGATAGAGTCTTGGGGTTTGGTTGTGGCAAACATCTGCTCTCATAAGTTACAGAGTAGGAACTTATTCTCTTCTTCAAGTTCAAACTATGAACTCTTTTGAAACTTTGGTTGTTGGTTAAAACTGTTGTTCTTTCTAGGTAAGGGGTCCTCGAGTTATAGGACTTCCAAATTATATTATCAGACACGTACTTTATTTATTTAACATTTTATTTTGATTCGAATGGACATTCTATTCTGCTTTTAAAATTTACTTCATTCTGTCTTTTGTACTCTATGCTTGTCACTATCAGTTGTAAATATCTCTCAGGTTTTGTGTCTGAGACTAGCCACCTCATGTGCAAAATTTGTTGGGGGGTATTTCAGTTGGTATTAGAGCATTCCAGGTTCATGTATTCTCAGGTCCTTAGGGTCTGTCGTATGGTATCTTCCGCGTTGCGTATTCTAATAAATAGAATCTAAGTATAGGACTAATCGTACATTATACGTTTTAGTTATTTTTGGGGTAGTATTTAGATGTCACCCCGTAGGAGGAGGAATATGAGCTAAAACTAGGGTCACTTCTGATAAATAGTAAACTTAGTCATTGGTGAGATTATCTGGTATAGCCATTCAGCCGTATAATTCTCCATTTAGTATTGCTACACTATTGGGAATTAGTACAGTTTTACAGGAATGCTGTAATCAGTTCACTATAAACATTGGCAGACTTAGGTTCTTGGCAGATCTATTGGTCTTGGATATGAAATCATATGATATCACACTCAGGATAGATTGGTTATCGCATTATTATGCCCATATCAATTGCCATGATAAGAAAATTATTTTTGCTATTCCGGATCAGGAGATGTATTTGATTGCTATGCCACAATTAAATGGAAGGTCTAGTACACACTTGTTCTTTATTAGGGAGGAGTCTCTGGAAGGAACTACAGTATCGTTAGATTCCATTCTAGTGGTACGAGACTTTCAGGATGTGTTTCAAGAGATCCCAGGGTTACCACTGAGTCGTAAGATAGACTTTGTGATAGATTTAGCTCCAGGCACCAGGCCTATTGCTAGGGACCCATACAGAATGGCGAATGTGGAAATGAAGGAGCTGAAGGATCAGATTCAGTAACTTTTTGGTCAAAAATTCATTCGTAGGAGTACTTCACTATGGGGAGCACCGGCGTTGTTTGTAAAAAAGAAGGATAGGTCTCTTCGCCTTTGTATTGACTACAGGAAATTGAATAAGGTCACAATCCGCAACAAGTACCCGTTGCCTAGGATTGATGATATGTTCGATCAATTGAAGGGGGGCACCTACTTCTCGAAGATAGATTTGAGATCCGGGTATAATCAGCTTCAAGTTAGGGGGTAAAATGTACCAAAGATAGCCTTCCTTACCAGATATGGATCTTATGAGTTCCAGATTATGCCTTTCGGGTTAACAAACGCCCCAGCTGTCTTCATGTATCTGATGAACAGAGTGTTCAGGGCCTACTTAGATCACTTTGTTATTATTTTCATCAATGACATTCTGGTTTATTCTAGGTCAGAGGAGGATCATGCCAGACATCTTCGTATCATTCTACAGACACTGAGAGATTATTAGCTGTATGCAAAATTTGAGAAGTGTGATTTCTGGCAGAGGGAGGTGAAGTTATTGGGTCACGTAGTATCTGAGAAAGGGATAGCGATCAATCCAAGTGAAGTGTCAGCGGTTTTGGAGTGGGGACAACCTACCTCACCTTCAGAGATTCGTAGCTTTCTTGGGTTGGCTGGTTATTACCATCAGTTTATTCAATGCTTCTCCAAAATTGTTGGTCCACTTATCCACCTCACTAAAAATGGTGTACCATTTGTTTGGGATGACTCCTGTCATGCGGTATTTGACGAGTTGAAGGATAGGTTGACTTCTGCACCTGCTCTAGCTACTCCTTAGAGTGGCATTGAGTACTTGGTATTCACCGATGTGTCATTACAGGGTCTGGGATGTGTATTAATTCAGGAGAAGAGGCCGATATCATATGTTTCACGTAAGCTTAAGACTCGAGAGCTTAATTACCCGACGCATGATCTGGAGCTAGCAACTGTGGTTTTTGCTTTGAGGATTTGAAGACATTACCTTTTGGGTGAGACCTTCAGGTTATTCAGTGACCATAAGAGTTGCAGTATCTATTCTCACAGAAAGAGCTGAATATGAGACAACACAGGTGGTTGTAGTTTGTGAAAGATTATCATTTTTCCATCCAGTAGCTAATACACTTAGTCGCCGACCCTATGCTAGTATTTTTGCTCTATTCAAGGCAGAGTGGAATGATTTGAGCAACGTTGATACTTTAGCTGATGCCTTTGTGGCATGTGTAGTGGTTACACCTGCTATCATTCGGATGGTAGTTACAGATCAGCTTACTGACCCCCGGTGTGTAAAGAAGGTGGCTAAGTTAAAATCGGGAGAGGCACCGTTCTATACAATGGGTACAAATGGAGGATTGAGGTACAAGAGGCGATTAATGGTCGTTTTCAGATGTTGGGTACATTTTTGTAATGGGTTAACTGTACATGTTTCTTTAAAGTTATATATAATGTGGTTGTTTTTTTCGTGGATATATTTTCATTACTTTTGATGGTTTTTTGGTGTGTCCTTTGGATGCTTGAAGAGGTTTAATGCTTGGTGTGGTTGTACAGGTTCTATTGAAATTTGAATGTGAATAGTCTACGGTAACTTTTTAGGTCGGTTTCCTGCTCCTAAAGGGAAGTAAAACTAATATTGCCATTACCCATTAGATGGTCAAAAGCCAAATTTTATTTTGTTCAATGTCTTTCATTTTGTAACCAAGTATTGAAGCGAAGTACAACTAATACTACCATTGGTGTTGTGGTTAGAATGAATAAACTAGTATTGAATCTTGTATGCTTCTTGTTGTTGTCAGTGGCTATAAATTCATAGTGTACTGCTCAAATGAGATTTTTATCTTTGGAGTTCGTTCTTATTACATGGTTAATGGGTCATAACCTTAAAAGGTGTTTTTCTATTAAGAAGATACAATGGGCTGATCAATTGCTCAAATATCATATATTAGGCTTTTTAGAGGATCGACTACATTTTTTTATATTGATAATTGTAACAACCAGGCAACTAACGATCTTCTTTTTTTTTTTTTTTTGCTTTATTATGTTGATTTTTTGTTTTTAATAGTTTAAGGTTAACAAACATGTTTTTGTGTTTATGGTTTTTAAAACAAGTTAAACGTTTTTGCGTTATCAAACAATGACACTGTTTATGAATAAACAAAATCATAACATAAACACTATTTATATAAATGCTTAAACAATAAACACTAAACATAAATGGTTAACAAACAGGCCCTAAATTTCACATTTATATTACCAAAAATATTGCATCTAAAACCTTTTAATCATTTCTTCTTATACAGGTTTCACTATTTTACGTATTTTGGATAAAGTTGATATTTTAAAAAATGAAAATGATAAAAAACCTTAATCGGGTTTCACTATTTTACGTATTTTGGACAAAGTTGATATTTTTAAAAAAGAGAATGATAAAACACCTAAATCGGTATTACTATCTACTGATGTATCAATTATTCATTTAAACACTTTGGAGGAGAGAGACATTATTCTTATTCATTACTTATTAGGAGTCGTCGTTGGACACAAGTGATTGGAGCGCGAAAAAATCGATCAGCAAGTGTAGTACTACTCTTTAAAAAATTGAACATATATAATCTTTATCTAGTCATACATAAAATGAGTGTGAGACACACTCAAAGTTGATTGAGTTGTCTCTTGAAGTTAACTAATATTGTCTGCAGCTCCGTGTAAGAAAGGACACATAACAACATAAATTTAAACTTTCTTGAACTCTTATTTTATTTCTAATTGTTAATTTAAAAAATAAATTTCACCTCTTCTATTTTTATTTACTATAAATTTATTTTTGTTCTTGTTGTATATTCATGCATTTCTTAATTTTTTCCTAATGCTAATGACTCACAAAGCCTTGGGTTGAGTTGTAAATGTCATTTGACATAAGTTTCATGACAACATAATGGATTTTTATTTTTTATTTTTTTGAAAAGTTAAGCAAATAAAAACCGATGTCATGATATGTGTAATTGTACAATAATTCATAAATGGGCAAGTTCATGAGTTATAACTTAGTGGAAGAGGTAGAGGGTTTAAGTCGAATTAGGGACAAAATTGAGTGTGTGACTTTCTTGTCAAGGTTTTTGTTTTTTTTAAAAATAAAATCAAATCAAACAAGGGTGATGGCCCAAAAGACACATACCATGAACAAAATATGGGATGAGAATTATATAAACTCCAATTGAACAAAATATGGGACAAAATTGAGTTAAAACAAGAAAAATGAATAGCACAGAAAAACATGATAAAAAAGGAAAATCAAAATTACACAAAAATATATTTTACATTCAACTCATTTATTATTTCCAAGGAAGAAATTAGAAAAAATAACTTCATATATAAACTCCATATGAATATGTACCAAATCAATAAAATTGTATTCTATTTTGTAAGGTGTTAGTTTGATAATCCAACTCAGTACTAAATTTGAAATTCTTGTGCATCTCAATTACTATATAGGGATTAACGGTCATTTAAATGAAAATAGAAAATATTATATCAGTACTGTAAATTAACACTAAAAAAGAAATATTAATGATTGAGTTACTAGATGCAATGACCACAAGCACCACCAGGATAGCCAATTTGAAGAAAGCTTTCTCCATATCATTTTGCGTTGTGTCGTGAGGAACTCGAGATGGCTATGGCGTTTGCTTACCCTTGGACGATTTCTATATACTTGTAGATGTCAAAAAAATTACCGTTATTAATTTTGGGCTAACTGTCACGCACCAGAACCCGGACCGCCGGGACTCCCCCGGACTGACCTGAATCCCGAGTGTGAACCCGTTCACTCAACCCCGTGAACGACCTTAACCACACTCCTACTACAGTATCAAGCTCTGATACCATGCTGTTACGCCCTGATTTCTGAGTCCCGAGAACCGAGGTGTGAATCCGTGAGATCACCCTCACGATATAACTATCACCTGATTATACAAATCTCAATTTCCTATTATTTTTAAAAAAATTGTGCATCACCAATTCGAATAAATCAGATCCTGATATGTCATTCATACTTTAAATTCAAATTGGACACTTTTGGGCACGTGTCCCCCCATAATATCACATCTTATATTCAAAATGGACACTTCTGGGCACATGTCCTCCCAACATTCCTACAATATGCATAATACAATTGAAATATAGCTCAGTCCCCAAATGTCCGTCTCATATACATATTACATACATCAAATGTACAAATAAGAGAAGTTGTCCAACATAAAAGTCCAATACATTTAATCCAAATATAAAGAAAATCCATCCAACATCCTGGACATACATTAAAATTCTAAGGAATCTAATCACTACCTCTACAACCAATACTATCGATCCCCCTAACTGACTCCACAATTAGCAATACCTGCAAAACCTGGGAGGGGGTGAGCTCAAAGGCCCAACAAGGTATGTCAAATCATACTATCACTGCTACAGCATGTCGTACCTCACATATTCTCAACAATATACATACATTTAAATATATCACAATATTTAAAGTCATGCTCCTCCTAGCATACATGAACCAACAATGCATATGGCAGTCCTAGCACATATGAACATATAAATCTATTACACATGATTTTCGAAATCATTTTCAACATGTTCAAAGGCGATAAACATCCAACATCAATATGTATAAAGAACATATATGTTTAAGCATTTACATGAAATCATGCAAGTCAATTATCACATTCCCTACTCAACAAGTAGCAAATCTGTAATGCAATATAGATACATTTAAATAGTAAAACATGCTTTGGACCACTCCGACAGATCATGTGACCTAGGACACCTCCTATAACCATCCTATGACCCGAAAGGTCATTCTACCATGGCAATGTATAGGATTGCCATTATGTGAGGGGACAACTCCGAGGCTCACATTTCTTGGACATTCTCCTATTCCAGGCATTAAGCCTGAGCATGGCGGGTCCACTCCGAGGGCCATACTTGGTGGAAATCTTTACCACATTTTACAACACGGTTAGACCACTCAGAAGTCCCCGTGTACCTCTTTTGCGTCATTTTCCCGCAACCTCCCACATATGCATTATAGATGGATAAACACATGGCATATTATTTTTCATGCTCTCCCCATGCATAAGCTCGTTAAAAGGAACATAGCATGCGTTTCACATTCATCAATCCACACATATATTCACCTATACATGTAAAATATAGCATACAATCCACATATGCTCATAAACTTCACTTAAGTACATTGTAGTCATTATTCACCAATGCACACATTTTCTATACACAAATAGCATGCATTTAATTCACATAGACCCGCATGTAATCACGTACATGTCAAATCATGCATATAAATCACATATGCACATACACGAGCATAAATTTAGTCATGCTCTCATTCAATGCATACATTCACCACGAGTGTCTAGCATGCATTCTAATCACCATGTATATATCCACATATTTATATATTGCATCACCCATACATGTATTATGCACATATATAACACTTAGTATAAATCATGCTGCTCAATGCTCATTAATGCTATAATCATATTTAGCATGCTTCTCTACCACTACCCAATATATAATCACATATACATCCAATCAGTGCATAAAATTCACCTATGTATACGAAACAACGCTTAGCTAAACATATATTATTTAGCATAAATTACATGGGCTCAATCTATGCATACACGTATCATAATGTAAACGAGCATTAAATTAACATGTTTTCCTTCCCACCATATATATGTATATACACACACACATACATATATATATATATATACATATCGCCACATCCCCGTATAAACAACAGTCACCTTTTTCCATATGTATATATACACCTATACATATATATATCTGCATGCCACATATGATCAAATTACGAGCATATGTAAAATTACTAAACGTAAGTAAAATATACGTAGGAGATAAAGGCAAGAATCAACTTGCCTTTAAGTCCCGCTCTCCAATGAATCCACGTCTGCAAAGCGGTCCATACCAAGCCCGGTCCAATCTCGTGTCCAAGTCACATATGAACCAATTTCCTTTCCCCTTTTAATTTTCATGCTTAGTCCAAATTTAAGCATTCGAATTCAGCTCATAACACTTCAATATTAAACCATATTAAACAAAACCAAGGAGACCCATTTCTTTATCAAACACCAAGTCCCTTCACCATCATCAAACTGCTAGCCATGGTCATTAGGAAAATCCACGGCCATGCATGGACCCGAGCACAACCGAGCCCCATTTCCAGTCAACTCACCAACCGAGAACCATCCCCCTCTCCGGAGCACCACCACTCACGGCTAGCACAACCCAACTGCCACCGCTGCCTTTTGCAACCAAGACTCACCAACCACATCTATGGAACCACCATACACCACCTCTCTCGCTCACTATCGAAACACCAACCAACAATCCGAAGACCCATAATCGTTACCATGTTCGGCCAGCCAAGTGAAGACCCAGCAAGAACTCGTGAACCACTATGGCCTCCACCAACCTTGAATTTCCTTCACCAGGAAACAACCATGAAAGTACCGTGGTAGCTACAATCAAAGACTAGACCCAACTCACATCAGTCGAAGTCTAACCAAGTCTCGACGGCACCATCACTCCAACCACCACCCCTTCGGTACCATCATGGATTCCGAAACCATGAGCACTCCGAGGAGAAAACCCACCATCAGCAGAGCCTCCACCAGCCACGGTCCCTGCCGAAGAAGACCCAAATAGCCCACATAATCGGTTGACTAAAGAACAAGTTTCGGTCGACCGAAACGGTGTTTTCGGTCGACCGATGAATTCCACCAGCCGACCACAGAAATGTCGCTTGAATAGCCACTTCTGACCGCCTTCGCCGACTACCGACCAAGCTACCAACAGCCACCGTGAAACACACCATCTCACAGCCCAACCACGCTCACCACCACCGTCCGAAGCCGTCAGTTAGGCAGCTCAGCTACTATCGAGCACCACCAGCCGCAGCTCCTCCCCACAACCACGAACCAGCCCCTCTCGATTTCACCTTCTTCTCTCTTTCTCTCTCTAGGCTCTCGGTTCTCTCTCTACGAACCCCTTAACCAACCAAGACCGCCACCATGAGCCAAGACTCCCTGCCAGAAACCACTCGTTGCCACCACTTGCAGCAACCCTGCTGGTCCAAACCCCACCAGCCACGAGCACCATGGCTGTCGCAAACCTCACTTGCCTCTCGGTTCTCCTCTCTTCTTTCTCTTTCCTCTTCCTTTCTTTCCTTCCTTTTTTTTCCTCATCAACCGAAGACCACACTTCTCTTTTTGTTTGAATCACCTTCCTCTTTTATTGTGGTCCATTCATTCGATCAAACACCCTCATCCATATGTTATATTATATACACAATATATATATATATATATATATCTAACATACTACAAAATACATGTATTCCCATGTATTTTACTCCACAAAATTTCAATACACATACATAATACACATGTGTGTACATACTCACACTCTCCCACACATAAATATAATTAACTATATATGTGCACCTCATTCAATGTATAATCACATATAAGTCCACTATATATTTATAATTTAATATAAATATACTCACCATAAATATATATATATATATATACATATATATATATAACTACATCCTCCATCTTCATATATATATAATTTCATTTATATATATATATATATATATATATATATGTATATATCCACATATTTTTGAATTTAATTTATTCAAAAAAAATAAATCCAGTCAAAATTCATCCGAGTCGTTACACTAACAGATATAACATGACATACACTTAAAATCTGAAATTAGTTTTAAACACTTTTATAAACTTCCAATAATTTTTATCTCTACAAACTATATTTTTTCTTATCAAGCTTTTGCCAAAATAAAAGGTCCTCCTTCCCCTTGGGGTATTCCTCCTTTTATATTGTCTCTCTTTCTTTGGACTCATCTGTTGGAGCATGAGGTGGGCTTTTGTGATGATGAACTTGTCCTTAGTTTTATCCTTTGTTTGGAGTTGATCTTATCAGAGGTGGGTTTTGTTGATGATGGGTTTTTGTGTGGTGTGCTGGGCGGGTCCAGTGTTTAGGACTGTGCTTGATTTGGGCCATATCTTTGGGCCGGTATATGTTTAGGCCCACAATACTATATTTATAGGTGGTGGTGCATTCAATCAAAGTTTATTAAAATCTCTTTACTGAAAAAGAGTTCGTGAAAATCTTGGTGTGATTAATTACTATACATTTTCTGGGTAAGTGATTTTAATTATGTTTACTTTAGGTTTAAGTACTAATTAAATTGCAGAGAGGATTAGGATAAGATAATTAGGTGTATATGTAAATATGTCATCTTTATCTTGTTGTAGCTAGCATTAACGCATTATTTAATGTAAATGTCATATGTGTTTTCATAAGAAAATAGTAATTACTCAAGTTGCCTGTAAATGCAAGAAGATTGGCCTTAACACACTTTAATTGTGGACTGGATCAGGTTGTGGCGGTTTCAAGCAGCTATATATTTGCACCCTCTTTTCTTATATTTCATTTTATTTTTTACTACTTTTAGTTCATGATCATTTAGACATTAAATTATGTATAAATTAAATATAGATAAAATATATGGTTGCAACATAAATATGCTCTCTCAATTTAAGCTAACTTGACAACATGTAGGGCAGAAATTCTCGCTTGAACCAATGAGCCGAATTGATATACAAACAGATCAAGCCCAAGTCGGTTTGAACCCAAGTATTAGTAGAAGACCCAAAGGATTATTTTGAGATAAGGAATGGATCTAGTCGCCTCATTAAAAGGCCAAAACGGCCCAATCCAAATATAAGTCCAAACTCAAAAAGGAATTCAAATCCTTGAAAGTAAAGATAGCTGCAAATAAAGGAATTAGAATCCTGGAAGGATTCATATTCCAACTTGTATAAATATCCAAAGACATATAAATGAAAGGGATCCTCGAATCCTCTCTTGAAAATTTCTCTTTGGAAAATATTGCATTCTTAATTTTTATTGGGTGTGCATCAAATTGATTAACAATAATTAGTAAAGTAATATTTTGTACTTACACTTTGGCACCATCTGTGGGAAGCGTTTGATCGTTTTTCATTACAAAACTTGAAGAACTTACAATCACGGTGGAAACGAGAAGAAATACTTATGATGTTGCAAATCGGGGCAAACTCCTTAGGAATCAAAGGGGAGTGCCGCCTATACAGCCAAACGTCCAAGATCTTCTGGCACAGCCAAGCGTTCAATAATTAACCTAGCAAAATGAGGCTCTACGTCAACAGATCGTTGATCTCCAAGCAAAGGTCAAACCCGCCGAAAGCGTGAGAGACCTTGGACGACAACGGAATAAAGGGGCCAGATCGAGCAACCAGTCGTTGAGTGCCTTTCATCACAACCAGCCCACAAGCAGTAACCCACATCTTAGCTGATCCAACGAAGATTAGATCAATCCCGCTCAATTTTACCTAGAGTGGAGGGCTCATATGTAGCGGGAGATCGATGAACTGAAGGGCGACCGATCTCACTATCCAGCTAACCGAGCATTCACTGCCACCAGGCTGACCGAGTCTCCCTTCATGGAGAATATAATCAGAACTGAAAGGCCGAGGAGGTTCACCCTGCCTACATTCACTACCTTCGATGGAAGGATAGACCTAGTGGAACACATCTACCAGTATCAACAGAAGATGACTCTAGATGCCGAAAACGATACGCTCATGTGCAAAATCTTTCTATCCAGACTGGTTGGACCAACATTACTCTAGTTCAAGCAACAACTGACTCGTTCGATCTCAAACTTTGCTATACAAGTTGTTCGTAACCCAATACACGAGAAATTAAGAACGGAAGAGGACAATCTCCTCATTATTCACCATAAGGCAACTTAAAGGGGAGACGTTGAAATCTTTCCTAACTCATTTCAAGATAAAAGTCTCTCCAAAAAGCTTCCACAGATCCCTGGTGAAAAGTGTCCCAAAAGATATGGGTGACCTGAACTTTCAAGCTCAGAAGTATCCAAGGATAAAAGAGGATGAAGCGACCAAAAGATAGCAATCGACCTTGATCACTATGGCACAGCAAACAAAGACCCTGGTTACTAAGGCAAAACCACCTCTGGTTATTCCTTTGTCTACTCCAGAGACTGCAAAAAAGCAAAAAGTTGAAGAGAATATCACCCCCTTTGAAGGTATCTCTGGCTAGGCTTTATTATGAAAATAAGAGCAAGGGAATCTTTCACTCACCTCTGGCCATCAGACAACCCCCAGAACAAAGAGAAAAGAACACGCATTGTTCTCTCCACAATGATTTCGTCCATACCATCAATGAGTGCAGAAGCTTGAGGCAACATGTGGAGGCTCTAATCGCTAAGGGTGGCTTATCAAAGTATATCGTTTCGGAAGAACAAGACAAACCCTCCGATCAATCTCAACAAAAGGCAAATAGACACCTGAACCCTGCTCCCGTTCATGTTATCAATGTTATTCACGGTCGACCAGCCTCGGATCGAGAGAACGAGTCCGAAAGACAATCACACCTCATGAATGCCCAGAAATTTTAGAGGATTGTTGAAATCCACTCAGTGCATAACCATTCAGCCAATGTATCAATCGTCGTTACAAATGAGGACATGAGTAGAATCCAGATGTCGCATAAAGACCCACTCGTGATTAGCCTCATTGTCGCCAACTGTGAAGTAAAGAGAATATTGGTGGATACAGGGAGTACACAAACGTCCTGGCCTTATTGGCCTTCCAACATGTGGGCCTAGAGGCAGAACGCATCAAGCCCACTGTCAAGCTATTGAAAGGGTTTGGCGGTAGACAAGTGATTCCAACTAGGGTGATGGAACTCCTAGTAACAGCAGCAGTAAGAGCCTTGACTGAGGCCTTCGTCATTGTCCATTTCAACTATTAATATAACATGATAATGGGAAGAGGTTGGATACACAGGATAAAAGAAGTCTTTTTGACACTCCATCAATTAATGAGGTGCGTAGCGCCGAACGGAAGGGATAAAATTGACATCTTAGGAGATCAAGTGGTTGCTCAGAAATATTATGCTTTTACACTGAAAGGAAAGACAGTAAAGGAAGAGCAGACCAAATAGCAATTACAGAACTTTCTACCAAAAGGCGTTCCGTAAGAGTAAGAAAAGAGAAGCCGACCGAGGAACCGCTCGAGGAGGTAGAGATTGTTCCTGGCAAAGATCCCACAAATCTGGGGACTTCTTTATACTAGAAAGATAAAACGCATCTAATACAATTGCTGAGAAAAAATGTCGATGTTTTTGCCTAGGATCACACAGACATGCCCAACATTGATCCATCTGTATCATGTTATGCGCTTAACGTCAATCCAAGCTACCTACCAGTGAAACAAAGGCAAAGGTGACTCGCTCCAAAGAAGAATCAAATCATAGCAGCGGAAGTAGATTGCCTCCTTCAGGCAAGCTTCATCAGAGAAGTTTAGTTCACAGACTAGCTCTTAGATGTGGTAGTGGTCCAAAAAAAGAATGGCAAATGGAGAATCTGCATAAACTTTACCAATTTGAACAAGGCTTGCCCTAAAAATAGTTTTCTTTTACCAAAGATTAACCAAATAGTTGATGTCATTACTAGGTATGAGCTGTTGACATTCCTCGATGAATACTCTGGACACAATCAGATTCCGATGAACCCAGACAATTAGGAAAAGACCTTGTTCATCACTAAAAAGGGAATCTATTGTTACAAAGTAATGTCGTTCGGCCTAAAGGACGCTGGAGCAACTTACCAGTGACAGATTAACAAAATCTTTAAAAATTTGTGGGCTGAACAGTTGAAGTATACATAGACGATATGGTGGTAAAACGTTTCAAGAAAGAAGACCACTTGAGACATCTACAAGAGGTATTCGACACCGTACGAAACCACAGCATTAAATTGAACCCATCCAAGTGCTCCTTTGGGTCTTCGGGACTGTTCCTGAGGCACATAGTAAACCGAATAGGGATAGAAGCAATCCCAGTATAGGTGAAGGCCCTTCTTCAGAATGAAGAACTGAAAATGCACAGGGACATTCAAATCTTGACAGGGCGCATCTCCACTCTGAGTAGATTCATCTCTCGGCTCTCTGACAAATGCAAGCCCTTTTTTGATGCCATCAAGGAAAAGGGAAAAGAGGTATAGGGAACTGAGCAGAACGAAGCCTTGGCGAAACTTAAGCAGTACTTAATTCAATTGCCAATGCTTTCGGCACCTAATGCTGGAAAGCCTCTGTATTTAATTATACCTTGCAATATCTCGAACAGCCACTAGCGCGGTTCTAATCAGAGAGCTCGGTAAAAGGCATTACCCGATCTTCTACTCAATCAAAACTATAATTGAGGCAGAATAGAAGTACTCAAAGATGGAAAAGATTGTGTTGGCCCTGGTCCAAGAAAAGAGGAAGCTTAGGCACTAATTTGAGGCTCACCCAATCATTGTCCCGACTAAATTTTTTATCAGAGCAATTCTTTAAAAACCTGATAAGTCAGGAAGAGTCACCAAGTAGGCAATTGAGTTGGGCATCTACGATATAACCTATGAACCTCGGACCGTCATAAAGGGACAGGCAGTTGCAGATTTCTTGCTGGAATATGAGCCAGAAAGTGATCAAGAATCAGAGGTTTCAATTTAACCCGAATGGAAACTCTTTGCCAATGGATCATCGACATAGGCATGATCAAGCAATGGTGTGGAAATCTAAACTCCTGACAGAACTGCTTTACAACAAGCAATCCATCTAGAGTTCTTTGCATCAAACAATGAAGCCGAGTATGAGGCTCTGTTAGCAGGACTAAGACTAGCACGAACACTTCAGGTAAAAAACTTGTAAATTTTTAGTGATTCTCAACTAATCATGAAACAGGTTAGTGGGGATTATTCTCCAAAAGATGATCACATGAAATCCTACAAAGACTTGGTGGAAAGAGAACTTAAATAGTTTGACCAAGTCAAGGTTTCTCAAATAGCTGATAGGCTAGCGTGTTCAGCCTCGGTAACTCAGTCGGACCTAATCAGAATAGCGTCGATCGACTATTTGCAAATGTCTAACATCAATATCCAGAAAGAGGTGTTGGTCATACAGAACCAACCCAGTTGGGTGGATCCTATCAAGGCTTATCTTGTCAACAGAGTATTACCAGATTCAAAAGAAGAGACAAGAAAAATCAGATTGAATTCTTTCAGGTATTCCATGGTTGGCGAACGTCTATACAGGAGATCATTCTTTAGACCGTACCTGAGATGTGTGGCACCTGCTAAAGCAAAAGAAATTCTTTCTAGAATTCACAAAGGTGTATATGGAAACCACTTGGGAGGACAGTCACTGGCCTATAAAGCCATTACCCAAGGATACTTCTGGCCATACATGGCTCAAGATGCCGAAGAGCACACTAGAAAATATGATAAATGTCAGCGACACGCTAGAGTACCCTATTAGCTCCCAGAAGATCTGACCACTATGGCCAATCCTTAGCCATTCTTGAAGTAGGGGATGGATTCGGTGGGATCTCTCCTAAAGGCTGCTAACAGCAAAAAGTACGTCATTCTAGTCATTGACTAATTTGCAAAATGGGTTGAAGCAGAAGCTTACGCAATGATCACTCATGTGCAAGTGAAAAGGTTCATTTGGAGTAACATCATCTACTGATTTGGTTTATCAGAGTCTATTATCATGGACAATGCCACAAACTTTAACAATTGGCCGATCGAGAAATTCTTCAAGAAGTATGGGATCAACCAGAAGTTCTCATCACGGTCATACCCACAAGGGAAAGGCCAACCAGAAATAACCAATAATACCATATTTGAATGTGTTCGAAAGAGGCTGGAGGACCAAATGGGCAAATAGCTGAACAAGTTACCTAAAGTGTTCTGGGCTTACCGAACGACGCCCAGGTGTCCGACCGGAGAAAGTCCATTCTGCCTGGCCTATGAATCTGAAACAGTGATACCAACTAAACTGTCTACCCCAACATCCAGAACAGAGATACTAGAGAGGGGGTAGAATGATCAACTGCTTAAACAAAATCTGGATCTCCTGGAAGAAAAAAGGGAAGCAGCTCAGATAAGGCTTGCGGCTTATTAGAAGATGATTAAGAATAGTTATGATAATAAGGTGGAACACTAAGCATTCAGCTTCGAAGATTGGGTGCTACGAAAAGTCACTGACAATACAAAAGAATGAAGTGTTGAAAAATTCACAGCACAAAGGGAAGGCCCATATGAAGTCACTGAAGTGATTGGGAAGGGCTCATTCAAGCTTCGCAGAGTTAGCAATGCAGAATTAATTTGCAAGCCTTGGAATGCAACCCATTTAAAAAGGTATTATATTTAAATTTTGACGTACTAGAATTATAATATTTCTTTTTGAAAATGTACCATTTAACTTTTCAAAGATGGAAAGATCCTATAATAAATAAAAAAAAGTGCCAAGAAGTACTTTGCTGTGTCTTGCCCTTTTTTTGCCTTTACTCTAAAGCTATTTAACCCCCAAAGCAAATATTGCAATTCTGCAAATGTAACCCCAAAATTCCTTTAGGGGAATCGCATGTTTAAAACTCAATATATTAGAATTTAGAATTTAAACTTTGGCAATACAACCTTATTTTTTCTAAGGAAAGGAGCACACCTTCTTTAGAGTTGGCCTCAAAGACAATGTGAGTCATTTTTCAGTTGGTTATTAGAAAAAAAATACGTATGAATGGGTATAGTCCCACACCGGATAAAAATCCTTATTTTTCATCATATATAAAACAAAATAGGAAACCTACGTCAGTGCAAGACATGCTACTGCGCATGAGAAATGTGCATTAACTTGCTCTTGCCTGCCTTTTTGCTAGTAACAATGACCAACTTTCTTACAAATAAAAGAGGGCATAGGCCCAAATCAAGCTAAGGTCTTAAATGACCAATCGCTTACAAAGCTAAAGTCTAAACGACCGACCGCTTATAAAAAAAAAAAAGAGGTCATAGGTCCAAATCAAGCTAAGGTCTTAAACAACCGATCGCTTATCAAAGCTAAGTTATTAAACGATCAATCGCTTATCAAAACTAAGGTCTGAACGACCAATTGCTTATAAAAGAAAAGAGACCATAGACCCAAATCAAGCGAAGGTCTTAAACGACCGATCGCTTATCAAAGCTAAGGTCTGAACGACCGATCACTTATATAAAAATAAAAAAAAGGTCATAGGCCCAAATCAAGCTAAGGTCATAAATGACCCATCACTTATCAAAGCTAAGGTCTAAACGACCGATCACTTATAAAAGAAAAGAGGTCATAGGCCCAAATCAAGTTAAGGTCTTAAACGACCGATCTCTTATCAAAGCTAAGATCATAAATAACCGATCGCTTATCAAAGCTAAGGTCTGGACGACGGATAGTTTATAATAAATAAATAAAAAGAAATCATAGGCCCAAATCAAGCTAAAGTCTTAAACGACTGATCGCTTATCAAAGCTAAGGTCTGAACTGTGACCTGATAATTGTCCCTAGAGGGAGGGTGAATAGGGACTTTAAGCAAACAATGGAACTTTTTTAATTTAGCATGTTTTGATAAAAATTAGCTTGAGTGAACTTTTGTCAAAGACTTGATGAACTTATGTATTCAACAAGTACGATTGAGAAAGCTCTATCTATTATGCACTTAAATGATCTAGTGGATACAACAAGTGTAAGTATATATGTAAGTGCAACATATCATGCTTTTAGTATGTGGAGATGTTGATTGTACATTTGTCAAATGCATTGTATGCAAATTGATTGGCAAATATATACTCAAATAAATACTCAATCAATCAATAATTTAATTTATTTCACAACTCAACCAATATACTCCAAGCATTTATCTCATCCTCCTCATGTGAATTAAAATATTTAAACTTATAGCATTCATATATAAAATATATGGAATTTAAGTAAATAAAACTCTATCAAATAACGGAGTTTAAGGTTAGAGAAATGCAAATCAAGTGACACCATAATTTTCACATGGTTTGGCCCCTCTTGCTTACGTCCATGCCTCAAGAGCACTTATTGAGGTTTCCACTATAGAGCCTTCCTTAAGGGTGAAAAGCAAACTGTACAATTGCCAAGTGAATCACTTGGGCTTCTTTACTCAATGACAACCTCACCAAGACTTCTTCCATGCTCAATGAAAACCTGACCAAGACTTCTTTACCAAGCTCATGACTTGGGCTTCTTTGCAAAGTGCAACACTTGGTCTTCCTCTCAAATAGGATAAATAATAGTTTAGGTACAATGAAGAATATCCCTCAATGGATATATACACAAATTATAGCTCATATACCTAGAGTTATCAATAAAATACTCAATTGAAAGCTCTTCACTAGGATTTTTCCATTATGAATGATATACAAGTGTTTGGTTCAATAGTGGTGGCTACCAATGGATGAATGATATGAAGATTTAAGCTCTAAGGTAGCATCTACCAATAATATATGATCATGAAAGGTTATGGTAGTCTCTCTCACCTGTATAATGCATATACAAGGTGTATTTATAGTCCAAGAATGAATTATGGCCTTTTGGAAGTGGTTGGAAAACATGAAGTGCAGCAACTAGCCATTGGAGTTTGAGTCTCTAGGTTTCGGTGAACTGAAGCTATACTTCGGTCAATTGAAACCTCCCCTATTTTGCAAACCCTACTAGAATGAATACCAACTTCTACAAGTCGACTGATGGATTCCATCAGGTGACCAAAAGACCTCTATCAGTCGACCAATGGGTTCCATCAGGTGACCGAAAGTCCCCAAGTCAGAATCTATTCTCAGACTCAGCCAATTTCTCCTAAGTAAGTTTCTCATAAACCTTTATATTTTATTCACTTTAAGTTATTCAATGTAATTAAGTAAAGTAACCCCTATTTGGATTCAATAAAAATATTTTCAAAATCAAATTCAAAGTGAATCAAAATCTAATTTTTCAGTTTTAGTACAAAACGAATTTTCACAGCTTTGACATAAAATTCATCGTGTAATATGAATAACCAAAATAAGTCATTTGGGGCTGAGAAAATTCATATGATTATGATAAATCATGGGGTACAATTTTTGGGACTTTTTACGTCAAGATTCATTAAAAAAAACTCATATTTACTATTTTTGCCCCTAGAATCCAACACTTAGCCAAATTTATGCGCTAAGTAACCGAAAGAGTAACTGTGCATGACATGACTTTATAGAGTGATTCAATTGAGTTCAAAGCCTAAGTCAATCTATCTAAGAATCATAAATGATATTTCCTAGTTCAAGTGTAGGTTCTAGAATTTGTTTACTCAAGATTTGAGTTCCTTCAAAGCTAAACATAAGCTTGAATTAACTCAATCTCAACGAAGGCCTTCAAGATGATTTAATGAAGTTCATAGCCTAATTATAAGTGTCCAAGGAACCATGATATGATATGAATGATATGCATTTGTCCTAAGGTCCACTAGGTCAATAGATGAGCTTTCAAAATAAGTTACTTCATAAATAACTTTATATTAAATCTAGCATTCACCTAAAACTAATCTACCCAAGTATTTTGATCTTCAAATCTTTAAGCTTTTGGGTTCTTTCATCATGTGCCTTAGATTCACTTCAACTTTACCATTGATCTTGATTATTGATCTTTGAGTTCCATGATGATGTGGTTTCATATATCTTCTTCTAATTCCTTTTGAAGTCCAATGTCTTTAAGATACTTGAGATAATATGATATTTTGTAAACTGCACACTCAAGTAAACTTATTAAATTTACACTACAATAGGTTGTTATCATAAAAATCACCCAAGTAACCTAATGTTGAAACCTTGAGGTCAACATGAACGATCGACTACTTATAAAAGAAAAGAGGTCATAGGCCCAAATCAAGCTAAGCTCTTAAACGATTGATCGCTTATCAAAGCTAATATCTTAAACGACCGATCGCTTATCAAAGCTAATGTGTGAACAACTGATCGCTTATAAAAAAAAAACTCAAATCAAGCTAAGGTCTTAAACGACAGATCGTTTATAAAAGATTAGAGTTCATAGGTCCAAATCAAGTTAAGGTCTTAAATGACCAATCGGTTATCAAAGCTAAGGTCTGAATAATCGATCGCTTATATATATATATATGCCAAAATTAAGGTAAGGTCTTAAACGATCAATCGCATATCAAAGCTAAGGTCTGAACGACCGATCGCTTACAAAAAAGAAAGGTCATAGGCCCAGTCAAGTCAATTTATAGAAAAAGCTGCCGTTATCACAATCTGATCGCTTGGATCATTCCCTTGCTGAATTCTCTAGTAAATAAAGAAAAAGACTTCAAGTGTCGAACGCTAGTTGATCATTTACATTACTAAAATTGGGAAGGAGTTTCCAATCTAAGAATGGGCTAAGGGCCCAACCTACCAAGGCAATTATCAGTGCAAACAACTATCAAGAGCAGAAGTATCACACTAAATCTGAAGATAAGTTTGGAGAAACTGAAGCATAAGAATGACAGTTACAAGAAGAAGGGTACAAGTTATCCCATAAAATAAAATAAAATAAACTCCTTTTGAGAATTACAAAAAATATATATAATTACAAGAGTTAACCCTAGGGAGCTGCCCCATCCTCCTTATTGAAGTCTTGATCAAAGGAGTCCACAATTAGGGTGCCCGTCGTAGAATAGGCACACGCCTTTGCAAAACCTAGTCAAACAGAGGAGGAACGGGAGGAGCAACAACTGAGGTAAAAGAATGGGGAGTTGAGCACAAGCTCTTAAGGAAGTCCGCAAACTTGCGTTCGGCTTTGCCATGCGCAGGAATGCCATATCACCGAATGAGTCAATAGCCTGATCAACATCAAACTCATCAGGATCTTCATAGTCCCGTTCAGCTTTAGGCTTCCCTCCTTGCTCGAAGCCATAGCGAAAGCCATCAGCAAGCTTCAAAGTTTGGATCTTCAAAAAGCATTAGTACATCTCAAGTTCCCTAGACATGCAAACCTGCATCATCGCCTCAAGCTCCGCATCCTTCTTTTCGGCCAAGTTGGGTACGTGACAAGTACTTCTTCATATAAGGGTAGATACTCAAAACCCTCTCCCTCAGAAACTCAATCCAATTGGCAGTAAAACAAAGAAGAATAGAACAAAGTTATGAATGAAAAGTAAAGAGTTCTTGCTAAAAAAAAAAATCCTAGGGTACCTATAAAAAGACTTGCCAGAAAGAGTAAAGGCATGAATCACAGTGTTACCAAAAACACTGGGAATGGGGAAGTGTTGAGCCGCCCTAACATTACAGGCCCCTTTCACCAACACAAGTTTTTCCTTCCACAATATGTCAGAAATGGGAGTATCAAAACAAATTTTTCTATCCTTATTAGGGAATAGATGATAACAATTATCTTTTGATCTAACCCGATGAAGAGAGTACCAGAACAGAAGATCATTCAAATATATGTTAAGTTTATGAACACAATTCAAAGAAAGTAAGCAAGAAATAGTGCGAAAAAAATTAGGGTTCAACAGAAGCGGCGTAAGCTTCAGCTTAAAAAGAACGAAACTGAAAAAAGGGTGAAGAGAAAATCTGAAAGTCTTCAAGTGAGAAGCCGAGAAAAGGACTTTGCCTTCCTTGACTCCTTCCCCAACACTATAATCAGAGTCTAAGGGGTAACCCTTGATTATGACGTCGTTAGGAATACAACATTCCTCTCTGACTCTCTCAATGTCAACTAACTGCCTAGTCACCTGAGCAACAACCATATCCTGATCGGATGTGACTACTTCCCAGCCACAACAGTGGGTTGGGCAGTTTCTGTAACTGGAAGAGAGGAACTAGACATTGTGACTTCTTGATTGTTAGAAATGGTACGATCACTATCACTGGAAGATATCGTAAAGAAGAAAAAGATGTAGATAAAAAGATGAAGACTAACCTTAGAAAACAAATCAGTACCAAGAAGATCAAGAAAAAATGAATCTGGAAGAAAAGGCAATCAGTTGTAGAAGGTTTGTGGCTAAAAATGACAAGTATCTAAACAAAATACAAAGGGTAACATAAAGAGATCACTTACGTGCTTAGCGTCATCGCTAGTACCCCAGCATTAAATGAGGGACCACGGTACAAGTAACAAAATCATTACAAAACTTATACGAATTCCCTCTGGTATGACAAAAGCTCATAATTGAAGAGAATTGGGGGCAATGTGTTATTAATTTTTATTGGGTATGTGCATCAAATTGATTAGCAATAATTACTTAAGTAATTTTTTGTGCTTACACAACACAAGACTAACCCCTGTTTAAAAAAAAAAATTGAGTTGGACTGGATGGATTTGACGTCAAATTGGACTCGAACTTAAATTATGATTGTATATATTAAATTGTGTTCGAATGGATTTCTTCTCAACTTGCTTGAGCGATTACGTACTCATTTTAGCAGTAGTCTCTGTGATTTTTCTCAACTAAGATTTTCAAATATAAGATCCTCGTGTCACTCTTTGCTTTTTCTTTCATTCTTGTTTCGTATTGCTTGATTCATTATGTGCTAAATATTGTTAAAATTGCATAATAATCTAATTAAAATTTAACTTTTCTTCACTTTCGAACAGCACAACTCACATAGCCTGTGTGTGGGGGGGTGGGGTAGAGAAAAGCATAAAAATGATTGAAACGGAGAATCAATCTAAACTTGCACATAAATATATTATATTTTCAATTTACTAATTGTTTCAAAGAAGAACAGTTGGACCATGAGGGAAAAGAACAATAGGACGAAACAAGCCTTCTCCAAACTCGCATGATTCAAGTCTATTTTTCATTCATCGGACTACATATACCATACTCCATTCAAAATCATGCCACGAACGAACACCAAAACCCTCAATGTATTTTGCATTCCACTTGATCTAGTTGCATCTGGGCTGCAATTTTTTTTTTTTTTTTTTTTTTGGGCATGTAAAATGAATATATTAACTATACAAAAGATAAGGAATATATGCAAACCAGAACTAAAAAAACATTAATTTATGATAATGGTAGAAATTCGTTTGATTGACAATCACTGAAAATTCAATTAAAAATAGACCTGTTATGAGCTTCTGGGTTTTAGCTAGGTGGGTGATGAGGAGCTACGTACTATGGCTATATGTGTTGTTTGCTTGAACTTTTTCAACTATTCCTGGACCTCATATTTATAGGTGAAAAGGACTTAAGAAATCAGTCAAAGTTCATCAAAATCTTAGTGTTATTTGTTACTATGTTACTTTTTATGCGTTAAGTACTCAAAGATTGTTAGCATTTGGGTGTGGATTACATGAATTGTGTGCAAAGTCGGTCAATTTGTAATGCCCATTGATAACACAATGATTAATTATTAGTGGGTTTTTTGGTAAGTAATTAATTATTAGTGTTGTGTCTTCAATATTCGTAAATCCAAACAGTTATTTTTAGTATTTGGGTGTAGATTGTGCAAAGTCCATCGATTTCCGTAGGTTATATTTATAGGTGGGGGTGCATTCAATCAAAGTTTATAAAAATCTCTTTTTCTGAAAAAAGAGTTAATGTAAATCTTGGTATGATTAATTACTATAGTTATTCTGGGTAAGTGTTTTTTAATTATGTTTACTTTGGGTTTAAGTACTAAATTGCAGATAGGATTAGGACCAGATAATTAGGTATATATGTAAATAAGTCATATTTATCTCTATCTTGTTGTAGTTAGCATTTAACCTTAAACGCATCATTCAATGTAAATGTCATACAGTATATTTTTCATAGGAAAATAGTAATTACTCAAGTTGCCTGCAAATGCAAGATCTAGAAAGCACTGACACTTCATATAATGGTATCAAACATTCAGACACTTCTTGGACACTCGGACACGTGTCGGACACTTCTTAGAAGTGTTCTGAATTTTTTTTTTTACACGTGGAGGGCACAAATAGGACACACGGGGGATAAGGCGGGATACATTTTGTAATTTTTAAAAGTGCATTAAAATCCTTGAACTTTTTCAAAGTTGCAAAAAGACCCCTTTGAACTATTTTTTTTTAGCATTTCAATCCCTCATCTTCTAAAAGCTAACATCTTAACTCCTGGAAGAACTATAATGACATATATACCATTTATTATGACTATTATGCCCTTTTCTTTATAATTTATAAATATAGTGTTTTCTAAAATAAAAAATAATTAGATAAAATTTCTAAATAATAAATTTAGAAACAAAAAAATAAAAAAGCCAATAGAACTTTATTTAACATAAAGTCATGTTGTTTTGTTTGGTATTTTGTATTTAAATTTATTTGTTTGTTATTAGAAAAATGAGTAACGTGCAAGGTTCTAGTAGTAGGTTTGAATACAATGAAAATACTCATTTTGAAATAAATTAAGGGAGGCGACATTCGCACTCTTATTTTTTACAATTGCACTCCACTTGTCTTTTATCTCTTAAAAGGAATGACAAAAAAGTCCCTAAACTAATTAATACATCATTTCTTATTTTACAATACCACAACTATCATTTATACAATAAACTTAAACTTTTTTTTAGCTTCTTTACTTTCTTTATTACCATTTTTTTTTTTGGTTCCTGTCAAAATAAATAAAAAAAATTTACCTTCTTTACTTTATTTAGTACTTATTTTTTGGTCATCTGAAAAGAGATAATTTTTTCTTAGGTTTTTTTTTATCCAGTCAAATGGGATAATTTATTCAACAAAGATTACTTTTTTTTTTTTTGTTCCTTCCAAAAGAGATAATTTATTGAACAAAGAAAATTTCTTTTTTTGATCCTATCAAAAGAGATAATTTATTCAATAAAGATACCTTATTTTTGGGTCTTCTCAATGGAGATACTTTATTTAACAAGAATAATTTTTTGTTAGGTACTTTGTTCTTAGGTCCTGTCAAAAGATATAATTTATTCAACAACGATAACTTTTTTTTTGTTACTTTTTAATTTTTGGTTCCTACCAAACTAGATAATTTATTTAACAAAGATATTTTTTTTTTTGGTCCTGTCAAAAGAGATAATTTATTCAACATAGATAACTTTTTTTTGGGTCCTATAAAAATAAAGAACTCTTTTTTTGGGTTATTTTTTTCTGAATATTTTTTTTTTGGATATTTTTTGTATATCATGTTAAAAGAGTTCGAAAACATTAAAAATTGGAGAGAGAGATGGAATATCTAAAAGGGTAGTGTAGTATTTTGAAAAAAAGGTAATCATTTAGATGTGAAATTAAGATTAAAAGTGATATTTTATTTAAGATGGGAGTGCAATTGAAGAAAAGGGGAGTGTGAACATCGCCTCCCTAAATTAATTGCTTGATAATAAATTTAAGTATTTATGTAATTTATTTATTTTTATTGTTAGATTTATGTTATTGTGAATATTGGTTAACTTATTGAATATATATTAATATATTATTATTTCATAGCCGTATTTTTACCGTGTCCGTATCTTGTCGTACTCGTATTATGTACCCGTGTCGATGCTTCTTAAAAGAAGATCGACCTAAACACTTTTTAATCGTGGACTGGATTAGGTTTTCACTCGTATATTTTCTCCCTCTCTTCTTATATTTCACTTTATTTTTAAGTACTTTTAGGTCATGATCATTTAGACATTAAATTATGTATAAATCTGGCTAAAATCTATGGTCTCTCAATTTAACTCTTAACTTGACGAAACAAGACTAATCCCAATTTAGAAAGAAAAAAAATCGAGCTGGCCTCTCAAACTTAAATTATGAATGTATATATCAAATTGAGTTCGAAAGGATTTCTTCTCAACTTGCTTGAGCGATTATATATTCTATTTATGAATTTATTTTCTTGCCAAAAATTCACATACTCATTTGCTCTCATTGTAACTCGAACTCTTCCCTTTCACTTTGAAAGATACATCAGAGGAACTTGATATTTTTGTGAGCAATGGACGGTAAATGTGATCTTCCTGTGCACAGGACCGTCAAGTGCATATGATAGAATCCCTAGTTACAGGTATAGATATATTTCTGTGTATTTGTGTCTGTAAATGGTATCAGAGCTTTGTAACGAAGCCTGAATAGTAAGTTTTCTGTATCTTTCTAAAATATAACTGAGTTAATCAGAGTATGTAAATTAAATGTTTTCATAATTATCTTTTGTATACCTCTGTTAATATTCAGCAATAATATTGTGATATTATCTTTTCTTCTCAGTATACATATATAATCTAATTTTTAGCTTCCTGTTACATTTCTGGTTTTTATAAATCTCATATGCTTGCATACTGGTTTTATTTTGCTTGTTTGTCCGTTGTCTGGGTGACGTTAGGACGTTGTCAAGCCTTGTCTTAAAACCATTAGAGTATGCGAGAGGTCTTAAGAACCCTTAAAAATCCAGAATGACAGAAGAAAAAGAGTTTGATTGTATATGTAACTGGATAGGAAAAGATACTAGTGAGTATAATCATAGTGTTCATATTAAGAATAGTGAAGAACATGAGCTAAATAAGATCAGTTCCAGTGTTAATTCCCTTATAGATATAGTTTCTTCTTGGAATAGAAAATTCCAGAAACATCAAACATCTACAGCAATGATGATTGATGGCTCATTTGAAAATATAAATCATATTCTCAAAAAAATCGATAATAAAATCGATTATCTTCAGGGAATTCTTGACCTTTCTGAATTCACAGAAAAAAGTCAAGAACTTATTCATATAATAGAGAATTTGAAACAAATCGAAAAAGATAATCTTCAAGATTTGTATCCAGAACATACTCCGGGTACAAAAAATCTCTACTATGGGACAGAAGATATTCTGATGTTCCATAAAAAAGAAAAAACTCTTTTTAATAAACAAGAATATGATAATATAGTTGAAATATTCGACTATTGGAGAGAAATCTATAAGGATCCTTCTCTCAATATTGAAGAAAGAAATAAAATTCTTCAAAACATAAGGAAAACATCCTTAGATTATGAAGAGATTTTAAATCACTTCAATTATCAGATAAACCTAATATCTGATACAGAATCAGAAAATGAAAAAGAAGTTACCAAAATAACTAATGATTCGACTGATTCATCAGAACCCGAAATAGATGATTCAACATCTACTGAATATGATGAAGAAATAGAAGTAGAAAATTCTTCAACTTCTAATCCTCAGTTTCTTAGATCACCAAAAAGAAAGATCGATGAACCCCTCGATCCAGAGTTTTTCGGAGATTATGGTATCTCAGAAGAAACTGAACAAGTTTTCCCTACAAGAACTGAAGAAGGAACTTCAGATCCAAAACCTAGTTTAAGTCGAAGAGACGATTTAAACAAGATTAATGTTGCTCAAAATGGCACCTATCTTGATCTTACACATGTTGCATTTAAAGATCAAGAATAAGCTATAGACGATTGGGCACAATCACTGTCCATTCTCATCACTAATTATAAAACAGTCTGGAATAAAGAAAATTCTTAGACTACATTGCTGCAACCCTTCAAGGAGACGTCTTAGCATGGTTTCGCCAATGGGATCAGACTGATGAAGGAAAAGCACTAAAAGCTAGCCTTCTTAGTGATTTTAAATCTTTCGAAGAAATACTTCGAGAATTTACCAAAATAATAAAAGAAAATATGTGTGGGTTTTCTGGAAAGGCAAACCTACAAGAAGATGCTAACTATGCATTAACAAAAATTGAATTATGTGACATTTGTCAATACGACAAATTTGTTGCATTATACAAGAAATATTATTTCTTGATAAATCCACCAAAAAATCAATTTTGGTTAGAACAATTTTTTAGTAAACTTCCTCATCCTTGGGACAAATTAGCCAACAAAGGATATCCAGAATTTCTAAAAAATTTAGGAAAACGTGATAATCTTGGTTTTAGGATAAATTATGTCCTAAGATTAATTATGGATAAGTGCTTAGAAAGCCAAGCGAAAAGAAACGTAAAAAATCAAATCAATTGTTCTAAACAGAGACAACAATGTTGTGATAAAATTTTACAAGAAAATTGGAAAGTAGGATGTAATCCCACCTACTATAAAAAGAAAAAGAAATTTCCAAAACAGAAAAGCTTTAAAAAACGAAAAACATTTCGTTGGAAAAAATGGAATACAGATAAAACTCCTTCCAAAAAGAAGAAGTATATTAGGAAGAAAAAATCTTCTTCTAAAGAATCAACTTCCAAAAAGACAGAATGTAGATGCTACATCTGTAATGAAATTGGTCACATTTCTCCGAATTGCCCAAACAAGGGAAAAGGAACTCGGAAAATGATCAAAATGATTGAAGAAAAAATCTCGAAATCATTCTTGGTTATGAAATTTCAGATCCTGAAGATATTCTTTACGAAATCTCTAGTGAAGAAGAATCTTCTGATGAAAAATTAATCTTTATGATTAATACCACCTCTACGGACAATGACACAATCCGCCTAGGAGATATCATTAATGAAGAAGTTTCTTTTACAAAAGAACAACTTCAACAAATGCAAAAAATGCAAATTGTTAGAAAGGATGAAATATACAAAATCTCTCCTTTCACAAAATTCAATCCATTTTCTGCTAGAGTTTTTGAACAATTTAGTGGAAATACTGCCGGTAAATGTACAGCAGAAGGTAATGTTGAACTAAGTATCTTCACTAAGGAAAAAATTGCTCGATGGAAGAAAAAATATCCTGAAGTAAGATACATCCATATTGGAGTCATACAAATAAAGATAACCTCTTTATACAGAAGAGGATGTGATATTCCAATATTAGTCCTGGTTTCTGATAATCGATTCAAAAATCCTGTCAAAGCTTTAATTGGAGGAATGCAATCCAATTTAGTTCATAAAGTAGTCTGGTTTAATATTAAACCTGATTATTTTGTCTCTATTAATGATCCAACAATAGAGAAAGTTATAAGGATCATAATCCAATGTCAAGACACCGAGCTTGACGATGCTACAACAGATCTGAATATCGAATGAAAAACAATCCATGAACTAACCAAAACTACAAAGACATCAACAAAACCATTTGATAAATCTCTGGTAGAAATCTTTGAGCCTCGACCATATGATACAATCATTACTCCAAGGCTTGAAAGATGGGAAGACCTGAAAATTCCAAAACCATGGATATTTCAGCAACTTAGTCAAAATACCATAAAAAGAACTCCAAAATTTGAAATAACAGTTTCTGGAGATAATCTTTACATAACAAACAAAACTGATGACAATGAAAGAGAAACTGAACCGCTCATCAGAAAAAATTCTAGATGGGAAAAAGAATTTCCATCAGATTTTCAAAAGCTAAATAGTCAATTTTCTACCAAAGGAATTAGTTTTCGAGAACCAAAAGCTCCACCTCCTATTTTACCTCCAAGATTTTCCTTAGACAAAGGAAAAGGTAAGGCTTCAGAAATCCCGATCTTACCAGGATCAGGATCCTCTACAAAAAAATATCATATAAATTTAGCATTAATTTATCACTTCCAAATGGGAAAAGAAGAAATTATTTTCGCTCCAAAACATGGAATTCGAAAACATACTTATTTACTTGGAATCTTTAAATTCACAGGCTATGAACCCTATAGCCTAAGTGTTCTTGCTGACACAGGAGCAACAGTTTGCTGTTGCAGGTGGAATGCTTTGCCAGAAGAAAAATGGCAAAAAATGAAACATCCTGTTCCAGTAACAAGAATCAATGATTCAGAAACATTTATTCAGTACAAAGCCAAAAATGTTTCAATTTGGTTAACAGATAAAAAATTTGTTATCCCAAAAATATTATGCTTTCCAGATATGCATGGTGATTTCCTTTTAGGAAATAATTTCTTAAATTCATATCTGCCTATGCATATTTATCCCAACTCTATTGCATTAACTCTCAAACACGAGTTAATTCATATCCCTCTCCTAGATAAATATATTTATCTTTGTGACAATAATTTCAGCCCAAAAAAGAGGAATGAAATTAAGTTAATCCAAAATTCACATTGGCTCTATAAAATACTTGAACCACAATTTAGTGAAAATCCACTAAAATTATGGTCAAAAAGCCCAAGATATTATACTTTAAGATTAATAAAACCTGAAATCATAATTAGGGTAAAACCTATGATATATCTAAAAAAGGATATAGAAGAATTTGACAAACAAATCAAAACTCTTCTCTGGATATTAAACTAATTGAAAAAACAATTAGTCCTCACTCTAGTCCAGCTTTTATGGTGAGAAACCATAGTGAAATAGTCAGAAAACAATCTCGAATGGTTATAAATTATAAAAGATTAAATCAATATTTATAATTCGATGGTTAGTTTATTCCTAAAAAAGTTCTTATTAATCAAATAAGAGATGCTACCCTATTTAGCAAATTCGATTGTAAATCTGGAATTTGGCAAATAAAGTTAACAAAACACTCTAAGCCATTAACCGCTTTTAGTACACCAGCAGGACATTATCAATGGAAGGTAATGCCTTTTGGACTTAATACGGCTCCACAAATCTTTCAAAGATGGATGGATTCTATTTTCCATACATTTAAATCCTTTTGTGTAGTTTATATAGATGATATCCTACTCTTCTCTAAAACAAAAGAAGAACATAGAAGTCATCTAAAGTTATTTTGTAAAATAATCCAAAAACATGGAATTATTTTATCACCAAAGAAAATTGATCTAGAACAACCTAGAATTAATTTTCTGGGGTTAGAAATAACCTCCACAGGAATAAAACTTCAACCACATATTATTTCAAAGATAAAAGATTTTCCTGACCATATAGAAGACAAAAAATAGCTACAAAGTTTCTTAGGTCTTCTCAACTATGGAAGAAATTTCATTCAAAATCTTTCGAAGAAGGAAATCCCTCTTTTGAAAAAACTTCAGAAGGATCAACCTTTTGAATGGACTTCACAAGATTCACAATTAGTCCAAGCAATTAAAAAAGATCTCGAAGACATTCCTGACGTTTATTTTCCACAAAATGGAGATAAACTTATTTTAGAAACAGATGCATCAGATCTTTGCTGGGGATGTGTTCTAAAAGCTATAAGAAAAAATGTATGGCCTGATAAAAATGATGAACCACATCATTCAATTAGACCATTAAAAAAACCACTTCCTAAAAAACTTCAAAAAGAAGAATTAATTTGTGGATATAATTCGGGCAAGTTCAAATCAAATGAACAAAATTATATTATTTTTGAAAAAGAACTTTTAGCTATTAAATTAGCTCTAAAACGTTTTCATATCTATCTTGCACCTGAAAATTTTATTATTAGAACTGATAATCAATCAGTCCGTGATTTTCTCATTAATAAGAAAAACTGTCTTGATGGAAGAAGATTAAAATGGTATAACAATATTTCACTTTACTCCTTTGAGGTCGAACATCTTAAAGGTACTAATAATTTTCTTGCTGATTTTCTTAGCAGGAACTTTTATGATGGATAAAGATAAAGGAAAAGGCAAAGCAAATGAATGGGTGACGATTGCTAAAAAAGCACCATCCTTGAAGCAATCCTTGATGCAACCAGCATCTCCTACATCCATAAATCAATGGTTTGTAGTCTTTTCAGGATTCCAACCAGGAATCTATGCAACATGGTTTGAATGCTATAATCAAACTAATCGTTTCAAAGGAGCCTGTTTTAAGGTCTTTGAAACTTATGAAGAAGCTAAACAAGCTTTTTTCAACGTTGAAATTGCATCCAAAAAATATTTTCAAAAGCAAGAAATCGCTGAGGTTTCTGATTTTTTTAATCCAGGAATCCCCTTGGATATTTATGAAAATCTTAATCTGACATGGAAATCCCATGTTACAGATCAAAGAAAAAATTTTCGTAATTCTTTAAGTACATTAGCTAAACAAATAGCTGATCTAAATACTTCATCTTTATATTTTAAAGATTTATGTATTAAAATGGTTTCACAAGTTGATTAGGAGAAAGACATTCCACTAGAAAGAATCAACTGGTACCTACAACTTGCTGAAATGCTCAAAAATGATTTTCCAGCACCAATTTTCGAAAGGATAAAAAGAATTTGTCTTTTTGAAAAAGCAAAAACCGATCTTCCAAGCCATATTTTTCTAAAAATCAAGTTTTTTGTTGAAAACAATTACTTCTCTTTAACAAATTTTTATATTGAACATCATCAATATATTAATTTGAAAGATGGTTTTCCAAAACTTAGTTTAGGAACACACCTTCTATGGCCTTTGAAAATGCTTGATTGGGGAATAGTCAACAAACTAATTATCCAATCACATTATCCTGAGAAAAATTTACCCGCCATGATCAAATCAATGATCTTCAAATGTACTTGTCATTGGATCTGTAATAGAGTTCTCTCTATATGGGTTTCCAGTTCGTTTGGATGGCGAGAAAAAACTCGTTTTTTCCAACCATATCAGATTTGGTATTTGAAAACGATGACTGATGAAGAATATCTAGAAAATCCTCTAGAAGATTCTCTTAAAATAGCAAAGGAGCTTACCCCAAGAACCCTTGCTATTGAGAGTCTGGTTCATTTAAAAAACACTGCTCTCACTCTTCTCAGCACCACAAAACCATTAACAATGGTTTCTGACGGAAGAAGGATTTTTGTCACTGAATTAAGTATCGATTTTCCTTCATATTCGGCTCATCATCTTCAAAAGGCAAAAAGCCTTCTCAAAGATATATCCGAATTCAAGCTATTCCCAATTTCCGATAGCCTAGGCATTCAAAATGTCACTTTGTATTTGAACACCCAAATGGTCCATTTTGTTTACCTCCCTTTTTCAATTGCTCAAACTACACTAACCATACCAGCTTCTAAAACACTACCCATGACAAACCCACCCAAGAAACCAACTCCAAACAAAAACCACTCTGTCCTACACCTCTGTAAATGGTGGTTAGCACCATGGAAGAACCTTACACTTTTGCTTGGAACTCTCTCACTAGAGGAAACCTCAAAAAGCATAGAACCCATGAAGCCATTTCAATTTTTAATCAAATGATATGCAAATCAGTCCAACCTGATCACTTTACCTTCACATTAGTCCTCAAAGCATGCACCCAATTGTCGAAGCCTGAAATTGGGAAACGGCTTCATTCACAAATCATCAAGATGGGGCTTGAACATAGTAACTTTGTTCGAAATAAGTTGATTCACGCTTATGCATTATCTGGGTCGATGGTTGATGCACGGAAGCTGTTTGACATGAGTGCTGAACTAGACATTGTGACATGGAATAGCATGCTTGAAGGTTATGCTGATAATAAAAAATGGCGAATCACTTCATCAAATGTTTGACACAATGCCTTGTAAAGATGTGGTGTCTTGGAATACTATGATTGCTTATTTTGTGGAAGTGGGTGAGTTCAGTGATGCCATTGACATGTTTAGACTGATGGAGGAAGAATGGGAACTGCCAGACAGAGTGACTTTGGTTAGTGTTTTAACTGCGGTGGCCCATTTGGGTGCATTGGCTCAAGGAAAGTGGGTTCATGCTTATATTAGGAAGCGGGGAATTGAGCTTGATGAGAACCTTGGATCGGCGCTTGTAAACATGTATTCTAATTGTGGGTGCTTAGATGGTGCAATTGAGGCGTTCACTGAGACAGAGAGGAAGCGTGTGGACACTTGGAATTCCATGATAGGGCCAGAGCTTAGAAGCTATTAAACTCTTCTCCAAGATGGAGTTTTCTAATATTCGACCCAATGCAATAACCTTCTCTTGCATTTTAAATGTGTGCAGCCATGGAGGGTTGGTTGAAGATATATGGTCTGGGGTATTTCAGCAAGATGAAAATTGACTATGGGATTGAACCAGACATAGCACATTATGCATGCGTGGTTGATCTCTTGGGCCGTGCTAGCTTGTTTGATGAGGTAGGGAAGATCATTAAAAACATGCCAATGAAACCTAATGCTGTTATGTGGAAGGCTTTATTGAGTGCATGTAGAATCCACAGAAATTTTGAAATGGGTGAAAAAGCCGGGCTTCAACTCATTGAACTTGCCCCAAATGATCATGCATGCTATGTTTTGTTATCAAACTTGTATGCAATGGCTAATAAATGGGATCAAATTCATAAACTGAGAAAAACCATGTGGGAGAAAGGTGTAAGGAAACCACCTGGTTGCAGTTCCATTGAATTGGATGACTCTGTTCATGAATTTATTGTAGGGGATATAACCTATCCTAGAAAGAAAGAGATCTATGAAATTCTTGATGAGATGGGAGACAGATTAAAGCTAGCAGGGTATGAGCCAGACACCAAGCAAGTTTTGTTAGATATTGACGAGGAAGAAATGAAGCAAACTTCATTGGGTCACCACAGTGAAAAATTGGCAGTTGCCTTTGGCTTCATCAGCACAAGACCTGGAACAACAATCCGTGTGATGAAAAATCTCCGGGTGTGCAGTGATTGTCATTCTGCTTTGAAGCTTCTGTCAATGATTTACAACAGTGATATAGTTGTTCAGGATTCAAATCGGTTTCATCATTTTAAAGAGGGGTCATGTTCTTGCAAGGATTATTGGTAAAATCTCTCTCTTTATAAATTGTATGATTCTGTTACACCCAATTAGCACTTGTACATGTTTGTGTAATAAAAAATGGAAAGCAAAATAAAAAGATGTTATATTCATGCTCCAATATGCTTCTTGCCTAATTGCTATCCTTTACTCAGGTGCGGATAGTGCCTTCCACTAATCCATCTTAAACCTTTTTTGATTTTTTTTTCCTTTGATGTAGATTTTTTTTATCACAGATTTTGTTTATTCCTAGGACATAGGATAGTGCACCCATGTTATTCATCTCAAACCTTTTTCTAGATGCAATTTGGTTTCCCTAATAAAAATATCCATGTCTTATAGAACTTAGGTATCTCTTTGTTTGTTTACTGACATACTTGACCCTACCTGCATCGCGGACGTAATTGAAGTCTGCTATTTTTTTTGGTAGATCTTTTTTTGCTAAATACTATTAAGAACAGGCAGGTTTGGTGATTCAAATTACCCAAAATATGTTGCATTTTTAACATGATCAGATTTCTTAGTCATCATCTGTGATCTTCTTTCCCCTGTTGGCTATACAAGTTAGATTTGAACCAGAAAATCAGCTAATTGTCAATGGTATGGGACTAACCATTTAAACCTGAGTAATGATAGGGAAAATGATAACTGAACCACCAAACAAGACACAGTGCCTTGTGGAGCCACCACTGTTGTTTATAATCACAAAATCTTATACTAGACTCGCCTGTAAACTTTTCTATTCAATTTAGTATTCCTAATAAACAACCTAAATCCATACAGGAACAACTGTTTGTGGGTTTTTGTTTGACTTTCCTTGAAATTCATTCAAGGACTTATTTCCCTACATTAATAGATGAATTTCCACTCACGAGGGTAGCAACTTCTGTCTTCTAGCTTTTTGGTAGAACACATGACCAAACCTATTCATTTTGATGGCTATATTACTTGGATGAATGTGTGTGATATTGGGTATATGTCATATTACAGACCAGCAATTTTCACCTCACAATGTTAAAAGAATGTCTGTTTGGGTGGAGAGAAATCGCAAGAAGTAAAAAGAGATGTTAGAATTGTATCAGTGGAGAGAAATCATAAGAAGGAAAAAGAGAACTTAGAATTGTATCAGAGCTACTTCAATGCTCCTAGTTAAAAGATTCCAAGTTTTCACTTCATCTGCTAAGACTTTTTCAGTGATTAGAAGCACCACAAGAGTGACACGATGTTATTAAACCAATTATAATTAATTTGCTGAAGATTAGAGAAGATTGATATCTTCATTGATTTCTCAATCACAAATCATGAACACCACATTTGAATCCAACTCATTAATTAAAGGCGGGCACCATTAAAACAAATGGGTAGAACCTTGATGGATAATGAAATCCTAATCATGGAAACACTTGTGACATTCAAGTATCTTGTCATAAAGTTGTCTGTGGTATCATTATGAGAGTAAACCTCGTGTCTCGGGATGGGTATCGTTTTTAGGTGTCACAATAGCCCTTGGTGTACCAGATGGAGTTTATTAATCATTTTTGTCCTATGTTATGCCTATGCACTCCGACTGCTTTTTTTATTATTATTATTAGTTTCTTTCGTCTTTTTGACCTATTCACTTGGATTGAGAGTGAAGTTAGTTCTAGTTTTTTTTTTTCTTTTATTTTGTTTGGGCTCCTCCAAAGTAGGGGTGCACAGTACAGTTTCTTACGATTTTTGGTGGAACCGAAATCAAAACCGTTTTCAACGGTTCCTTAACTTTGAAAAGAACCGGAACCATTGAATTCGATTCGGTTCTGTTTGGTTTTGGTTCTTGTTCTTTGTGGTTCCGATTCCAGTTCTCCAATGGTTCTTTGTCAACTTTTTTATTATTAACATTGGCAAAATACACACTCATACTTGTGCACTCCTAGTTATAACAATAGATTAGAAGCTATTAGTATTTATTTATATATCTTATATTATATAAATGTATAGAACATTAGAACTTAGAAGCTAAATGTATTTATCTATATATTATATATTTTATACTTATATATAAATAGAACACTATAATTTAGAAGGTATTAGTATTTATTTATATATTATATATTTTATATTTTAGATATATATATATATAGATATATATATATATATATATATTTTTTTTTTCTAATGGTTCCGGTTCCGGTTACTAGAATCGTAGTAAATGGTTCCTAAAATTTGGAACCAAAACTGGAATCATAGTAAACGGTTTAGTTCGATTCAGTTTAGCTACGGTTCATTATAGTTTCGATTCCACCGATTCTTTGTGCATCCCTACTCAAAAGAGCCAATAGAAAAGGAGTGGGAAAAACACAATTCGAATAATATGTTGATTGTCTCAAAGTGGTCCTACATTTTGTATAATTATCTTTGTTTTGGTTATGATGAATTAGGTAAATATCTATTTGTCCCAACAAAGGCATTCTGGCATAAGCTCTTATCTAAAGATTGTAGTCACTTTTGGCTAATTTCCCAGATAGATAAGCATCAAAAGCGCCTTCCTAGATTGTGCCAAAAGGTATTATTAGGATTTGTTAATAATTAAATTAGAGTAATACTACACTTGTCGAACGATTTTTTTCGCACTCTAATCATTTGTGTCTAACAAAGACTCTTAGGGCTAGTTTGGATTGATGAAATTATAAGGAAAAGAAAAGAAAGGGAGGGATGGTGTTTTTTATGTTTGGTTTGTTACAAAGGAGAGAAAAGAAAGGATTAGGAGTGAAATCTCTCATATGCTATCCTCTCAAAAGTCGAAAGATTTGAAGAGAAATGATAAGATTTAGTAAATCTTTCTTAATACCAAAACTAACTCTTAACATTTTAAAAGACAAAGGGGGGTGATAGTAAATAAAAAGAGGATATGATAGTAAATTAGTTAAAATGCTTTCTTTTCTTTTCTCTCATTTAGCTTCTCCAAACAAGAATTATACATTTTCTCTCATTTACCTTCTCCAAACTTCCTTTTCAACTCAAAATTAATTAACATTTTCACTCAAAACTCTCTTTTCGATTCAAAATTGACATCTTCAGAACTCTCTTCAATTCAACATCAACATTTTCCACCATAAATTGACATTTTCACTCCAAAAGTTTCCATTCTCATTCTAAAATTCTATTTCCAAGTCAAAATCGACATTTTCTCTCCAAAATACTTTTTCATCTCAAAAGACTATTTTCCTTCTAAAAATTCCAATTTTATTCCCAAACTCTATTTTTATTTCAAAATTTCCATTGTTTCAGAAGTTACAAAAATACCATTTATATGGAAATGGACATTTCATACCTTCAAAAATCAATCTCTTGGAAATGAACACTCAAAATAAAAAACATACAAAATACCCAAAACAATCTTTCTCAATCTCAAACCTGCAATATACACAACACTCTTCTTCAATTTAAAACATACAACATAAACAATACATTTTTCCTTAGTTTAAAACATACAAAAAAAACAATACATCCTTCCTCGATTTAAAACATACAACACACAACACAACTTCCCTCCACTTAAAACATTTAATACACATGACATATTCTTTCTCAATAATAAATCTATACAACACATTCTTTTTTCTTTTAAAAAAAATACTCAAATGTACCCTTCTTTGAAATTCAACTTGCCCAATTCAAAACATACACTTCTTTAAAAAGACATTCCCAAAGCAAACTCTCTCTCAACAATCCTTTCATCCAATTCAAATCATCGACTCACATAAGGGTCAGTCAAATTCATTGGCCTTCGTAAAAGGCCAATCACTTTCAAACTCATTCAATGACTTTCGTTAAGTCATCTTCATTTTCATCTCTTTCGAATTACGTTTGACCTGATTCTCACCTTAGATAAGATACGTAGGCAACCCTAGATTTGGTTACCCCGCCTTCGAACTTGTATGTTCGTGGGTCCACATTTATCAACAATCACATTTTCAAATCTCATTTTCATTTCTTTCAAACTACGTTTGACCTCATTCCCATCGTAGTTGGGATACGTAGACAACTTAAGCAACCCTAGGTTTAGTCATCCCGCCTTCAAACTCATATGTTCATGGGCCCACATTCCAACATACCTTCATCCATGATTCCAAAATCAAAAGACATCCTCCTTTAGATCAAAATACCCATCTCTTCTCGAGTCTAAGGAATTGTCAAATTCATACCAATTAGGAAATTAGATCTCATCACTCATTGGTTTGATCTAATCTCTAAGGTAACATCAAACTAGGTGCTATAAAGTACCTCATTTCCTAATCCTCATAAGTAACATGAAAGATAAAGTAGGTAAACATGTCCGCACAGATGTTATGGGGTGCCTAATACCTTCCCCATACATAACTAAACTCCCGAATCCATTAATCTAATTTCTTGAAGACCACATGGTAGTCAAACACCTTAGGGCTCACACTTGTCCAATTCATGTCTATCCATCCAAATTGTCGGTGACCTAGCACACCACAACTCAATGTTAGGTGGCGACTCCATACAAACACACATAAGACCCTAGCACCTCTAAGATCACACCCCGTCACAATACATGTTCGGAACAGCCGGGGAACCTTTCCCATCCACATCAGGGAGGGGGGCCAGCCAGTTTCGCGGGCACGACAGAAGGTTGGGGCTACGCCTACTGAAAGATTGGTTGGTGATTGTTCACCATTGTTTTGGATTTGTTGTATTAATGGTTGGGGCCACGCCTATTGAAATATTGGCCGGTGATTTTTCACCTTTAACTTGGATTAGTAAAATGAAGGTTGGGGCTGTGGTTTACAACCACTTGTGATGGAAATCTGAACTTGTTGGTTTTGAAATACTATGTTTGAACTACATGTCGTTGCTTTATAAATTTTCAGTAAAAATATGCATTTTGCCAAACTATGCATTAAATATTTGAAAATTTCATCTTAAAGTAGTATTTGTTGGTTTTCTCTACTGGGTGTCTTCTCACCCTTTAACATTTTAGGTATTGACACTCAAGGTGGGGCAAGTGTATATGCTATTTGTGGAACTTGAATTGCTTGTTGAAGGAATTATTTTTTGATGGACTTCAGCACTTTTGTGATGACGTTGGGAAATGCTTAAGTTGTAATATTTTTGTTTTGGCAAGTAACTTGTCTAAATGTGTGAAACATGAACCTGTGCAAATAGTGCTGAACCTATTTTTGTACAATTCTGGTTATCTTTTTGTATGTAGAAAGTCCCTAGATGTATTTGTATTCAAATGACACTATACCTTGTTATTAAGCCTTTTGAGATGATTTACTTGGCAAGGCCTTATGATTTGAGGTTATTTCTATTTGTATATTACCAGTCTTATAACAGATTTTGAATTGTTATGTCAATTACCTCATGAGTGATGTTGATCACTGGTTTTTTATGGAATTAGTCTGTTTGGCAGGACAATATGATCAAATGGTTGCTTTTTGGTCTACACTGAGGCTATATATCAGTTTGTTTTCATTTAGTTGTCACTTTATTTTTTTTTTTTGAATGAGGTTGATATAATGAACTTGTATAAATTTCAGATGGAAGCATGTTAATGAAATGAGTAGTTTGTCTCTTAAATGTAAGCTTTGTCCTTTTATTATTATTATTATTATTTGTACTTGAAAGATATTGTTCTAATTGTCCATTATGAATGCTTAATTAGTGTGTGTTAGTGTTTGTCTTGTGAAGATTACAAGCTTGTTTATATTTTGAGAAAACAAACTCTTGACCTGTATGAATATTTAAATCTTTCACTTCTGTTTTTGGAACCCATTTGCATCTATGAAAAGTTGAATCATGGCATACTTGATAAATTGTCTAGTTTCCTATCTTATCTTCTAAACCTCGTGTCCTGGACAGGGTATCGTTTTCGGGGTGTCACAATAGCCCTTGGTGTACAAGAAAGAGTTTATTAATCATTTTTGTCCTATGTTATGCCTATGCACTCTGACTTTATTATTATTATTTTCTTTTTCTTTTTCTTTTTTTTTTACCTTTTCACTTGGATTGAGAGTGAATTTAGTTCTAGATTTATTTTATTTTTCTTTTATTTGTTTTGGGCTCCTAAAAATTACCAACCTAAAGGGAGCGGGGAAAAATACAATTTGAATAATATGTTGATTGTCTTAAGTTGGTCCTAAATTTTGTATAATTATCTTTGTTTTGGTTATGATCAAGTAATATTAGATAAGGGTGACCACAAATCGGATCGGATTATACATAATCTTAATCCGATCTGCATATTACGGATTGACGAAAATTTAATCCAATCCTATCCATGGCAATTGGCTAATTCGATCTGATCCGTGATTAAACGGATCGAATCGGGTCGGATTGACGGATTGAGCTAGTACTCCTATTTGAATTTTTTTTGTCTACTTTAAAAATTCAAAGAAAAAAATTAACCAACAAACACAATACTTTTTAATTCGTATCTCAAATAAATACAATTGATAAATAAACAAATATAATATACATTAAGTTTTTAGAATTACTCGTGTAAGTATGTAGCATATTATATTATTATACATATAATTACTAATTATATATATAGATATATTATCACGGATTGGATTGTGGATAGGATCGGATTTCTGACCCTTCAATCCGTAATCTGATCTGTGACTAATGAATTTTAATTTTTTAATCGGTTACCAATCCATTAGCTAACGGATTAGATCAGATTTGTCCAAATCGAATCGAATCGGATTTGCGAATTTTTTGTGCACCCCTAATATTAGGTAATACCGAAAGTGAGTTGGAAAATACAATTTAAATAAATAATTAATACATCAGTAATTAGTAATACCAATTTGGATGTTTTATCATTTTTCATATTACACCATACTTGGGAGCAATTCTACAATACCCCGAAAATTCCTTAAATGAAAAAATTTCACTGGTGATAAAACTCATTTTTTTATTATTATAGAAAATCATAAAAGGTGAAATCTTATTAGTGGGATTTTTTCAATACACAAAAATTCTAGTGTTACATAATAATTTCTCCAAACTTAGACAGTAATTAAATGCTTACCAAATTCAATTCTTTTGATATTTTGTAAGCATTGTTTACTAATATATCTCATAAACTTAAAGCCCAATATAAGCAATGCTTTAAAGTTAAAATACAAGCAATGTGGTGATGATCCATGTAACAAGATGAGATAGATAGTCGTGTATTTGATAGAATATATTGTTGTTTAAAAGGAAAAGTTTAAACCAGATGAGCTGACAAAAGAAGGAAGATAAGTCTTATCTATTTCTGCTCATGATGGGAGTGCCACGCGATGCTGTTTCTTTTTATATTTTTTTAAAACTTTTTTATTTTTAGTAAGAATTAGACACTATTTTACATTCACGCATGTTAAACACTTGGATTCTTTTTTGGTTTAATTTTTTGAAAATAATTTTCTCAACAATTCAAAAAATAAAAAATTGTGTTAGAAAACTATTCGACATTTTTTTATATATATTTTTTCTATATCACAAACTTTTCTTACACATTCTAAATTATATAGGACTATAATTTCTTGTTTCTTAAGCTTAGTTAGTCTCCAAAATTATGTATTTATAAATAAGTCTTTATATATTTTTTACTATATTAATATAATCAATGCAATAATCAATTTTTTAATTGCATAATTTTTTTTCATTTAATTTTCTTTTAAAAATGAAACGACAACATTATCTCTCAGAAGTAGAGTGAATGAATTTTTTTTTTAAATAATTATGAATTGTATTATGGATTGAAAAATAATTAAATTAATTTTATTTTGTAGAAGTAAGTGAAGAAAAATAAAATGTAAATATAATTTGGGTTAAATTCATAAAACTCCCTTCTAATATCAAAAAATTCTCATAAAACCCCCTGAGTTTTCAAAAACCCCTATCTACTATTAATTTCTCTCATATAAGGACAAAATTAAACTGCTCCGTCAATTTGATAAAGAAATTATCAAAATATCCTTCATTTATTTAATACAATAACTTCATAAAAAAATGTTATTTATAAATGACAGATGTACCTTTTACGAAGGGACAATTTGAGAAAATTAAAAAGTAAAAGAGGGTTTCTTGATTGGGTTAAAATCATAAAAACCCCTTCTACTATAAAAAAATTCTCATAAAACCCCCCCTATTATAAAAAATTCTCATAAAATTCCCTTTACTACGAGGGTATTTTAGTCCTTTTAATTTCAACAAATGCGTCAAGGATAATTTAGTCATTTACACACCATTTAACAGGTCACGTGAGATGCACATGCAGCTTCTCCGTTAATTTTAACGGAAAACTAACGGAAAGAGGTAAATTGATTAATTTTTTAATATAAAAAGAGTTTTATGAGAATTTTTGGTAAAAGAATGGAGTTTTATGAATTTAACCCATATAATTTCCCCACTTCATCATTCAAAACATACAATAAAGACAAGTGAGGTTATTTTGTTTTGAGTATATCTCCAGCACAGCACCACAGCAGCATGAAGTTGAATTACCAAAATACCCTAATAGTTGCATGTCTGACCTGTCAATGATCCAGTCCTTGATACGCTAACTTTTGGCCAAAATATATTAAATGCCACATAACATCAGAAATTCGCTCTCCTTGTAACGGACAGCCAAAATCACATCATACATCGAATGCTGTATCACGTATGCAAATCCATAATACAATACATACAAAAAATATAAAATAATACATACAAACACACCCATATCATATGCATATATTATCTATATATACAGAGTATTATATAAGACACCACTTAACACCACATGCTTTTATCTTTCCATTTTCTTCTTCTTCTTCTTCTTCATTGTTGGCGATTATATATATATATATATATATATATATATATATTTTCATTTTGATGGCTATTTGGTTCACAAGATCAAGATCCATTAGTCATCATCTAAAGACAAAGATTGGGTTTTTACAGAGTCTGAACCAGAGAAGTCCAAGTTGTTTATTTCATTCCAATTCTTCACATACAACCTCAAATGGTGAGAATTGCAGAGACCCACCTGCAATTTCGGGTCACTCATCTTCCCCTTGTATCAATCGGCGTTTCGAATCCACCATAGCTGGAAAACAAAAAGAATCGCAGGACGACAATGACGGTGATGAAAATCAGGTGATTCTAAACTTTCCTTCTATTTATAATATTTATAACTTTTTCTTGATTAGTGCTATCTGAATGTCACGAAAGCGATGGGTCCGCTGATTCTACTATGTTATACACTCACTTACCCAAAAATTATTTGAAAATTTCTATGCGGTAATAAACAATGATAGATGACAACGACAATAATTAGTGGTGTGATATATCATATATATACTTTTGTATTTTTTTATTAAAAAAAAAAAAGGCAATTGTGTGAAAGTAATTTTGAAGGATATTTGTGTCATTTCATTTTTAAAGAAAAAGAAAATGCAGGTATCATTTTTCCAGATTATTAGTATTTTAAAGGACTTGTTTGGTACAATCAGTTTTCCAATGTTAAAAATTAAGTTTGTCTCCACTTTCTTTTCTCAGCAACAGATAGACATTTCACATTTCCTTTATTTTTGTTGGACATTAATTCGGAGTTTTCAAACATAACTTTACGAAATTTGACAAGTCATGTATCAATTAAATCAGGCTCGAACCTAGTCATTTTGAAATTCAGAGCTCTCAATCTATCAACTCAATTAAATTCGTGGAGGCGATAAGTGGTTCATTATTTCTCTATGGAAAAAATTACATTATGAATATGTGGGTTTTTTTTGGGTCAAAAAATAACCACATATTCATGTGAAAAGTACACATACACACACTGTACTAGTTGAATATTGACTATAAAAATCCCAGAAATTACCTAGTATCATGTGAAAGAGTTAAGACCCACCATATGGTCACACTAGGATATAGATTAAGACCCATAGGTCACCTCTGATGTATCAAACCCACTAGATGAGTTTGATCACTCTAACCATCTCATTCTTGTAAAGAGATGCATGTTGGACTTTTTGAAAAAGTTGTGAGAATGCATCCAAACCTACCAGATAAGATTTATTCCCAATGCATAGTCAGAAGTTAGAAGAAACTCGAAGTAACCTAATTTTAAGTGCACTTTGCGTGCGGGGCATAACCCATCAAGGAAACGATAAAATATTGGATGATTCGAGTCATGTGGTCCCGGCTAATCACAAACTGTCACGTAATCAAATGAATCAACTATACTCAGTTTTTTCGATTGCGTGACAGCTTGTGATTGGCCGAGACCATGTAATAATTTCTCTAAGAAACCTGAACTTTGGACCCTCCTAAACATATTTATGTATTTTTATTTTTTATTTTTTATTTTCTGTTTTTGTAATTTTGGGTTCAAAGGCTATCATTCCCATGTCCAAAAACCCTTCAATTTCTATCTTTATAGATCTTAGAGTTGACTAGTCTCAACCTGTGACCATCAGTTTAACAATCAGGTGGTCCAGCTAATTAATGTCCAAAAAGTGTTTTTATTTTTATTTTAAATGCCTAGTAAATTTTAGAAGGTTTTGAATGGCTTAGAGAAACATGTAACTGTATAGTCAAAACTCATTGAATTAAATCATATCACCATAAATTACAAAATAGATCTGATTGCTTGGAAAGTCATTTGTTAGTCTTTCATATGCTGAGACAATACAAACAAGATAACATAAATCTATATGTTTGTATACAAAAGTTAGACAAAAGAATTACTCCCTATGCCCCAATTTAGTTGTCCAATTTCGAAATTTCAAGTTACCCTTTAATTTTCAAGTTACCCTTTAAAGCTTAATTTTTTTTTTTTTAGGAAGTTTTCAAAACTAAAGAAATTTGTAGAAAGATGCGTAATACTTTGCATAATGAAATACTAATTTTTAGGACAGTAATATGACAAAAAAAAATGAAAAAAAAGAGACAAGTAATATGGACAGAAAGTGTATATATATACGTGTAGAAAAAGATGGAAACTACACAAGTACAACATGAATCTGACACGAGTATCCTATATGTCCCACATCGAGCAATGCTACACGTCATGAAAATATTTCATGAATTTTTATCTTGAATGATGTGGCAATTAAATGGTGAGTTAGTATTGGTGGGATTGCCCCCATACACGGAATCCCAATGATATTATCACCTGTCACATCATTCATGATGGCAATTCATGATAAAATTTCATGACGTTTAGCATTTCCCGTCCCACATCTACTTCATCTTCTTTCTTCATCCTCCATATACTTCTTACTATCATTTTTTTTTTTTGGTTTAGAAACTCAGAACATACAGTTCTTCTGTCTTTCATGGCTCTGTGGTTTGCCAGAACAAGAAACTTTGCCCATCATATCAGAAGAGAGATGAGTTTGCTGACAACTCTCAACCAACACTTTGAGAACTCTCACCATCATAATATTTCACCATATACAACACCAGTTGGTGAAATGCATAGAAGTTCAAGTGCAGTTCCTCTTAACTCAGCACCCCTTTTCTCCTTTCTTCGTTTTCGATCAACCAAAGCTGAGAAACAACAAACTCATTTAGTTTATGATGATGACAGCGAAAATTTTCAGGTGATTATCAATCAGCCTTGTTTCATAAAGTTTAGATAACCCCTCTAATCATGTTAACAAAGTACCATATATTTGTGTTCTCTTTTTTCTTTTTCTTTTTCCTTATTCATTTAACTTTAGTTCAAATTACAAATACCTCCTATGAGGTATATAGCATGTGCCTGCTTTGTTGATTCAAGAACTATATTGCCCTCCCTTGAGAGGTTAGTACTATTAACAGATTCTGAGCACCAATCATCTGTTATAAATTACCATATCTTTGCCTTTGCCTTTGCCTTTGCCTTTTCACTTAAACTCCACTTTTCAAATAAACTAGTGTAATAACCATGGAGGGCAAAAAAGATAAAATAGCATAATTAATTGTTGAGGCTAGTCTATTTTCTGTTTATAATATTTTTTTCAGTTTCAGCTTTTGGGTAAATTTTAAAGTAGGTTGGTGTTTTAGAAGGGTGGTAGATGACTGAGGCAAGTTGACCTTATACAAGTTTAGGCCAGGAGGCTTTTCAATATTTTACATATTAACCAGTTAGAAGTTTTAAAGAAGAAGAAATGAAAATAGCAACTGGAAAAGGTCAGAAGAATAAGAAAAAAATGAGAAAATAGAACCAACTGAAGTAGAATATATTTCAAATTAAGTATATATTATACTAGAACATTACAATAATAGTGTATACACTGTACTTCAAATTCATTATATTACTAGGGCTGATGTCAAAGTCGAAGAAATGCTATATTACTCCAGCCATAATTTTATTATTGACTTCAAAATGTAAGAAGAATATGCATATATGAATCCTAAATAAACTAATGGGAAAATGGCAAAAGGAGAAGAAATGACAAATCCCAAGATTTTTAATATCAACAACTTTATTTTTTACTTGAAATTGCATTGCTTCAACCAGGCAGGACATCAATCTTGCCCAATATCCTTGATAGCAATTAATTTCTGCACTTGACTATAATGGTTCATATCTTCTGTTGTTTTATTGATAAATTCCTTAATTGTTATAAAAAATTTATCTTATGGATTGATTTCTGATGTGCCTGTGTGGTCTTCAAGTTTCAATAGCATATGGTGAAGAATTACTTCTTCACCTTCAATCATTTTGATTTCTCTTCATGCGGCAGGCCTTGGACTTTCCCAGTGGAAGAATTACATTTACATCCGAAATGGGATTCATTTCTGAGTACCCTGATAAAAGAATACACTGCTATCGTGTCATTGATGACAATGGCCAACCGATTATGCCCAACAGAGTCGAACAGGTATCGATCCATTCTGTGAAAGTAATCCATTCAGGATCTTATGTGACAATTTCATATTGGAAGTATGGACCATATGCATTCTACTCTTGACCTTCTTTTTTTTCTTTTCTTTTAGTCATGGTCTCAATATTGGTTTTCATGTCAATATACAACCTGGTCAAAGCTCAAAAAATTGAAATCTGAAACCTTCTAATAGTTTCCTATTTCATTAACTACTTTAGAATCTCAATATTCAAAATTTCCATCTATATTAAAAGTTTGCTTCTGCTAACACATTAAATTTGATAAATTCTTGGCTATTGCATTCGCTAGATGAGCCAAGAGACTGCAGTGAAGATGTATACTGGGATGGTTACCCTTCAAATAATGGACACAATCTTCTATGAAGCACAGAGGCAAGGAAGAATTTCCTTCTATCTCACCTCAAGAGGAGAAGAGGCTATCAATATTGCATCGGCAGCTGCATTCACCCCGGATGATGTTGTCTTGCCTCAGGCAAGTACTTAGATGATTCCTTACCCAAAAAAAAGAAAAAAGTACTTAGATGATTGCATAGATAAATATTCATGAATACATATTCTTTCTACTCGATGAATGTATACTATTTAAAATAAGTAACATGATTCTGTTTCGGAATTCCAATCTAGCTGAAACCATATCTAAATAAACGATGGCCAGGGAGTTCTGGCTTTCTTATAATTTCTATTAGTCTGATATGTCACCTTCCTCCCCAGTTTTATCACCGTCAGTTTGCAATAGTTACATCTCCTAGCTGGCAAGAAATTTGAAAATTATCTATAGTTGATATTCCCATATTTTACAACCTTTTAGCAGTTGAGCTTCAATTTCAATGAATCATCCGTTCGTCTTACAAGTCTCACAATATTCAGCTCTAGTAGAGGATTTGAAGTCCATGTTACATCAATTGGATGGTAAAATCTTTAGCTGAAATCCCACTAGTATACAAGTCCTGAAGACCATTCATATAGTTTTGATTTCAGTCTGATTTCCACATAGATCCCAAGGGGTCCCAAATTAGTTAGTATATATTTCCTTTGCATGTATACAACCTCAATATTCTTAATATCGTGCAACGGGAAATGATGCAAATGGGCATATATGATGTAATGCAGTACCGCGAACCTGGAGTTCTATTATGGCGTGGTTTCACTCTGCAAGAATTTGCCAACCAATGCTTTGGAAACAAGGATGATTATGGGAGAGGCAGACAAATGCCAATCCATTATGGGTCTAATAAACACAATTATTTCACTGTGTCATCACCTATTGCGTAAGATCCGAGTCCCTTTTAGTCTTATTATGTAATGGTTGCTTAGTATTGATCTAATCTAATCGGATAATCAACAATGTAAATATTCTTCGCAATTTGTGCTCATCAGTACGCAGATTCCTCAAGCTGTAGGTGTTGCTTATTCTCTTAAAATGGACAAAAGGGATGCATGTGTCGTTACTTATTTTGGCGACGGAAGCACCAGTGAGGTAACCATACAATTGTATTGTTTAATTAAAAATTTTGAATTACCTTTTCACCTTTTGTCTTTTAAGAGCTAATGCCATTGCACTGCTCTTGATTTATGAAGCATCTTATACTCTTAAAGAAACAAGAAACATAATTCAAAGGTGCTAACAAAATATTACCTTTGAATTTTTTTCTGCTGTTTCTCTCTTTGCAAACCATGACCTTGGTGGTTTATTCTCTGATACATCTGAACTTTTTTAGGGAGATTTCCACGCTGGTTTAAATTTTGCAGCAGTTACAGAAGCTCCTGTTGTTTTTATATGCCGTAACAACGGGTGGGCCATCAGCACCCCTACATCAGAACAGTTCAGAAGTACTTTCCATCAACCTTGAAACTTATATTGTCTGTTAAGAGCTGCACATACCTTTGTTTATATTCCATATTTACATGTTGTTGGGTTCCAGACACACCAATGCACTCAAAAGAAAAAGCCTCTTCTAGTAATCAAATTTTCATTGTATGTGTGCGCTTATCAATGCACAAGTTTGTGTGTTTGGAGTGGCAGGCATGACTGCAATATGTGATTGCAAACTCAACAAGCTGTAAAATTGGGTACCAATGTAACCCGAGCCTAATAGTTTTGATATCAAGAATTTGAGATCGATATATGTTTACAATTTTCTTCTCTTATTGGCAGGCGATGGCATTGCTGTTAAAGGTCAAGCTTATGGAATCCGAAGCATCCGGGTAGATGGAAATGATGCGCTTGCCATTTACAATGCAATTCGCTCAGCTCGCGCAATGGCCATCAGTGAACAGAGACCTATATTAGTTGAGGTGCAACTGGTCTTCCTTGTGATACTTTCATAATTCTTGCCAGGAAATTTGTCACCTCCCATATCCACTCTTTCTTACAGTTCATGCAGTTCCTAACAGGTGACAACAGCTTGCTGGAACTGTTAGAATCATCATTTACTCCAAAAGCTTAAGTTGTTAGAGAATGAGCCCAACCATGTATATCAACCTCCAATACCCCTCCCTCACTTGCAATTTTTTCTTGCACGGGGCAAGGCAAATAAATCAAACCAAGATCCGAAAAGTGCAAACTTGCACATTAGATTGGGACACAAATGTAGAAATGGAGACTTGAACAGAAGACCTCCTAGAACCAGAGCTCTGATTCCATGTTAGCCTACCAGTCATCCCCAAATCTTAAGCTATCAGTGAATGGACCTAACAATGTATATCAAGCTCCAACACCCTCTCTCACATGCAACCACCTTCTTCTTTCACGTGACGAGATAAAGAGGACCAATCCAAAATCAGAACCAAGTGCAAATTTGCACATCAAACTGAGGAACAAATGCATATAGGGAGACTTGAATCCAACATCTCCTAGAATCAAAGATCTGATATCATGTTAGACTATTGTTAACAACCATCTAATCTAAAAGCTTAAGCTATTAGAGTGGGTGTAACTTAAATATATAAATCATTCAACATGTTCCCTTACGTGTGGCTTTCTTTTGGTCTAACACGTATTTCAATTTTAATTATCAGAGTGACGGTAAGATTTGAACTCAAGACATTTGGCTCTGATACTATGTTAACAACCATCTACTCTAAAGTATGAAAGGTCCTGAGTTCAAATCTCACTGTCACCTAGATAATTAAAATTGAAATATGTGTTGGACCAAAAAGAAGGCCACATTTGAGGGGGCGTGTTGCAATATTTAAAAATATTAAAGTTACACCCTCTCTAACAATTTAAACTTTTGGTATCAGTAGATGGGTTGTTAACAACTATCAATTGCTTCACTACAATTGAATTTCATCGTACAATGCTACAATTAAATAATAGAAGTATGCTTATTTTGAGCTGAACTCAAGTGCCTCTTCCTTTGGAATTATATGAACTGTAAAAAATGGGGACCTAAAGTGATCCTAGCCAAACCCCTTCCTATTGTTTGCATCTGCAAAGGCAATAGTCCTGAATTTGACCTTCTAAAACATTGTATTTTTTTGTTTTCCATTCTTAATTTTGAATTTTAGGCCCTTACATATCGAGTTGGACACCACTCCACATCTGATGATTCCACCAAGTATCGGCCAGCTGATGAAATTGAACAATGGAAAACAGAGCGGAACCCTTTGGCTAGATTCAGAAATTGGGTAGAGAGAAATGGCTGGTGGAGTGATAAAGATGAATCTGAACTTCGCGGAGACATCCGAAAACAGGTGGAAAGTTAGAAAAATGTTTTACATATGATTTGTGTTATATCTATTTTCAAAATTGCTGTTTGAAATTCTCTTCTGACTTTGTGCCTTGCCTGCAGCTATTGCATGCAATTCAGGTCGCAGAGAAAACAGAGAAACCTCCACTTGCAGACTTATTTGCTGATGTCTATGATCATCTGCCATTGAACCTCCATGAGCAAGAACAATTACTTAGAGAAACGATTCAGAGACACCCACAAGACTACCCCTCTGATATTCCTGTATAGTCCATCCTTGCTATATATGCCTGGTATGATTGTAAATGGAGCTATAACTGTGAGATTTTTTAATTGCAGTTTATCTCAATTAATTTGTTTTCGCATGTGATCTTGTGATTTAGAGGTTTTTGGCTTAATTTGAGCCAATTTGGAGCACTTGTAATGGATCATACTAGTTAGTCAAAGCCTTTATTAGGAAGAGCAATGCCAACTCCCTTGAACTTAATAGGACATAGAGAAGAAAATCAAAGAAGACAGAACATCTCAGATTAAATGGTCTAGCTAATGAAACTCACAAGGTGAATGTTTTGCTAACTTTTCAACCCTGTAACATCTGCACAAGGTATTCAGATATCAAACTGCATCAACTTTACTAGTAATAGCCATTCTAAAAACGATGGGTTCTTGTCCCACATCGGATCATGACAGAAAGATAGGCAGCACCACCTAAAATTTTAAGTTCTTGGGACGGATAACAAGCGTCAGGCCCATTACTCCCTCGTTAACGAGGGCGTTGCGAGTTCAGGTGAAGAAAAATATTTTGGATTCTTGTCTCACACTGAATCCGGATTGAGAGGGTCTTGGACTTATAAGGGCAGGTAGACAGCTGCAACTCATAGTTAAAACTTTTGAGTCGGAAGACAAACGTCCAGCCCATTACATCTCCCATGGTGTCTACATTAGAAGAATATATGCTAGCTAATGAAGCTCACAACTTCTAACTTGTCAACCTTGTAACATCTGCACAAGGTACTCAGATAATAAACTGCATCAACTTTAGTAATAGCCATCCAACAATATAAGGTAGTCATGAAATGAGAAGTACAACCTGAACTCCTGAACAATATATATACAGTTTACAGTAATACAGTAATATATACATGGACATTAATGTGAGCAGTTTATACAGAGGCATGGATTTATTGAACCATTTGTTGGATAGATTATTATATTAGTAGGAGAATGTATGATTTTTGTTTTTTCTTTTAATTTTAAAATATTCAGTTTACTTCTGAGAGACAAATTGTCTTGTTAATAGCAAGGCCCATATGAAAATTTTTAAGAACTCCTTTAAAATTAATAAAGAGTGATGCAGTGGCCCACTGATTTAGAAATTAGAAAAGGGAGAATTTTCAAGTATTAACAAGTGTGACATGGATAGGTAGGATAGAAGGGTTTAAGTGGAAAATGACTTTTATGTATGTTATAGTGTAGCAAACTCGAATTAAGGATTTTTATTCAATATAAAAAAAATAAAATAAAAAAGAAACTAAAATTCCATAGTATAACTATTACACGGCCTCGTGTAATATACGATAAGGAAGACAGTGATGAAAATAACCATACAAGAACAACTATATTATTTTAACAAGGGTAAAGATGGAATAATAATATTTTAATTCCATTTCCTTTCCTTTTAAATCCAACTTGTTCCAAACCCATAAATGGAATTTCATTCTAACTCCAATTCCAATTCCTTTCCCAAATCCAAATCCCAAAAGATTTGATTCCAAACAGAGCATTAGGATTTATGGTTGTTAATTGAAAGGAAAAGATTTTTAGTGGAATCTAATCTAAAATGAAAGACATAGGGAGACATAGATGGACATATAGGGTGCAATGGAATATATGTCAAAATAAAGTAATACATATTAGGGCTACAACTCGGGCTGGTTGAGTGGGTTAGAGGAATAACTCGGTCTCAACCTTACATATGAAATATTCAATCATAATCCAACCATAACCCTATTTTCAACCCTAATTACTCAATCCTAGCTCAATTCATCCTTAAATTTTTAAATTCAGGTTGAGATTTCGGATTTTAGAAAGTCAGATTAATTTGGGTTATGTATATCATCAATCTCCATGTTAAAATTTTAAAGTGATCTTTAATAAGTTTCACATTAGATTACTCCTAAGCACACACAAAATTAAGAATTTAATACAAGTTTCTAAAAAATTACAAACAAATTTTTAGGAAATTAATTATCCAAAGTGTTAATATACAATAAATTAATATTTAAATAAAGGAAGTTGAAAAAAGAATTATCATAATTTGAATATTATATAAAAAATATATATATATAAATAATATTACAATTTGGGTTGGGCTCGGGTTGTTGGCACCTCAACCCAAGTCCAACCCTAATTAAGTTCGAATTGAAGTATTTCAACTCAAACTCAACTCTAATTGTAAAAATAGTTGTTCAAACTCGTAAAAAATTGGACTAGATTCGGGTTGGATTCGGATTGCCCAACCCAAGTGCACCCCTAATACATATATACAACCTTGAAATTATATAAATCATGTGAAATGCAGGTGAAGATGGACAAAAAAACAAAAAAAGGGGATAAGGGTGACAAATAAATTTGAACCAAGAAACATCAAAGGAAAGATGAACTCTAAAATGTTGAATGATGTGGAAGCCATAAAACAGAAAGCACTATCCAATTCCAATTCCATAGAGATAAGGCTTGTGCAACAATTTCTAGCAGTTGAATAACTCAAAAGTTACTATATAGTGTAGTCATTTCAGGTCAAAAGAAACCAATAGAGTGTATCTACAAAGACAAAAAGAGATTACATATACCCTGTTTGGATATCCAGAAAATGTCAAAAGATGCACTTTTAAAATTTTCATTGTGCAATCGCTCAAAAGTTGAGCATTTAAGTCCACAGGAGCAAGATTGAACAGCAGTGTTGCAATTTAATCATTTTAAAAACATGGGTTGGTGAGATGAAAACTTTTAGCCTTTTAGGTCCCATCAGCAGTGGCAGTACAGTGCAGTGCCAGTGCAGGTCGGTCAACCCAGGGCCATGGATCCCACATGAACACTTGTCAATATCATGAATGAAACCATTCTGAGGAAACAAAATCATTACTTCAGCTTAAATTTCATTTATTTCTCCACAAATTGGAAGCCAAATCAATCAAATTTTCAAATTCTTGAATTCAAAGTCAAGATTTATGTTTAGGCAATAATTAGACATTTTTAAAGAAGATACGGATTAATTTCAGTTGCAAATAATTTTAAGTGAACTGAAATTAGTTTCAATCTGTTTTGACTTATTCGTCCGTTTAATTCAAATTTAATTCAAAATTGTGATGAGCTCGGACTTGACTCTAATTAGAATTATTTCATTTAAAAAGTCAATCTTGATATCAATTCATGTTCGGTCTTGGTTTGAGCTCATGTTTGAAATTGTTTTGGTTTATTCATAAATTAATTAGAGGTATATACAAGTCTATGTTCGTGAGCGTACTTTCATAAATTTATACAAGCTTATGCTTATAAACGTGTATATTAGTCTATGCTCATGAACTCATACAAGCCTATACAAGCTTAGTGTCCATCCGCTTACACGAGCCAATCTTAACAATATTTGAGATCACTGTTTTACTACTTAAAAATTGAGTTCGAGCTCAATTGGTTACTTAACGAAAGAGTTCTAGTTGATCCCAAGTTGTTGATGAACAGATTGATTTATTTACAATCATAAGACTAACCAAGGACTCTACTTTAGTGATATTTCTTAAACCTTTTAAAGTGAGAAGGGAGAGTTTATCGAGATAAACGGTATGCGGGTTTCTTGTCAAAGAAAAAAAAATCAAAATTACCAAATCTCTGTCATTTCATTGAATGCTCTCCTAGTTCATCATTAAAAGCCTGCAGTCCCAAAATACAAGCAACTACTAAAGATGCTTATTGTAGTCCTCAAATAGTACAAGATAATAAGATATTGTGTGGAAGTGATTAGTAGTTCTATATGGACACAAAGCAATAGCTAAAAGGAGGCCAATTCCAAAGATATGTCACTAAGTTGGACCAAGTAACAGTACTCACCACATAGTGCAGCATAATAATGAGGATGTTGGCTTCTTCCATACACAACCCATAAGGATAATGCTTTCAGCTAGCTCCTTTTGGTATGAGTATAAAACATTGAAATTGCAAGGCATGTAAAAGGGGGATAAAAGAGGTATATTTAGAGAAAGGAATGAGTTCTTTTATTTATTTATTTTATTTTATTTTATTTGTGTATTTGTGTGTAATTTGGCTGAGTAAAAATGAAGATGAGGAGGAATGGAAAGGACATTGCATGAAAAAAAAGAAAAAAATTCTTTACCGAGACCCTCGTGGTTTAGTAGTAACTCATCTTCTTTCAAAATGAAAGCTATAAAGCGTTCAAGTCTCCCGAGCTCTTTGTTAAATGACGAAAATGTTAACAAGAAAAGGAAAAATTCTTCAAGTCGTCCTCTCTCCGTTCCTCCTACCCATTTTCCCTTTCTCTTCCTTCCTTTTATTTTTACCCCAATCCAAACATAGAGCTCGGGATAGACTTTGAAAGATAATTGGAAGGACTGTGGAGTTTGGGTAGCCATTTATAATGTCAGTTGAGCTTTTCCTTTGCTCCTCACCTAAATTAGCTTATAATTTGAATATTAGTCGTTTTTCTTAGCCAATTTAGCTCTCTAGGTTTTATGTAGTTAGCATTCTGTGTTCAAATTATTGAAGCTATGAATCTAAATATAGAGATGGTGGACCAGAATCTATTTCCCAGGAAATGGGGAACACGAGAATGAGAGTGGCTCATGGTGGTTTCACATTTGATTACATAGGCATACCACCCATGTTTCACATTTAATGAAAATGTTTTTCATAAAAGGTTGGTACCACATAACAAGAGCTGCAATCTGGTCGAACGTTCTCGACCATCTAAAGTGTAAGGTGAGAGTTCAAGTTCTCATTTAGGCAAATGAGACATGTGTTAGTGCCTTATTCTGCTATGTGATACGGAGAGATTTTGCACTGTGCGGGATGACGAGTGAGATATGTTTGATAAGTTAATTCAATACTTAATTCTAAGAGTTGAACATGACACAACAAAGTTTATGTCAACGAAAAATTGTTACATAGTTTCGACCAATTACATGACAGATTGTGATTGACTATGACCATTATGTGGCAGTTTGTGATTGGTCAGAATTATACGATTTGTTTACTACATTTACGTTAAAAGATTTGTATTTATAACCATTTCATATTTTGTTTATAACCATGGACAATTTAAATCGAATAGCTTCAACAAAAAGTATACTAGAAAAAATATACAAGAAAAAGATTTACTTGTGCAAAATGTTTAAATAGAGGGTCGTTTTCATATTAATTCTAGCATCTAACCATATGCACCCACGGTTCAACCATGAAGATGCTCATAGGTCCCCCATCTCGATTCCTTTCGTTCTGTCTGTCTCTCTTTCTCTCTCTCTCTCTCTCTCTCTCTCTCTCTCACACACACACACACACACACACACTAGCTTGGTCTGTATAATAAGTTGGGGTGCTACCAAAATTGGAAAAGGTGAGAGCGACGAGTCATGAGAGTAGGGAGTGAGAGGTGATGTCAACGCATCTAGTGGTTCCAGATGGGGTCCACTTAAAGTGTTTGAATGTGTAATGGACGGTGGACATTCACCCAAAATAACAATAGCAAGATACGGAATCCAACCAACTTGTTCCTCCTCCTACTCCTTTGCATCTTCTACAGTAGTCCACCACCACCAATTCTTTGTCCTTTCTTAGTTCTTGATAGATTCTAGCTAGTTGATACAGTTGATTACCACATCAAACACAAGTGTATGCCCATCTCTTCGCACTTTATTGCGTTCGAAATCCTGAGCGTTAGATATAATTATTTTGAATCGTAAATATATAAAAATATTTTGATTTACATGATTGATTTTTTAATCACTTTTAATTATTAAATTGATTTTTTTATCTTATTATACCAAACTTAAATGTAATATAAATATTTTTTTACTTTTTTATTTTTATATTTTTTTTTGCGTAAAATTAAGTTTCAAAACTTAATAAAATGATTGTGTTGAAGAGGGACAAATTAGAGATTATAATTGTGACTCATGCGTGTTGGACAATAACATAACTCAATCCATTCCCTTGTTTAGGATTCATGTACATAGTTGACTTCAAGCAATGACATTCAATACATGATACATGATGCATGCATGTATATATGGGAAATGTTAAACTTCATGAAATTATTTCATGAATTTCTATTATGAATGATATGGCAGACGATAATATCACTGGGACTCCGTGTATGGGAAGAATTTCACTAATACTAACTCACCATTTAATAGTCACATCATTCATGATAAAAATTCATGAAATAATTTCATGATGTGTAACATTGCTCTCTCTCTCTATATATATGGTAAACTGCATAAAACCTCTTAGAAAATATGCAACAAACACATCTACCATTTGATATGTGCGTATAAATCTTTATAATTTTAAAATTCAAAGTAAATTTTCATTTATTACAAATTAATGATGTCAGACTTTTTAAAAATTTCGTACGTATCATTTTTGTCATTTCACACTTTGGCTTATTATTATATATTATTATTTATTTATAAAGTAAGGATACTTTAGTCATTTCATTATTCAAATTGAAGCTTTGTTCTTATTTGTCCAAGTTAAAAAATGCAGGAGATTTAGCGAACAACAGAGTCTTTGTACATTTTTTATATAGCGAGAGGTTTTATGCACTTTATCCATATATATATATATATATATATATATAGAGAGAGAGAGAGAGAGAGAGAGAGACATGCATAGTGACATAGTCACAAAATTATATAAGAGGGGCAGTCTTCAATAATAACAAGATTATTTATTTTTTTCAAACCATCGTAGTAAATTATAGAATTTAGCATTTACAATTGTCTTTGGCGAGTTTTCATACTTCGATAGTTTCATTATCTATACTGCCAAATATATCTTTTTCAACGTAACAATCAAATTATTACTCATCCATTAATGTCCCGTCTGATTGTGCAATCAATTCTTTATAATATTCATAACAGAAAATGTCTCCTTTACCGTGGCATCACAACAGGTAAAATCAATGTCAATGTCACAAACAAATAAACTAATAAATACACCTTGTCTTTTTTTTTTTCAATTTTTTTTACAAGATCACCAATTCTTTTTAATACTTCAAACTTGCTACTAGAGCACACATCGACAATATAAATCTCAAGTTGATCATCAAATTTAACGAGCATGTTTTTACTTCGCCAAAAGTAAAAAAATGTTTTTACTTTTTTACTTCAAATAGAGGGTTTGGAATCTTTTAGAATCAAATTGAACTCAACTAAACCGTTATATAAATATACATATTTTTATATATTATATAACAAAATATTATATAATATATTTTATTTTAGTCCAAAATCATAAACCGAACCGTTCTATTAGTTTCACAGTTCGATTTGGTTTTATTTTTTTTAAATTTTAGGACTGATTTGGTTTCAAAATAGTCATAAACCGGTTCAACCCGAACCGTATGCACCCTAAAATAACCCCCCTTTACCCATAAATCCTCCCCCAATCCATGTTCTTTTGCAGGATATTGAATCTTGTAATTTCTCTAATGAAAAAGTGAAACAATAACTTTTGAAGTAGACAGATAGTACTGGTGGATTAAGCAAATTATTCAGCTATCCCTAAACCCCAAGCTCTTGCATTTTCTACCTCTTGATTGGAAAGGCAAAAAAATAAAAAATAAAAAACTTTGGTTATTAAACCTAAGCAAAAAGTTCAAGCATATGATCTTTATATATGATTCTTCCAAAAAGATAATGAGAAACACTTAGGAAGGCAACTTAGTTGGGGAAGTTCAAAGTCCATTGATGTTTAATTAGGTTTGATTACTTGCATGAATATATTTAAGGTTGGAATTTGATTCCATTTTTTCTTGGTTCAGATGAAAACACAAAGTTTGACTTGATCGCACTTAATTTTAATAATAAAATAAAGTAGAATCTCAACAACTAGCCTATTGATTCATAGTTGGACGCATAAAGTTTTTCTTTTAACTTATAATGAAATAATTAAAGGTTGATGCTGTTAGATTAATGTTTCAAATTAATCGTTAAATTTATGAAGTTAAATTCTAACTTTATAAACGAAGTCTTAATTAATCCTCAAATTAATGAAGTATATATATATATATATATATATCTTGAAAAATGACAAAGAATGACTTTAATAAAAGTTATAGAATTAATATTAATACATCAACAATCAAAAAGATTCATGCACATATATATTTTGGTGTCAAGATTGGCATCCAGTTCTATGGAGATGATGCATATCCAACTCATATAATTTAAACAAAGTCCTCATATAATCAAATATACATGATTTGAGCTGTAGTTCGAGTTAAACTCAATCCATTTCATGCATACTCAATAGTCATGTCTAAATCTATATGCATTCATGATTAATCTTTCAAGAGGGATTCATATCCAAATTATTTTTAAATTCAAATTCAAAATTAAAACCTAGACCGGCCCATTAGTATTAACTTTGATTCATAATTTTTCTCTCCAATATCTCTTAAGTATCAAACGATTAGAAAAACAAATCACTATTTTTGTTAAATTAAGTTTAATTTGTGATGAAGGATTTTTTCACCCGATCTGGTCAAATAGATTTTCTAAAACAGAAAGAGAGCGATAATCTTCCTTGGTACCTGTTAATATCATTATTTTAGTTGTCTCAAATCCAATCAAGAAGTGACACGTGGTGAGTTCCATTGGAACTTCTATACGTATGGCCATTGAAAATTTGACACATGGCCACTTGCAAATGTGAAGATTATGTATGTGTGAGATCCATTTATATAATGTTTAAAATCATCATTCTTAGCTATCATAAATCAAGAGGAACTCGACATATGATGAGTTCCAATGGAACTTACCACAACTAATTCTAGTGTGAGCAGTTACAAGGAAAGTGACATTTGGCCGTCCAAAACTTAGTATGTTCTTTACATCAAAAACTTAGTTGGAGGATAGTAAATATCCACATGACAGACATATCAACCTAAATAGAAAAGAATTTGGTGGAGAATTATCTACCAAAAGGAAATACAGGTGGCATGATCATAAGGTAATCAAGACACTTTATTGCGCTATGTGGAAACCAATAGAAATAGTGATGAATCAAGGTTGACTTTGTCAAAGATTAATCTAGAACGTACTACTAAGAAGATATCTTCACTTACCAAATCAATTGGATAAAATCCCTAAAATCAAGGAAGCTTAAGGAGATCGTGCAACTAATGAAAGTAATACGTATGGTTAACATGATGGAGGATATTTAGGAGTTAATAAAGAGAAGTTGAAAAAATATAAAGTAGTGAAGGATTGCATATCTACCACTATGAAAATTATGGAGACATGAAGAAAGTCAAGCAATTGAGGGAGAAGATTTAGGAGCATTTGTCTGAATAAGGCAAGTAATCGAGGATTTTAATGAACATGGGGTCTCCATAATGATAAGTTACAAAGATATAAAAGTTTTTTGCATGCAAGTAGGGAAAGTGGCTAGAAACGTGCAACTGGAGTTGAATCACTTAGCCCATGATCAAGAAGTTACCGCATTAAAGGAGACATGTAATCAAATATTCAAATAGGATCAGAAACTCAGAAAAGACGTGGGACATGTGTCAAGATTTGGCCAATCCACATGGAAAGATCGGCAACTACCAATGGAACTATCACCAACAACTGCTTTCAGCAAACTCTATAAATAGAACACTTAATTCTCACTTGTAAACCCTGTTCAACACACAACTCAAACAACACTTCAATTCTATTTAATTCAAAGTCCTACATTCCAGCAATGTCTTTAAATACATTTTAATTCAAGGTCCTGCACTTTTGATTATGTGTAATGTTTTGTTTGAAATTCCTTTTGAAGTTTAGCACTTTCATACTTTAATTCCAGCAATTATTCTTTAATTATTTTACTTTTCTTGTACTATCTTTTCAATTTGTTTAATTTTCTTGTTTTGTACTTCAATTCCTCTTAACTTTTCAGCCATAGAAAACCCTAAAAGTCCTTTGTTCTCAAAGGCAAAAAAGAACATTTGGAAGGTGGCCATTCCGAACCTTCTGAACAATTGCCTGATCCTTATTTTTCAACTGGAATCTAGTTTGGATATTCAATTGGAACTGAATAAGTTCCTGACACGCCCACACTACCACTAAAATATTTTTACAGGCCAAATATCTTGGTACGCCTGTCAGGACTCTTTAGAAGGAGAGTATTTCTATGCCTGAAGGAAAAATGTATGACTTGAGGTCCACTACGGACCTTAAAGAGCAAGAGAAAAATCAATCAGTGGAACTTCCATTGGAAATTCCTCATAGAAGTTCCCAAACCACTCCGAATAAGAATATACGAGGAATAATTTATGAGTCAATCCATTAATCTTTGGGACACATGGTTGCATCTATCACATGATCAATAGAAAGGTTAATAGAAAGCCTAAATGATTGCATGAAATGATCAATGGACTCAATGAAAAACGTCGTGTCTCATGGCCCCCCTTATGGACGTTATATCATTGGCGGCTAGAAATCAAGAACTCGCTAATCAGAGCATTATACTAAACATTGGAAACAACTGACCTTCTAATGGATACTCTAGTGATAATCAATAAAGCATCCAACCAATGACTATACCTATTAGTAGAGTTGAGTTGAGCTGAGTATTGGCATGTTCGAGCTCGGCTCGCTACTCCACAGAAATGTTCAAGCTCGGCTCGTGTTTGATACAAGCCTAACCAACCATGATCGAGCTCAGCTCAGTGTTGTTCAACGAGCTTTAGATAAGCTCGTATATATGACATCAATTTATCAACGGGTTCAAACTATACAATATTGCAAATACACACACATACCTAATTACTCCATTAATGGAAGAAATCACAAGGGAACACCGATGAATCTTCACCACCAACATAAAATCTCCATAAAATCATAGAATCTATAGGAACTCCAAATTCCACCATGAATACGCCAATACAAGAGATATGAGAAAGGGGTTAGATGAAGACGAAGAGAGAGAGATTACTTTACTACAAATTCCACCGTGAATCTGATGATGCCAATACGAGAGAAATGATAAGGGGGTTAAGGGTCAGATGGAGAGAGAGATTAGGTTGTTGCGATATGCCGTGTGTGTATATCTATGGTGGTCATTCACAGGTAAAGTGCGGCTAGGGTTTTGTCAAGGGTTATTAATATGTAATTGACTTGGGCTAAAAATATTAAATGGTTAAAAGAGATAAAAAAAAATAAAATAAAAAACACTATATGGATTGGGTTGGACTATATTTTACATGTGTATAAATGATTCAATGGGCCTAAGCTCTCAGATAAATTTTGGGTTAGGTTGAACTATATTTTACTTGTGTGTAAATGATTTAATGGGCCTAATTTACATGGCCTAAGCTTATAATTCATAAAATTTATAAAATTATATATCATTTTTACAAGCCCAAAACGAGCCCATAATTAAGTTTGTTCGTGAACATGTTCACGAATAAACGAGCCAAGCATAAGGATGTTTGAGCTTCGCTCATTTAATAAACGAGCCTAAGAATTCCGTTCGAGCTTGGTTCGTTTACTAATCAGATGGACATGAACCGAGCCCTTATCAAGCCAAGCTCGAGCTATTTGTTGAAAGCTTGATTCATTTACAACCCTACTATTAACCGACCAATTACCACAACAGATGGTGGAAATTTCAACCAACAGATCCCTTAACAATTGGCTAGGCCAATTATTATAGCAGAAGGAAGATGTTTCCAACAACAGGTGCAAACATCTCAACTAACACACCAGCTAGTGTTGAGCCTTCAACCTCTAGTGATATCTCCATTGTCCATGCAATCACTTTAGGTACCAACACAAAGGCAATTCCAGTAGCAGGTTTAGAACCCACTTCTAGAGGCACCTTAGCCTCAAATGTGGCATGATAACACGACTATAGTGTATGTTACACCAGCATCTCAGATGCCTGCTCCATTCCTAACTCAACTATAGCTAACACTGCCAATGTTCGTTCCATAATAGACACAAGTTCTAGTGGCACTAGTTTCACTGCCAGTGCAACTACAACAACTTTCACAGATGCAAACTACCTAATAAGTTCAGCAGCAAATGCAAAACCCACTGCCAATGGTACCTCCAACCTAGGTTTGGCATGATAACTTTTCTACTAATGTTTTGCCACCAAATACTGTAAGAGAAACGGCTACGGCTAATCAGCTAATAATTCAGCCGTACTTTCCACCTGCACCTTAAGTTTAACAGAACATTCCAAATATTCCATATATTATTCAACAACCAAGGCCACCTATGGCCCATCAATTGCCTTTGGGGGGGCAACCTCCTCCAAGAGAACCTCTTGATCAAATAGGAGAAAATTAGATTCGTTAGAGGAACAATCCTCTAGCGGACCCAAACCCACTTTCAATGGTGTTTAGGAGGCATCCAATGGCCAATCAACCACAAGGTTGGCCAGATAATAACTAATAGCAAGCCTTGTCAATAAGATTAGAACACGTTAAGTTGTAGACTTTTTCCAGAAAGAACTTGGCCTTACAAAGAGGAGTGGTCAACCTAGTTATAGGAAACCTTACCCAGAGTTTGTTGATGAAATTGAACTTCCTTGGGGCTTTAGAGTCCTTGAGTTTGCAACTTTCAATAGAGAAGGTGAACAATTCACTATTGAACATGTTGGCCAATTCACAGTTCAATGTGCAGAAATAGGAGCCAACCTATAACTCAAAGTTCATTTATTTCCTAACACCTTAACAGGTTATGCGTTCAGGTGGTATACCAACTTGGCACCCAACTCTATTAATAGTTGGCAACAATTTGAGGAGATGTTCCGCATACAATTCCATCGATCTGAGCCTGAGGTGTCAATGGAGGTTATATCCAAACTCAACCAACTTCTGAGAAAGTCATTGAAAGTTTACTTGGCCAGATTTAGGAAGGCTAGACATAAGTGCCATATAGCCCTTCCAAAGCCCGAGTATGTGAAACTGGCCGTTAATAGGCTAGATTTGGAACTTCGAAAGAAGTTTCAATGTATAAATTTTAGAGATTTATTTGACTTAGCCAGTAGAGTAGTCCAATATGAAATTTGTTGCAAGAGGAAAAGGATAAAAATGCCTCTTCCAAAGGAACATACTACTGTAACCATAACTACGAAGTCTTTGTCGCTGACCTTGATGAAAAATTCGAGGTCAACATGGCAAAGCTTAATATAAAGAAACCTCACACTTGTGAGGCTTTGTTAAAACCAAAGCTAACAATGGCTAATTCTCAAGTAGCTTTAAGTTCAACTAAAAAAGGCTTCGCCTAGCCTGTCAAAGGCTATTCCTTTGATATCACTAAGACAAAATTAATCTTTGATTTGCTTCTAGCAGAAAATTAATTAATTCTCACTCTAGACCGCAAACTTTCACTTGCCAGCGAAATAGTTAGAAACGAATATTATAAGCATCATAATTCTTGGAAAGATTCAACTAATAATTTTCTTACTTTCCGTAATATAGTGCAGAAAGCCATTGAAGATGAAAGGTTAAAATTTTTAGAAAAGTCAGAAGTGATGGGAGTGGATGGAAATATTTTTCCTACATTAGTTAGCAGCAACGTCATCAGCATAGTTCCAAGAGATCATTCTCGGAAGAAAGTGGATCTAACAAACCGGAAAGCTGAGAAAGTGGGTGAAATTCCAACTATTGTTCCATTGGAAATAACAGTGGAAGAATTGGAGAAGAACCTTAGAGAAGCTCAAATCGCCCTTTATCAAGCAAGGATGTTGCCCCAAGTGTAGAGCTCACAAGGAAAATCCAGAGGAAGAACAGAAATTCAATAATGACTGTGACCAGAAAAGAAAGATACATGACAGACTTACCTTCCAATAATCATAAGGAACTGTTATAATGGCCATTTCACAAGAAGAAAGTCAAATTCATGTAGACATAAGGTTTTCTCAACAAAGGAGGCCTATTATAAAAAGAGTCAAATTCATGCGAATGAGTGTCACCTGAAATAATTGTAATCAAATATGGTGCTAAGCCCATCTCAACGAGGTTTTAGCCCAGTAATATAGTAGATGTCTCTTATCGTCAGAGACATCATCCCAAAACAAAGATGAAGGGAGTTTGTAACATTGGACCAAAAGAAAATTGAGTCAAAGAAAAGGTTTATGTCCAAGGTTATTGGAACTTTGCTCAATTGAATGGTGTCATATATACTTTGTCTTCTCCACTAGGAGATAACATTTTTATCATTTAACAGATGGATAACCTACGCACACCAATCTGGTTTGTATTTTGCCATTTCTTTAAAACAAAAAAGAGTTTTACTTTATTTCCTCCATTGGTGTTGACAATAAGAAATTGCCAGTTAAAGGAAAGGACATCATCTCCTGTTGGATATAACTCAGCAAGCTTTGGAGGCGTATCTCCATTGAAAGTAGGCCAAAGACTCATTGCAGGAACTTCCAATGGAATTAAGACTCCATAGTTAGTCTTCGATTCATCTAAATCCCTCAGAATGGTTTGAATGTGATGAATATAGCTATAGATTTTAGCTATAGGTTGAACTTGAGGTGAGATAGTGGAACTGGCGGTGGACCTTATGGCACATTTATGTTTGGGTGCCATGGAAAAGCTTCAAAGGTTGAGGGTTTTAAGGGTTTAGGTTGTAGAAGAAATAAAATAAGAAGGAAGAGTTTAGGGGGTGTAATGAATATAAGGATGTATATATATAACTCTTGATATATGTTCCAGATGCAGGTTCCAAAAGAACCGTAATGATGAGTTGGTTGGCAAATTTGAATTTCAAAATGAAGATGATGAAGATGGAAGAAGATCTCAACAGTTGGGGCAAATTACCTGTGATATGGGAATATTTGATTAATGGCAGAGATGATGTGGTACAACTCCACGTGCCAGTAACCTTTTGAATTGAAATTTGAAAAGGTAATCATAATTACTAATTCTCTAAAGGTCACACGTTGAAAATATTAATATAGATGTCTTATCACTTCAGCTATCATATCTGTTGTTTTCATTTAAAATTTAAATTTCATGCCTTTAAAGAGTATTAACTTTCATAAGGCATATGTTAATATCATTATTTTAGTTACCTCAAAGCCAATCAGGAGTGACACTTGGTGAGTTCTATTATATGACCATTGGAAATTTGACACATGACTACTTGCAAATATGTAGATTATGTATGTGTGAGAGTCACTTACTTAGCATTTAAAATCATCACTTCTAGCTGTCATGAATCAAGAGGAAGTCGACATGTGGTGAGTTTCAATGGAACTTACCACAACTAATTCTAGTGTGAGCAGTTACCAGAAAAGTGGCACTTGGCCATCCAAAACCAAGTATGTTCTTTACATCAAAAACCTAGTTGGAGGATTAGAGACATCCACATGGCAAAAGAATCGACCTAAATATAAAAGAATTTGGTGGAGAATCATTACACTTTATTATGACGTGAAAACCAACAGAAATGGTGATGAATCAAGGTTGACTTTGTCAAAGATTAAACTAGCCATGTACTACTAAGAAGAGATCTTCACTTACCAAAGCAGTTGGATAAAATCCCTAAAATCAAATAAACTTAAGGAGATCGTGTAACTAATAAAAGTAAGCCTAATACTTATGGTCAACATGATGGAGGATATTTAAGAGTTAATAAAGAAAAGTTGGGCAAATATAAAGTATTGGAGGATTGCATATCTACCACTATGAAAATTATGGAGACATGAAGAAAGTCAAACAATTGAGGGAGAAGATTTAGGAGCATTTGCCTTAATAAAGCAAGTAATATAGGACTTTAAGGAACATGGGGTCTCTATAATGATAAGTTACCAAAAGATGAAAGTTTTCTGCATGCAAGTAAGGAAAGTGGCCAGAAACGTGCAACTGGAATTGAATCACTTAGCCTATGATCAATAAGGGCCGTTTGGTAACCGTTTATGTTTAGTATTTATTGTTTAAATATTTATATAAACAGTGTTTATGTTACGCTTTTGTTTATCCATAAACATGAGTGTTGTTTGATAACGAAAAAACGTTTGGCTTATTTTAAAAATCATAAATAGAAAAACATGTTTGTTAACATTAAACTATTTTTTTTTAAATCAACACAATAAACTGCATAAAAAGTCAAGTTTATGCTACAACAAATATATACAGCAATTACAGAGCAAAAAATATGCAATAAAAAGAAATAAATAATATTGGGTTACATATATATCTACACAGCAAATGATACTGTAAAAGTAGAATGACCCACAACCTAGAAGGTCCTAACAAGTAGGGGGATACACATGATTCTGTTCTTTACGGTTATTGGGGGAACCTGAACCAAAATCATTCCCAACGATTCTTTAATTTTGAAACTGGAATCGTAATGAACGGTTCCTAAAATTTAGAGTCAGAATCGAAACTGTAGTGAACGGTTCGGTTCGGTCCAATTTGTATGGAATGAGAAGATGGATTTGGAGGGCATACTCTTTCTCTTGAACTTCTTACGTTACTACTTTCTTTTTTATTTTTGTTTATTTCTATTTTTCTTTCAACACTAAAAATGAATGAATGATATAAGTACAAAATACCATTCTTATTTCTTTGACAAGGAGATGGTTGAGACTTCTTTGTTTTTTCCTCAAATAAGATTTTTTTTTTTTTTAGCATGGGTGCCCCTAAGTAACTATTTTTTATTATCAAGTATATTAGTAATTATTCATATTGTACCCAATATTTTTTTCTCAAGGCAATTGATACTCTTTAATTCTGTCCACACTTGATAATTCTAATATTTTTATCGTTGTATCAAACAATAGCCTTTTATAATTTTTTTTCTTTTCATTTTCTCACTTTTAGTTTTAATTTTTAATTAAAATAATATAATCACCATTTTAGATAAAAAAAAAAGAATTTTTTTTTAATAAACATAAACAATAAACATCATTTTGGTGTTTATGATTTGAAGGCTTAACTACAGTATTGTTTTAAAAGCGTTTTGACAATTTATAAACAAAACAAAAGTTATCAAATATGTTTATCGTAAAAATTTGTTTTCATAAACAATAAACACTAAACATAAACGGTTACCAAACATGAAGTTACCGCATTAAAGGAGACATATAAATTAAATATCCAAACATGATCAGAACCTCAGAAAAGATGTGGGACATGTGTCAATATCTGGTCAGTCCATATGAAAATTGTTAAGCGTATAATAAGGTATCCAAACCTCTTGAGCTATTCAATAGCGAAGTGATTTAAAACTGATTTTTTTAATATTTTATGTTACTATTTTTTGGCTGATTTTATGAACGTGACATATAATTTTTCTCTTAATCTTTTTTATACCATTGTACTCCTAGCCTATAAATACTAGGAGCCAACACTCCAAACTAGTACAGAGTATGAACAAATACTTGTTCCTCCTTCTCCTTCTTCTCTCACCTTTCAACTGCTATTGTGTCTCCTCCTTTTATTATTATTTAACCTTTTGAGCAACTGGTGAAAGACTTGTTACTATACTTACTGTCAATGTGCAGATAGATAAGAAGTGGCAGAGAGCGATTGGGTTGTATCTTGGAGCTACTTTAGCTGTCATCACCACCTGCACATAGAGAGGAAATAACACCTCATTTTTTCTTATACTTTTTATTCTTCTACAATTAACTCATTTGTGTTAGCATTGATAAATTGTTGTACTGTTTGGTATTCCTAATTTACATTTGTGAATGTGAATACGGATTTTCCTCTTTTGTTTAAAGCATTTTATTCTAACAGGGAAAGATAGGCAACTGCCAATGAAACTATCGTCAGCAACTGCCATTAGCAAATTTTATAAATAGAATACTTAGTTATCACTTGCAAACCTTGTTTGACACGCAACTCAAACAGCACTTCAATTTTATTTTAATTCAAAGTCCTGCACTTTATCTATCTTTTACATTCCAACAATGTCTTTAAATACATTTTAATCCAAGGTCTTGCACTTTCGATTATTTGTTATGTTTTATTTGAAATTCCTTTTGAAGTCCAACACTTTCATATATACTTTAATTCCAGTAATTGTCCTTCAATTATTTACTTTTCTTGTCATGTCTTTTGAATTGGTATAATTTTCTTGTTAAGTATTTCAATTTCTCTTAACTTTCCAGTCATAGAAAATCCTAAAAGCCCTTTGTTCTCAAAGGCAAAAAAGAACATTTGGAAGGTGGTCATTCTAGATCTTTTGAACAATCGCCTAATCCCTATTTTTCAACTGGAATCTAGTTTAGATCTTCAATTGTAATTGAAAATTTTCGTAGCACACTTATGCTTTCACTAGAAGATTTTTACCGGCCAAACAGTATCGATTTAGTACCGACTTAAAAGGCCAAACGACCAAGGGGCTATTTGGTAATGCTGTTGGATTCTATTTTTTTATTTCTGAAAAATGAAATCTAAAAACCTGTTGTGCAGTCATTCTTGTCAGAAGTATAATACATTTGGCAACGTCATATGTTATTGAAAATTTGAAAGTATAAGTCTGAAAATAGGTTTGGTAATCCAAAATTAATTTTTTTTAAAAAATAGTGGTATATTTGACTAAAAATTGTGTTTGTAATATGGTTCTAACTCATTTTAACCAACATAAATGTGATATTACATATTTTATGTATATTCTTTCTTCCGAAATTATATTTGTTAGAATTTTATTTTAGTTTATTTTAATTAAAAATTCATTTTAAACATTTACATGTTTTTGGTTATTGTCATAAATTCTAACTATTTACATGTTTTTGGTAATTTTCATATATTATTATATATACTTGTTCTATTTCCTTTTATATTTTTATATTATATATAATTGTTTTTATGTATAACTTTTATTTTATTGCATTTTCTTCTTATATATATCTTTAGATATTATATATATATATATATATATATATATATTTATTATTATTATAGGGAGGCGATATTCGCACTCCTATTTTTTACGTTTGCACTCCCATCTTAGGAGAAATGTCACTTTTAACATTTACTTCATATGTGAATGATTAACTTTTTTTAAAATACTAAATTACCCTTTCAGACATCCTATGTCTCTTATCTTTAATGTTTTTGGTCTCTTTTGATCGGATAAAAAAAATACTCAAAAAAAAATAATTAAAAAAAATTCTCTTTTTACGAGACCCAAAAAAAGTTATATATGTTAATTGTAGTAACCCTTGTGGACAGGTGTGGGTGGGCGAGTGCGAAGACAGACACTGGACTGAGCTACCACACTGACAGGGTACAGGGTGTTCAATCCCATATCGCATGGGTGTGAAAAAGAGGATGTGCTTATATATAATATGTTCTCTTCAAATGGTATGGAGCCTTTTGAGATAAAACCCAATAGCAAAACCATGCAGGCTTAGGCCCAAAGCGAACAATATCATACCATGTGTTGGAGCGGGATATTACAGTAATAAATTATTTCTTTTGACAAGACCAAAATATATATAGATATATATCTGTTGAAGAAATTATATTTTTTGTCGTGAGATAAAAAAAATATCTCTGTTAAATAAATTATTTCTTTTGGTAGGAATTAAAAATTAAAAAGTACCCAAAAAATAGTTATCCTTGTATAAATAAATTCTCTCTTGACACGACTCAAAAAAAAAAAGTAAATAAAAATTTTTATTCTTGTTGAATAAACTATCTACATTGAGAGTATCCAAAAAAAAAATTTATCGTTATTGAATAAATTATATCTTTTGATAGGTTCAAAAAAAGAAATTATCTCTATAGAATAAATTATCTCTATCGGAAGAAATCCAAAAAAAAAAAGTTATTTTTGTTGAATAAATTATCCATTTTGAGAAGACAAAAAAAACTATGAACAAGTTATCTCTTTTGATCAGATTAAAAAAAATAGTAAAGAAAGTGAAAAAGGTATAAAAAAATATCTCTTTTGATAAGACCCAAAAAAAAATATAATAAAGAAACTAAAGAAGGTAAAAGAAAAGTTTAACTTTATAGTATAAAGGGTAGTTGTGGTATTATAAAATAAAAGATGATGTATTAATTAGTTTAGGGACGTTCTTTGTCATTTTCTTTAAAAGAAAATAATAAATGCAATGTAATTGTAGAAAATGGGAGTGCAAATATCGTCTCTCTTATTATATATATTTTTTATTTAGGGAGCTGATATTGGCACTCCACCAATATCCTCTGGCACTCCACTCCTATATTTTTGTAAAGTAAAATTACAAAAGTGGTTATATGTTATACCATTTTAGATTTTTATATTTTTAGTACCCTAATTGCCCTTCTAATTCAAGACCCAATTTTAATTTAATTTAATTTTTCTTTAAAAAAAAAATTCAACTTTTTTACTTTAGGTTTACAATATAACAATCCATTTATTACCACCCAAATACTATAGTTTAGACATTTTTCAATTGAAACTTGTTGTTCGTGTCCCTATCCTATATAACTCAAAGAATCCAAATTTTGAAATATTCTATTTTTACTCACCAAACGTGTAATTTATTTTCCATGTGTCTTATTTATAAAATAACATAAATTAAAATTTTGAAACATTCCATCAATTTGTGAACAAACAAAATAGAAAGGAAGGTGGAGAAAATAAAAAGCAAACGACAAAAAATATCATATTAATTTTTTTATTTTTATCTTTTGTAATTTTGGTGCAAAAACTCCTTAGTTAAATTAAGACAACTACAATTGAAAAAATATTTCATAGAGTCATGTTTTTCTCTCTTCATCTTTTAATTTCTAAAAGTTCTCTATTAAAATAAAAAAGATTTCCTTAATTTTCTTAAAGAACTATATATCATAATTTTTATTCAAGTGAAATTAAACTTTCTTTTGATTTTAAATATAATTATTTTTTTTTCAAATAGGTTTTATTCATTGATATAATGTTTGTTTCCAACTCAAATACATTTTTAATATTTCTCTAGGTAATCTATTATTAACAACTTCTTCCCAACTTATCTAATCATGTAACTTTTATTATCTGAATCACATACATTTGATTGATACTCTCTAAATCATTATATTAAATCCTAAAATTTTTTACTTCTAACATAAATATTGATAAATTGATTCAATATGAAAAAATAATATTTTTAAAATCAACGAAGAAGTATTTTCATACCAAAAAAGAACATGAGAGAGAAGTTGCAATTTGGAGTTAAGAATTCTAACATTATCAAATAAGGGCAATTATGGTATTAAAAATATAAGAATCAAATATTGTGTAGTGGAGAGACACATTTGTAATTGTACTTTACAAAAAGGTGAAAGTGGAGTGCCAGAGGATATTGGTGGAGTGCCAATATCAGCTCCCTTTTATTTATTGTATTTTATAAAAGTTTTTTTATTCTTATTGACTTCTAATTTTGTATTTATTATATTATATTATATATAATTATATTTATATATAGCTCTCATTTTATTGTATTTTCTTTTTATATATATATATATATATATATATATATATATCCTTATATTTTTATCAACAAAATAAAGAGAGGGGATTGTGATGTTAAGAACCCGGAGCGTCATGTAGGCTTGAGTTTTGTCACTTCATTTGCTGTGTTGTGCTTAGCTGTAACTTGATAACTCAACGAGACGATAACCACCACTACTTTGTCAACCCAACCATACGCTTTCAACGGGCCTCCGCGCCGTCACCACGCGCCTTCCCCATTGCCTCCTTTACAATCTTCGAAACACTCACTCTTAACTGGAGCGTGCTTCCACGTCACAAAGAGCGCGTTCAACCAAAAGCTTCCGATATATTCAGTTGTTCGGAACCTATAAAAGATGTTTGGTGGCCGAATCATTACCTCAATATACCATTAATTAATAAGTAATTAACTAATATCACCATTCAGTGCATTCACCACATGAGAAAATATATATATATATATATATATATAGACATACATCAGTTGTAAATATGACAATTTATTAAATTATTAGTAATTAATTTTCATTATTATTGATATCTAAAAGCTCTCCCATCCCACCCACGATTACCATTAAATTAATATTACAACACCGTTATATTATATATATATATAACATAATTAAAAATTAACACTTTTATATAGTTATTACATTCTGAATTTAAAGGCATTGTGTTGTTGAAACGCATAAAATAAATAATAAAAAAACTTGATCCCCCACCGACGACATACCTCCGTGTTTCCACGCATTTTTTATACCTTTTTCTCTCTACCACACAGCTCCTCTAGAGAGAGAAAGACAGAGTTTTAGAGAGAGAGAGAGAGAGAGAGACTGAGAGAGCGCATGCTGTGTGCAAGTGCTCTTCCAACGTCGAAAGCAGAGTTACGAAGATTTCTTTATAGTTAGTCTCTCTCTCTCCATTGCTCAATTCGAAATTCTCAAGAAGTTTTACTGTGTTGGAGTTTCATTAATTAGAAGGATTAATTACATTAGAAGGAATTACATTCCAGGTATCAGGTATGTGATTTCCTTTGTTTCCGAGGAATCACACTCTTCCTCTCTGAGTACTCTCTCTCTCTCTCTCTCTCTATATATATATGTATACTATATATATATATATATATATATATACTGTATATATTATACTACTGTTTTTCCTCTTCCTCAGTGTCGATTTGATTAAATCTTTTCGCTTGCGCTTGAAACTCTATGCAGGTTCCTTCGAGATTTCGGGGCACGAGACGGTGAAATACTTGAAATCGGTGAGTTATTTCTGGGAAGGAAAATATTTTCCGTACAGATTTATTCAAATTTCACGTTGAATTCATCGAAATTCACAATGAATTCTTGCAGTTTCTGAGAAAATTCAATTGGGTGACATAAACAATCTCACAGCTATTCGACAAAGTATAGTTTTAATTTAGCAATTTTCAACTTCTAAAAGAAGTAAATAAATTCATTCGCTTCACTGCTGTTTGTTTCCCTCGAAAATAGTTCCAAAGATGATAGATATATAATATACATGTGTGGTGTTAGTCAAAACACGAATGATCATTTTAGGAAGAGATGGATGATTCTTCCGTTGAATGAAGGCCGTCCAATATTTCAATTTATTCTAAATAACCCCTCATAAAGTTCAACGGACGGTCCTGATCTTTTCACTCTTGAACTGTACAAGTCGTACGGATGGTAAATGAGGTAGTGTGAATTCTGAATTGAGAAAAAAAAAAAAAAAGAATTCTGAATTGTAACGGTGGTTACAGTAGAATCAAATCTTTATGTTACGTCCAAAAAACCACCTTTGTTCTGTTGTTTGTGGTTTCTTACTAACACGCACTCACAGAGCGCGTAGTCGACACTCTCTACTCTTTTGTTACACGTGTTTAAGCTTCACATAAGCACCTCAGCTCTTTTTTTATTATTTTTTATTTTTTTCAATTATGTCAATTATTGTATCTTAACATTTATGGGACACAATACAGACAACATCAATGTAACGTAGACACAGTTTGTGCCACTACCTAGAACCAAATATTCAAATGGTGCATTTTATGAGGTCCAACTTTGAATAATTGATGTTTTGATGCAATACTGTCTTGACATGGTGATTAATTTTAAAGAATTTTTATTTTTTTTTCATTGGCAAGAAACTTACACACTCATTTGTCTTTATGGAACTCGAACCCCTCGCCTCCCAAATTGGGAGGTAGAGGAGATACCACTAGATTAGAGTCTTTGCTCGTTTTAAAGAGTTATCAGTTCTTGGTTGTTAAATGGTCCGAGTCTTCAAATGGTGTAATATGAGACTCGCATTGTTTCACTCTTCAAATTGTATAATATGATAAATTCACACCGTCTCACGGTTGACAAATCTCGACTAGTCGCTTTTCAGTGTAATTGCTAATAACATAATTTTTGCGCCTACAATATCAAGCGAACAAGAAAGGGACATTTTGTGGGACAGATAATAATGTGTTAAATTGTGATATCAACACTTGCTCTAGTAAGGGCCAAACTGTATAGTATGATATTCCTCTTATAGTCTAATATACTGATGTTGTCTTAAATTTTATCGCACAGATATGCTGACCAAGATGTGAGATTATTTGTCACAGCTACTAAAATGTGATTGAGGTGACTTTTGGTAGCTGCAATTTTGAAGAGTTCTTTCTCTATTTCCTCAGCAAAGGTAATTTTCTCTCTATCTCTTGTTATTTTGGGAAGATTAAACAATGTGAGAAAAAAAATTGTCATCTCATCATTATTTATTGGTCATTTATTTGTCGCATTATTTAGTTGGTTTAGATTTTCCAATTTAAAAAGCAATTTCTTCTTAGAAAAAAGGCATAGGAAGGGGATGGCAGTCTCTATGTAACATTTTTTCTCTTACTAGAACCATGAAAGGGAATTAAATGTTTCTATCAGAGTGAGGTAGGCTAGTAATTGTTGGGAATTTAATCCCCTTTCATTCCATCATCACATCAACAATCATACAAGCATGCATGGAGATAATAATCAAACACATTCACGCACAACATAATATTTTACATGGTTCACCCAACTTTAGAGCTACGTCCATGGAGAGAGATGTTTCACTATATTGGGAAGAGAATATACAACACGTGGAAAGCATGCCTACCACACACACTCTTTCACTCTCTCTTGACATCTTTCCTCCAGAATAACATATACTCTCTCCTCTTCTCACATAACTCACCAACCCCTTACATCTTTTTTTTTTCTCTCTCTTTTTCCTTCAACCCTACATCTATTTATAGAGTCTCCAAAACCAATTCCTTCTTGAAGAGGAATTCTCATACATTGTCTAACAATAAGTTACCAATTCAATGACAACTCTAAAATAGATGTATACAACTTTTCTTCTCAAGTCTTCAGCCTTGCTCCACAAGTCTTTAGGCTTCCAAAACGAAACAGGAAACTACCTCAACTGAATTTGAGCCACAAACCCAACAGTAATCACCTGTTCACTAAAAGCATAAAGGTCCATTATCTAATAGTAGTCTGGTAGAAGAAAAAGGACTGAAGGTTGTCAATTTTTGTACTCCCTCCGTCCCAAAATTCTTGGGTACTTCTAGAACTGTGACAAAGTAGCCATATATTTTGGGACTGAGGGAGTATAATTTTTGCATAAAGTGGAATTAATCATTCAAGACACGAGGGTTAGAATTTTCAGTCCTTTTCCCAATCTGATGGCTTGATTTTCCTAAAAACTCCTGAAAGTTTTCAAAATATGAAACCAGGCTGCTTCTTTTTTTTCTTCCCTTAATTCAGTTCTAAAACTGTCTTAGAATGAATTTTGGAACAGTTATAAGACCACCAAAACTACCATTTCCAGTGAGTGACTAAGGAGGGTTGTAGTCTAGTGGTACTTCTTTGCATTCCTACCAAAGTAGAAGGTTAAGGGTTCAATCGTTTAAGTCCTAGTTGATGCAAATATTGCCAAGAAAAAATAAATAAATTAAATCCCGTGAGTGATCGGTGTTTGGAGGAATAGATGAATAAGAAGTTACCATTGCTTGGTCCTGTTGAAGACTTTTTTTGGGAGAGATAGATCGGCTATGTACCTCACCTCTACATATTTTGCATAAAATGATTACTTTGTACCTCACCTTCCAATTTATTTCATATGACCCTCTTCATGAAATAATTATGTATAATCATGCAAAGGGCACTTTAAAGTGATAAATTTGTAACGATGCCATGAAAAGCTGTATTATTTGTAACAAAGATCTAACACTTCAACGCGGAATCATATTCCATATAGACATTAACATTTGAACACTGAAGTCTTTGAGATATGCATGTGACACAAATTTGAGGCAATGTACTGCATTTTGTTATTAGGTGAGTAGTGCTTTTGAACATGGGAAGCTTGCATCTAGCTGAATAAGTTCACTATCTGTTCTTTAGCTCCAAAACATTATACTACTGTCATCCCACGATCTAATCTCAAAAAAGTCCCATCATCATCTAATTTTTTTCCATGTAAACCAGTCTATAAGAATAATAAGGAAAATATTCATTTTTGTTCTCAATTTCTATTGACACCTGTCATAGAATTCTTTGAGGAAAATGTGATTGAAATTGCTAAGCATGTTACTGTTTGGTGACTAATTGGGTTTCACCTGCTAACCGGTTATGTGAACTCCACTGTGTTGCAGAGAGGTGAAGCAAAGCTTCGGTGCCACTTGGAGAATTCGTGGGTTGAATCAATTGATGGCTAGAGGTTATTGGCCTTACTTCGATCCAGACTATGAGAACTTAAGCATAAGAATTAATCCACCAAGGTTCTTTCTCCCATCTCTTCTAAGAATTTTTTTGTCATTTTTAGTGAGTTATGGTGTTAAATAACCTCAGTGGCCATATTTTGTAACAACAATATCAACTATCATCCATTCTAAAGCAACATAAGTTAGTCAGAACTGTATGGCATCCTTTATTGATAGATCTGCTCATATGCATTGAGAATGTGTATATATGGTGATGGGAGCATTGAGACTAGTCAATATGGTGGACTCTTTGTCAATTTAGATGGTGCCAGTTTGTTTTTCTTAATATGATTAGCACTCTTATTCTCCCTAATCATTGTTTGTAGGGTATCTGTGGACAACACTAGTTGCAATGACTGTACTCTGATCAAGGTAATTCTTTAGCCTATTTAAAGAAATATTTCCTTGATGAAGATCCTGACATTTGATTTAATCACCAAAGATCTTTCAATGGCATGTGGCAAAAAGCTGAAATTTATGTTACGTTTGGAGAGGGGGCGAAGAGAGGAGGCATGAAGTGGGCTTCCATTGTTTGGTGAAAGGGAAAGGAAGAGAGGAAGGATGGGAGGAGGGACAAGGCATCCCTCTGAGCCCACCATTTTGATCCATCCAAAAGTGAGAGGAAGATAAGAGGCAAAAATGGATACTTATTACCTGATCCAAAAAAAAAAAAATTGGTTATTTATTAGATAAGATTGAAAAGGACATTCTTACCCTCATTCAAATGTATTAATTTATATATTCAAGAGTATATTAGTAAAATGATAATCACACCCCTTTCATTCCTTTCCACCCAACCAAGCAAAAGGAGAGGTTGACGCCATCCATTCCTCTCTCCCTTCCATCTATTCTCCCATTCTTCTGGTTCATTATGTACAATGTCGGATTTCAGACACCACAAAGTAATACATAAAAACCTTACCCCCCAATTATCAGTTTCTGGGGAAAAAAAAGAAGGAACGGAAAAAGAAGTATATATCAAAATATCTTGTATTTATATGATTGAAGTTATTGGTGGACTGGGTCACAGGAACTTTAAACATATTGAGGAGTCCATTTACCATAGATGTCAACATTAAAAAATAACAGGCCAATCTAGCTGATGCATACTTTTGAATGGATAATTTTTATGGATATTCAAGTCGATTCAACATTCCAAAAGTTCAACTCTATATCTCTTTGAATTGTGTACGGAATTTATAAGGTTCTAAAGTTAAAAAATCATACTATCAGATGCTGTTGACTCCCATTCCCCCCATTGTTGCTTGAACAGTTGAACCCAAGACCTTAGTATTACTTCCAAAAATGCTTCACAAGAAATTGAGCTTGCGTATTTGTTATATGGTCTTCTGAGAACATCATTTGTTTTTTCTTTTTTGACCATTTTTCTCCAATCTTCATGACCTGATGAAGTTTGTGGATCTAATCAGGTTGACAGTGTGAACAAACCAGGAATACTGCTGGAAGTGGTGCAAATCCTATCAGACATTGACCTTCTCATCACAAAAGCTTACATCTCCTCTGATGGCGGATGGTTCATGGATGGTATGTGCATCTATAATTGACTTGCCTTTTATGTTGAGTCAGGAAAGAGGGCGTGCTCAATATGCTTGTAAGCTCTCCCTTTAAACCGTACAGTTCTTGGTGGTGGTTGTTATATGTGCCAATCAACAGTTGTGGATTGCATATGGTGCTCACTACCTTAATTTAAGGTCCTAACATGATATTTTACTAGAGACCAAATTCACACTTCAAGAGAAGATGTTTGTAGACAAATCTGAGAGCAGCATAAAATTTTAAGCTGCACATTTAGATACATAGAGCATTTGACCTTATAATTTTGGTGGTGAATCTCATATGTGCTTCCCCATGGTTAGCCAAATACATCAAGAGATTCAGATAAATGGAGAGCTTATGGCAAGGTGCCCCCTTTATTCTCTTATCAGTATTTCTCGCATTACTCTCATTTCAAGCAAATAGATGAGCTTTTTGAATTCTCTTTCAACAGTATTTCATGTCACTGATCAACAAGGGAATAAAATTACAGATAGCAAAACCATTGATTACATAGAGAAGGTATGCCCTTTGATTCTCCTTGTACTCATTATTGCTTTGTTTTTATAAACCAGAATAGGACTTCCATTCGAATTGGTTGAGTACTGGTTGACCCAGTTCTCAACCAATATCAGAACATCCACATTAAAAATTTCATGGAACCAAACATTATGCATAAGAATGTAGTTGGGATGTTATATAATGCCAACTCTAATTACTGTCCAGACAAAACAGTTTCCAAGTATCATTATATAGAACTTCAAAATAAATGTGCATACCAAGTTAGGCAATGCACTACTTTAACTTCATGGGTAGATGCTCATTTCTTCTTCATGATGCACCCTACGTGGCTGTATTTTCCTGAATCCACTCATATTCGTTCTAATTCGTACCATACCAGTCCTCGAACTCTGTCCAAAGGGTTGGAGTACAAATAATCTCCAAACCCAAACTAGCTTGTAAGGACTGATTAATTCGTACCACTTTATTGGTGAGAAAATATCAAACTGTTGTATAAGTGAGGACATGAACAATCGGCAAACAAAGTTTCCTAATTAATAGCATATCCAACGGATGAGTACATAAGTGATCTTTAATATTAATTCAGATTCATTTTACTCCAAAGAGGTATGATGCATGGTATATATGGTTGTGACCAAGGTCCACCTCTGGTTCCTATTTATAGTTCACTAGGGCATAGTCATCTCATTTCTTTCATATGTTGCAATAGGCTCTGGGACCTAAGGGCCAAACTACAGAAGTGGTGAAGACTTGGCCTGGAAAGAGGGTAGGAGTGCACTCCATGGGTGATTACACAACCATTGAGCTCATAGGCAGGGACCGGCCGGGTCTCTTATCTGAGATCTCTGCTGTCCTTGCCAGCCTCCACTTTAATGTAGTTGCTGCTGAAGTTTGGACGCACAACAGGCGTATAGCATGTGTTCTTTATGTCAATGATGATACCAAATGTCGTGCTGTAGATGAGCCAACCCGATTATCTACTATGGAAGAGCAGCTCAAGAACATTCTCCGTGGGTGTGAGGATGATGAGAAAGTGGCTCGCACTAGTTTCTCCATGGGATTCACCCATGTTGATCGACGACTCCACCAGATGTTGTTTGCTGACAGGGATTATGAAGGTGGTGGGTTGGCAACTGAGGTAGATTATCCTCCCTCATTCAGACCAAAAATCACAATTGATCGTTGCGAGGAGAAGGGGTACTCAGTAGTTAGTGTCAGGTGCAAAGATCGGTCTAAACTTATGTTCGACATTGTGTGCACACTTACAGACATGCAATATGTTGTTTTTCATGCCACCATAGCATCTGATGGCCCATACGCATCACAGGTATTTGCACAATTATATACTGGTAGAATAGTCTATTTTGCTAAATTTTCCTTTACATTCAGTAAATTTTAAGAAACGATTTACTTACAAAATGTTTTATGCATATGACATATTTGTTAATAAAATATTTTTTGTAATGTGAAATTTGCTTCAAAACGAATGCACTGAAAGAAGGGAAAACACATTTGAATATATCAGAGTGCTCCAGTTAGTGCAAATGCTTATAAGCCCTATTTGCATAAATCAGAGTACTCTCCACTACTGCTAGGAAAAAAATGCATTTGCATAAATCCCAGTGCTCTATAGTTGTGCAAATGCTTATGTTATGTTGTGGCCCGAATTTAGTTTCGGACCCAGTATGACCCGAAAATTGGGCTTTTGACCCTTTTTTCTAGCTTGCTGGTCTTGGACCCTGTTAAGGACTCTTTTGTACCCATTATATAAGGGCGTTTAGGGTTTGGAGTGAGGCAAGAGAAAACACTGAAAATCGCAGAAAAGAGAGTGAGAGTGAGAGCTAGGGTTTGGGGTTGGAACTTGTAATCTCCTTGTTTTCGCAAAGTTAAATCTTTTGTCGGATCTTCACTGTGGACGTAGGCACATCACCGAACCACATAAATTATTGTGTTATATGTGTGGTGCTTGTTTACTTTTCTATCATGTTTCGTGATTGTGCTTTGTTCATGGCTGTTTGTTGTAACAACTTATTAGACTTATTTAATTAATTTGATGTGCCAGTTGCCATAATTGACAGAATTACTCAAACATCATTCTTCACCATATGATGTCAGATATGATCATTGGACTCTATTCTTTGGTTAATAATGTTGGATTTAATATCTGTCTTGATGAATTGTTCTAATTAATTGGGAAATTTAGCGACTTCTGGATAAGCAATCAATATATTTGCTCAGGAGGCATGACTTTTTGATGGAATTGGAATCATTTTATTAATATGATACATACCAGAATCCTCTTTGTTCTTCATAGCACACTATGCGATTATAATTCTGTTAGATACAAGATCATTGTAGGATTTAAATAGTGGCATCCGCTTTCTTATATAGTTTTGGTTGTCAATTTCAATGTTTAAAATGGTTCAATCTTTTTAGAACTGATTCCTTTTTAAAAAAATTATTTGTGCATTCAGATAATATAAGAAGTTAAATGGAATAATTTCATTTGCATTAGATGTCCACAGACATCCTTAATGTTTTGATCATGGTAACTAAACTGAGTGTTCTGAACTTGTAGGAATATTACATCCGCCATATGGATGGTTGCATGCTAGATACAGAAGGAGAGAAGGAGAGGGTTGTCAAGTGTCTTGAAGCTGCTATTCAGCGAAGAGTAAGCGAGGTATGATTTGTTGATGACAAAAAAATCTTAAGAAAGCATTCAACATTTATCACACCATCCATGCTTCATGACTGCTGCAATCTCCATTTCTATATGCATTTTAATGAACCATTTTTGCTTAAAAGCCTATGCAAAGTACAATTTTAGTAAATGAACACAACTCATGACATTAATGCTATGTTCGTTAGCATACAATTCGAATTGTAATTGGAGAAATTTTAGTTCAAAGTTTGAACTAAATTTTCTCCATTCCAAGGCACCAATTCCATGCAATCGAACATAGCATAAATTTATATGTGGTCAGAATGAATTCCATACATCAATCTTGTTCCATTGATATTGGCCAGCTCCTATAAAACTGTTTCCCTGTAAAAAGAGAGTGCAAGATTGGTTATAAATATTTTCTTGTGTGGTGACTCAAGATACTAACAGAGAATATTACCTCTTTGTGAATAATCACAAATTCGAATTACAAGACTGCAGAGCAAGTGGAACTCCACATCCACTGAAGACTGTCTGGGGAAGTGAATATTTCAGCAAAAACAAGCAGACAGAAAATCAAGTGTAAAAATGGAGACCTAGAAATGGGTTGTTGATTAATCTAATAGGGAGTAAGTAGAAACGGAGTTTTGAAATGAGGTTGTTGATTAATGCAACAGGTTCTGACCTATGTTACGTGGATTCTTCAGAAGTAGGTGAAGTACCCATGTCAGACATACAATACTCAGGCATGAGTATGTGACAAGTGTCCGACACTTTTGGTTGGACATTCATCTAAAAAACATATTCAATAATTCAAATTATATTATTGCTTCAGAATGATTGAAATGCCTATACTAAACACTTTGTTACATACTATGTATATTTAAAAATAAAAATATTCCTATTTGGGGTGGTTGACACGTCCGGTGCTTAGATATATACCTGCACCCAACACACGTACCAAAGTCCATGTAATATAGGTTCTGAAATTTGTGCTGTCATTTTGTTTTTCCATCATGTTTGGAAGATGGGGTGTATACAACTGAGTCTAAACTGTAAGAAGTAATTGGTGGATTGAATCATTGAATTTTATGCAGGGTCTAAGCCTAGAGGTATGTGCAAAGGACCGAGTAGGGCTGTTATCGGAAGCAACAAGAGTTCTTCGAGAGAATGGGCTGTCTGTTACAAGAGCCGGTGTGACGACAGTTGGGGAAAAAGGAGTGAGTGTGTTCTATGTTAAGGATGCATCTGGAAATCCGATTGACACGAAGACCATTGAAGGACTTAGGAAAGAGATTGGACACACCATGATGCTTAACGTGAAGAAAGTGCCGGCAAGTGATAAGCTGGCACAAGAGGAGGGTAGTGGATGGGCCAAGACAAGCTTCTTCTTTGGAAGCTTAGTGGAAAGGTTCTTGGCTTAGTAAGTGTCCATCTCACTGTAACATATTGTAAAGTATAATAAGTGTGTGTGCCCACTGCCCAGCATGAAATTTGGACTGGGCTTGTTGCTGCTTGGCCTGTTTTTACCTTGAAATGTAAGTTGTGAACATTTCAGTTTCTTGACTTGAATGACTCTCTCTCTCTCTCTCTCTCTATATATATATATACACACACACAATGTGAAGAAAAGTAAACGCATGTGCTCCAACTAAACACAGTGGAATGAGTATATACAGTTCAACTTTGGAGTGCCATTGAAGTCAAGATCAAGGAAACAACTATATTCTATTACACACACACCACACACACACATATAATTTAGCTGAAATTGAGTAGAACAACCAATTTGACATGCTGGCGGCCATTGCAGGGAGGACATGTGGGGGCTGCCAGATCACCTGTTTGCTCCTCAAGTTTCAGTGTTTATTAGCTGTTGTGTTCTTATAGCTGTCCCATATCACCAGCCTTGCACATCACTTACATGCGTGTGTATATATATATATATATATATATATATATATCTTGATTTATAATAAACTCTTTACCAAATAATACTGTGAAAATAATTGATTAGCCCAAAAAAAAAAAAGAAATGTGAAAATAATCAGGAACTGTGATATCCACTATAAATAACAGCAATAAAGTGAGAAGACAATGTAATACTTTTCTTGTGTTGGTATAGACAGATGACTTGTATATTGGGGCAAATGAGGATGATTCCATATATATATATATGATACAAGTTTAAAAGTTGCAAAACCTGATTTCCATTTGAAAAGAAAAAATAGCGAATTAAGAATGTATATGAAAACGTTTTATGAAATAGAAGTAATTTGATGGTTTTTTCTTACAACAGTTTAGAACTCATTTTGTGGATATATATATATATATATATATATATTGTGAATAGAAAATTTTGATAACATGTAGGTGTAACCAGAGCTAGTTGATTGTTTCTAAAGACATAATTAAAAATTGAACATACACTTCGTGTAAGCAATACAAGATACAATGAATTCCCTGACTAAGAATTAAATATGTCAACTCAAAAGAATTTTGACTGAGTCATTTAATTCCAACCAAATGACGAAATTGTCAATATAGTGGAGTACTTATTTATTCTAACCTTGCCTTTAGATTGATGGTCGATCACGACGTTGATCATTGACGGACCAGTCAAAAACTAGGCCACATTCATATTATCTAGTGACATTCAATCAATGTAACATATTGTTATTATTCTTCATGGATGAGTCTTGTATCACTTTTTGTACATAAACCCATATCCAAACATCAAATGCCATTTTTTCAAAATCAAATCATCATCTATATATACTACTATTTATATATCAATAGTGCATTGCTAAAAAAAATGGAGTATAAGAATAAATTCATTCTACATTCATTAAAGACCACTGGTTGGAACTCTTCTCATTTACAAAAATATTGATAATAGAAAATTATACATTCATTTTTTTATTTTTGAAAAATGAAATCTGAAAACCTATTGTGCTGTTATTTTTGTTTAAAGTAGAATATGTTTGGTAACGTTATATGCTGTTGAAATTTGGAAGTATAAATCTAAAAATAGGTTTGTTAAGCCAAAATTAATTTTCAAAAAAAATAATAATGGTATCTTTGACTAAAAATTGTGTTTAAGTAATATGATTCAAACTCATTTTAACCAACATAAATGTGATATTATATATTTTATGTATATTCTTTCCTCCAAAATTATATTTGTTAGGACTTAATTTTAATTAAAAAATTATTTTTAAGCATTTGCATATTTTTGGTAATTGTCATAAATTCTAACTATTTACATGTTTTTGGTAATTGTCATATATTATTATATATACTTGTTTTAATTTCTTATATATTTTTATATTATATATAATTGTATTTATATATAACTCTTATTTTATTGTATTTTCTTCTTATATATCTCTTTATATATATATATATTATATTTATTTGTTATTATTATATATCTTTATATTTATTGTATTTTATAATAGTTTTTTATTCTTATTGACTTATAATTTTGTATTTATTATATTAGATTTTTATATTATATATAATTGTATTTAAATATAGCTCTTATTTTATTGTATTTTCTTCTTATATATATCTTTATATATATATTTTTTATTTATTGTATTTTATAATTTTTTATTATTGTTTTTTTATAAAATTTTAATTTATTGTATTAAATTATATTTTTGAGGAAGCAAAATTTTTATTTATTAAATTTTATAAAAAAATCAAAAATGAAAATTTGAATTGAAAAATAAAATCTGAAACTAAATGTTTCGTTCTAAAGCTTTCAAATTATGCTCAAGAATTGTCAAAATTTTGACATAACATTCATTTTTTCAAAAATAAAAACTGTGTTACCCAACACAACTTTTGCTAAAATTTTCAAAAAAATAAAAATTTAAATCTGAAATCAAAATGTCACCCACAAGTCCTAAATTTATGAAATTAGTATAGCTGTGTTAGTTGTTGCAAATATTTTGTTCACTTATTACGATACTATCATCAATGAGATAGAATAATACTTACTTACTCACCAGTGAGCCCTCCTGATTGCTAATGTCTTTCAATAAAAAATGAACACATCAGTTTTAAAATGTAATAAATAAGTATAATAAATGAGATTCTCATTTATTATACTTATTTATTACTTTTTAAACCTTATTTATTATACTTATTTATTGCATTTTAAATTTAATTTTATAAATAAAATTAATATATTTATTTTTTGTTGAAATACATCAGAAAGCCTCAAAGTATTGTCTAATGAGATATGTCCTCTTCGCCTGTACCATGTTTTGTCAAACACTTTCTTAGGTCCTTAATGAACCTCACGGACACATTTATTGATGGTACCAAGGACACATACTATTCAAAGGTACAATGAACAAATATATATATATATACATATATATATATATATATCTCAATGAACCTCACGGACACATTTATTGATGGTACCAAGGACACATACTATTCAAAGGTACAATGAACAAATATATATATATATTATATTTAAATTTGATATAACAAAGACAAAAAAAATTAATCTACCGATTAAAAGTGGTTAAAAAATTAATTTTGCGATTTAAAATATTTTTTGTAATATATAGATTAAAATTACTTTATTTAATTATCACAATTTCAAGTGTACGAGATACTCTAACATATACATACATATATATATTTTGATATAACAAAGACAAAAAAAATTAATCTACCGATTAAAAGTGGTTAAAAAATTAATTTTGCGATTTAAAATATTTTTTGTAATATACAGATTAAAATTACTTTATTTAATTATCACAATTTCAAGTGTACGAGATACTCTAACATATATATATATATATATATATATATATGTATATGTAATATGTATATGTGTGTGTTTCCTTGACTATCTTAGGAATGGGATCCTCTTAGGCTGGAAAGTGGATCTATGGCCATTTAAAACAGTGTCATTTGACTCCAAACGGCCGGGGCTCAATGCTGTGTGCAACGAAACAGCACCGTTTTGCATACAAAAGGGAATCAGAGTTCCTTTGACTTACACCGGTAACTTCATTTGGATCAAAATTCTCTCAAGCACAATTTATTTATTTATTATTATTATTTTTTTTTACAGTAGTACTACTTGATAGCTAGGGATGACAATTTGTCCCGCTCCGTCGGGTACCCGCCCCGCTCCGCCCCGTTTAAAACCCGTTTACGGAACCGTTTAAGGAAACGGGGTAGGGATGGGGTTAGAGAAAATAACCCGCGTTTAAACGGGGCGGGAACGGGGGTAAGACCTTATCCCGACGGGTACCCGCCCCGTTTAAGTATATATATATTTATACTTATATATATAATATATAGAGAAAATATTAATAATGTATAAAGAAAATATTAATATTATATATATCATACAACTATACAAGTTTATTATATCAGTAATGGATGACTCAATATTATCTATTGTGTTGCAAGTACTTAAATGTGTGTTTTTGGTGTATATGTATCAAAATATCATATTTATTATTATAAAAAAATTTGCATTAAAAAAAAAATGTATAAACGGGGCGGGGCGGGGAAAGTTAAACAGTTATGGGAATGGGGAAGTCAAAACCAGCCCCGTCCCTCCCCGTTTACACACGGTTGCGGGGCGGGGACGGGATGGAGAAAGTTAAACGGTTTCGGTTATAGGAAAGGCAAAACCGGCCCCGCCCCGTTGCCATCCCTAGATAGCACACACTTTATCATATTTAATTTGAAGCGTGATTTTGATAAGTAAATAACATGACGCTTTGTGCGTAATTGAATTTGTTCGAGTATTTAATTTTTCAAAACACGATAACATCATTAATTTATAATCCATGTTCAAGGGTCTATAAAACTACAAATTTTTTTTTGCCTAGATTATTACTAATTATTAAATATTTAAATTAATGTTAATTATGTACCATAAAACTAAGCAATACATTAAAAAGTTATGAGTTTTTAGAATCATAAAACTGTCAAATATTAACTAATAGAGAATAAACTGTAACACTAATCTGTGATGCAGATAATTTGCATCAAAATCGGAGTTTGCAAAAGATAGAATTGCCGATTAAATCTATACAATTAACATTCTATATAGTTTTTTTAAATTGAAATTATACATTTTAATTAACTGCGCATACCTATAATATGTTCGGCTCATTCAATATATTACCATAATTATTTGATTATTAGTTGCGGTTACAATGAGAACCTCAACGGTAACTTTTTTTTTATTATTTTTTTTATTATGAATGATAACTTTTTCTATGCGAAAATAATATTATTTCCAATAAAATCATGCAAATGTTTTGATTGATGCAAAGTTGAAAGAATGTATGTGGCCAAGAATGAGCACAGTATTCATTATCGGTTAAGACAAGTGATTAGAAACGAACTTTTCCCCCACAAAGGATGTTTGTTCCCATAAGGGAAGATGATATAGACACAACGATATGATAGAAAATGCCTATCATTTGGCAAAGAAACAAGATAAAGTGAAGTGCTTGAGAAATCCACCTATAAACAAAATATCCTCTCTCTCTCTCTCTCTCTCTCTCATACAAACACATAATATCTGACACACATCATTTGCATACATATAAACATTATTATTTATAAAAATAAATAATTATATATATATTATAGTATATTGCGTGTGTATATATATATATATAGAGAATAAGAAAGAGAAAATAAATAATTATATATATGACAAATATATATATATATACATACAAAATATCCTCTCTCTCTCATACAAACACATAATATCTGACACACATCATTTGCATACATATAAACATTATTATTTATAAAAATAAATAATTATATATATATTATAGTGTCTCGCGTGTGTATATATATATATAGAGAATAAGAAAGAGAAAATAAATAATTATATATATGACAAATATATATATATATATATATATATATTTAAAGGAATATTTTGGTTCATTAAATAGAATTAAATGAAGAAAGTTAATATTCAAATGGGTTAGGGCAAAAGTCAAAACACAACATGATCAATTTACAATTAAAGAGTTCTCTGACACGGTGTATTTTTAATAAAATAAAATGTAACGTTGATGTGACCGTGTCACGTAATGTTAAAAAATGGGGATAAAAAGGTTCATAATATTAAAGTTCAAATGGTAGTAAAAAAAGTAAGTAAAGTTTAGTGTGTCATTTCACTGTAAAAAATAAATAGTAAAAAAAGTCAATTTTGATATTTTAATTTTTTTTTTATCTAACTGAATTTTAAAGTACCAACGAAATAGATAATAAAAAGCAAAATCAATCAAACTTCAAAGCTTACGGCGGCTTCGTTTCTAGACAAAACTTGTTGGAACCTTCTCGTCCTCTTCTTCTCTATCCTCTCAGTCTTCATTTTCTTTTTTCAAATATCATTATTAATTTAGTTGAATTAATTATTTAGGACTATAATTTATAATTTTTATTTTCTTTTAGTCTTTTCACGGCCCTTCTTTTCTGTCGTCGCGTCTGTATTTCTCATCACATCACATCAGATCATATCAAGACCACTTTACGTGGCCCCACTTTTTTCCCTTACATCTTAACTAATCATTGACACGTGGCGAAATACACGTCCTCCAATTCTTTCCCTTTACGTTTCCCCCCCTCTCTCTCTCTTTCCCGTACGTTTCCTCTTTCCCTCCTCTCTCTCTCTCTCTCTCTCTCTCTCACATTTTCTTAAAACGCCCGCTGCTGTGCAGAAGCTCAATAAAATTGACCTATCAAGTGCCTTTCTAAAAAAACAAAAGAAGGTATCCTGCAAGCCCAATTTTCTCTCTCTCTGTATATATATATATCTTTATATGCATAATCATATATAAATACGCGGATGTGTGTTAGTGTGTGTGTGTGTATATATATATATATATATATATATATATATATCTGTTTAAGAGCACAAATGCATGTATATATATATATGTACTGTATATGTGTATAACATATACAATTATGTATATGTAGTTGTGACTTGTGTGTACTAGTCAGAAATATGGGTCTCATAATCAATTGTTTAGTGAAAAATGTTTGTTTTGACACAAAATTATATTTTCTTCTGGGGGAAATTAAAATTTTCTGATCCTCACTGACCGTTGAAGATTCAATTTTGTGTATAGATGATAAGGTCGGCACTATTGTCTTTGTGAAGTATATATGTATACACGTGTGTGTGAGAATACTATGTATAAGAACTTATTCTAGGGTTTTATGGTGTTACTGGTGTTGTGTCATGTGTCTCTGCAAGTTTCCTATGTTGTTGACAGGTGGATTGTCTTTAGTGTACTCTGTTGTCGTTTTACTGCAATTTATTTTTCTAAATTCATCGTCTTGGAAACTGATTCTTTATCTGTCTCTCTCTCTCTTAACTTTTTCTAAATTGGGTGACAGAAACGAGAGGGAGACTATTGGGATATAATTGGAGGTCAAGGCGGTGAAGGGTATTGAAGAGAATGAAATGGTAGGCAAAACTGAAGACTTGGACTTGTGCTTTGAGAAGCTGATGGTGTTGGGTGGTGCTGGTGGTATTGGCTTAGATGCGATGCGATGTGTTGGGGTGATCACAGAGTGGAAGGATATTCCTATGGAGCTTTTGTTGCGAATTGTTTCTCTTGTCGATGATCGTACTGCGATCGTTGCTTCAGGAGTCTGCTGTGGTTGGAGAGATGCTATTTGCTGGGGCCTTACCCATCTATCACTCTCATGGTATCGTCTGTTAGCCCCCTTTTCGTGTGTGTGTGTGTGAATCTATGCGTGACTTTGACTGTTATCTAAGCATATTGTTCTGGGTCCCTGGAATTATATTCCTATCCCATTTGCTGATTGTTTTGGGTATTTTGGTATTGGTTTGTTTGCTGGCATGATGGTTGATTTTATTTTCCTTGACCATGCTTCAGTGGGAAGCATTTTACTTGTTACAGAACAAGTAACAATCAAACATGATGGAACTTTTCTCTATGTTATTATGTAGAGGTGGTTGTCTATAATTTATTTTATTGGTGTTTATGTATCAATAGTTTCTGTAAGGATGTGTTTATGTCATTTGATTATCAGCCTTGCTATTGTTATTATTTTGTTTAGGTCACCTTTTACCTGTTGACAGTCTTGATGATCCTGCAAAATCAAAGTCAACCTCCATTTCATTCACCCAATAGCCGTAATTATGCATATCCTTTTTTGGCACCTATTTCTTTGTGGGTATCACGGAGACACTTAGTTGCCCAATTAAATTCTTTTTGAAGATATGACATTATGAGAATCATGGAAACTTGAAGACAGTGAACAAAATCACTTGTGAACTTCTGTAATTTGAAGCGAATTAAGAGTCGAATGAGTTAACCCCCTCTGCGGAGAATTTTGAATGGTTGAATATGTGTGCAAGGGAAGTTGTAATTGTTCTTCTCTGGTCCTTACCTCCCTTGTTTTCTGTTTTTGCAACTGGTCTGCTTTTGGAGGATTTAAGACCTAGATGCATATTGGGTCACTATTTTCATATTTTGGGGAGGGAGGGTGAATATTTGGACATTATACAGACACCTGACTGCACAAGTTGCTGGTTCAAGCCTTACAGTCATTAGTATGTTTTTATCCATGAATGTTACAAAATTCAATGACTCAAATAACAATTAGTAGGCATCTTACACAACATATCTTTTATTGCTCATCAAATTACTGCTCTTCTCTATTTTCAAAATTTCTCAAATTTGTTATAAAGGTCACATGCTCAAATTTCCTCAAATCACTATTTTATGCACAGATTATATGTTTCAGTGTTTGCCTTATTATCTTGTCTTGGTTTTATGCTTTGTTCCTCTGCATGACTTTCAGGTCCAACAACAACATGAATAACTTGATTCTATCTCTTGCTCCTAAATTCACAAAACTACAAGTTCTAATACTGCGACAAGATAAACCACAACTAGAGGATAGTGCTGTTGAGACTATTGCAAAATGCTGTCATGACCTGCAGGACCTGGATCTGAGCAAGAGCTTTAGGCTCAGAGATCGCTCCTTATATGCTTTAGCTCGTGGTTGTCCGAATCTTATTAAACTCAACATCAGTGGTTGTTCGGCCTTCAGTGATACTGCTCTTGCATATCTGAGTGGTTTTTGCAGAAAATTAAAAATTTTAAATCTTTGTGGATGTGTAAAAGCTGCATCTGATAGGGCATTAAAGGTATGAAAGAGTTTATATTTATAATTTCTTATTTAAGCGCTTACAAATTACAGGTGATGTAGATCTGTTTTCCAACTTCCCCAACCTATTGGGTGCAGGCTATTGCGTATAACTGTGGCCAGTTGCAGTCTTTGAATCTGGGATGGTGTGAGCATGTTGGTGATGTAGGAGTAATGAGTTTAGCATATGGATGCCCTGATCTAAGAGCCCTCGACTTGTGCGGCTGTGTCCTTATAACAGGTATATCCCATATTGGTTACTACAATATGTTGGAACTTGGAATTACTTTCTTTTTAAAGTGGTAATATAATAACCGTTCAATAATTAAAAAGTAGAACTGCTTTATTTGAGATGTATTGTTTGTTTGGCAGTTTCCACAAATGTATGGTTCATTTATCAAATTCTGGTTAAGTCTTGAGGGTTTAAAATATTTATTGGATGTGAATAACTAATTTGATTATAAATATTAAAGAATTATCTACATGCATAAAAGATATTTAAATAAGAGGTTTTGTGGGATACTCGTATGTAGTTTATAATTTTGATAGGAATCAACACCTAAATGTGCAGGTTAATGAGTTTTGGCGATACAAGTTAGATCCTACTGAAACTCCTTGTTCCTTGTTTCTTATAGGTAATAAACGTACACTCATGTACCAACTAGGATTGAACCCTGCACCTCCGCTACTGGGAGTGACGAGATACAGGACCTACCAAATTTGCTTTGAGATTTCCATAGTATGATTTACTGTTTAAATATCTCAAAGGAGCAAACAATCAGATCCCTTCTGCTTGATATTACAGCCTACTGTCCTTTGTTGTATTGGAAGTTGGGAAGTATCTCTATAGAGCGAGAAATACTAAAGAATTACTTCTGGAGTATATGAAATCAATGTTATAACTGATAGATTGGAATGAATGTATGATTCCCTTTAATGGTGAGCACTGGACAAACATAGTTTTAAAAAACAAGTTTAGATGCAAGGAGGTTTTGGGGATTGATGATTCGCGTGACAAGAAGTTATAGGATTATGAATGACAAAATTCGTTCTTGTGTAAAGATGGATGCACTAGTAAAGGAATAGATGGGACTAGCTGAAATAATTTGTCATTAAGGACCAATATATAGACATTAGTGATGGGGGTGCATGTGATTCAGATTGAAAGCATTACTAGAATGAAGAAATGGCCAAATAGATGTGTTGATGTAGTTAGTAAAGAACCTAGAAAATTCAATACTGGACATAGCAAAATGTTTAGCCCTGGACCCACCTTTCCTCTTCCTTCCTCATCTTTGTCATGACCTTCTCATCTTATGTAGATATTGTCCGCTTTGCACTCTCCTCTCGGTACTCACGGTTTTCAAAATGTGTATACACACTTGGGAGTATCCACACATATAAGTGCCAACAACCTCTCTCCCTCCCAAGGTGATGCGGCCTAACCCTCATGAGCTTGTGCACGCTCTCCCCGTTTTCGGTTGGGGATTGGTTCTGATACCATCTGTCACGACCAGCCCATCTTGTGTAGATATTGTCCGCTTTGCACTCTCTCCTCTCGTTGCTTATGGTTTTCAAAACGCGTCTATACAGTTAGGAATATCCACACATATAAGTGCCAATAACCTCTTCCCACCCCAGGAGATGTGGGAAGCGGACAATATCTACACAAGGTGGGATGGTTGTGACAATCTCTCCCTTCCAAACACGGAATAGAAGGAAAAAAATGGGGGA